>JBBBDQ010000465.1:1520000-1662500 GCA_037127315.1 Ascarosepion bandense
TCGAGGGGCCCGTGTCCTTTGTATGACAGACCTGCTGTTCGGTAACTATTATATAAACACATCAGTCCATAAGCAAGGGACACTTGGTTTCCACGGCTGCCTGGAGTATTCACACATGATTTAGAACTCAATGCTTTGAGCCGAACAAAACAAAACTGATCTTAATATAATTTGGCTTGATATTATGAATGCGTATGAATCAGTTCCTCATGAGCTAATTGGAATGACCCTCGAACTAGTTAAGTTGGAGAAGTGATCATGAAATTTTTCATAGCTGCGTTTATGCAGTTTACCATTGTTAACTACACTACCAATTAGCAAAATCTTGATGACAGCATATTGTTGTTGATGTGTGATTTCACCTCTTTATTTTATTATGACCATGGATATAATACTACCGGGAGTAACCGGTATAGAAAAGAAAGTAACAACTAAGAAAAATGGCACTTCTTCCTTTCAGAGTGTTCAGAGATGTCATCACCATTCTAAAAAAAAAAATCAAACTTTTCCGTTAAACCCGATGGTGTGTAGGACAGCGTTTTTGCTATTTCCGTAACAAACTGTTTTATTATGGGGCAGAGTTGTTAGACCTGCACACAACCCCCAAACTGGGAGGAAGGGGATTTTCCAAGCGTAGCTTAGACGTGACATATGTCCGAAAGTAAGGAGTACCCAGTGAGGATCGAAGTCACTACTCAGTTATAATGATTCTAGCGAGATGAGCTTGCTAATCATTACACCACGCCGAGGTGCCCATCACTATTCTGGTTTTGTCTAATTGTTGCAGCGCTAGTACAAGCTCTTCACGGGGTGAGTACAAAGGCTAAACTTAAGAAAAGACGAAGCGTATCATTATTTAGAGGCGCTGAGTAAACAAGTGTGACATTACCAGAATCCTGTGTTTAACAATGTGCGTTGTGGTGCAGTGGTTAATGACTCATAACTACAGCCACTTCCCTACCGACGAAATGTGGCCTCCCTTTGTCTGTTCTATAAATACTTTCATGGCTTCTGCTCCAACGAACTTAAGTCACTGGTACCTCTGCAACAGGTGTTTACTCGTGCAACCAGATTGGCATCTGGGTCGCACCCATTCACAATTAGATTAACCGAATGCAGACGACAATTCTACTCTTGCAGGTTCTTCTCTCCCACTTCCCGCCTGTGGAACTCGCTTCCATATTCTGGATTTCCTGGCGGCTACAACCTCCAGGAATTTAAATGCAATATCAATACTCATCTCTTAACCACTTGACTCTAGTTGACTTCACCACCCTGTATATCCTTTCGTTTCTCTCCACCTGTGCAACTGTCGCCCCACCTGTATTCTCATCCTTCTCTTGCTCCTTTCTAACTGGTTCGTCTTTCTCTTCACTCCCTTCTAATTAATCTTTTAACTCTTATGTAGTCCCCTGCAGATTAGTGACATTACCGCCTTCCTCGGGGTGATGCGATTTTAAAAAAATCGGTGTGCCGAGTTAGAAAAGGTGGTCTTGCTTTGGTGATAGGTTATTATAAGAGTGAAGCTTATAATCCACAGAAGAATCTCCTCTTTATTGAAGTGATTGATTGATTGTTTTGTTTTTATACGGCTTACCTTTTTTTTTTTTCAGAATATTTAAAACCAGAAAATATTTTTACATTGTACAATTTTGAGGGAGAAAGCAATGCATTTTTACTGATAGAAGTTCTACTAATAGCTGGCGAATGAGATGCGGTTTCATACCTTCCTCAAGAGTATTTGTACGTAATTGAATATAAAGAAAACGACTGGAATTGAAACTCGTCTATCTATTAGGGATATGCGCTGTGGTGCAGTGGATATCGATTCTGAAAGAGAGATCAGGGTGCCGAGTTCGAATTCCAGTTGAATGCCATGCATTTAGTTGCGCAAAAATACCGCCGGGAAAAAGGTATTAATTGCTCTCTTCCCTCCAGTTTTGGGTTAATTAATAGAACAGATTGGGCTTTATAGCCTTGACTGGCAACCAGTCTACCGCAGAAAGCAATGTCATGCTACTGCGGGATAACTTTTTGCCCAGTCAGCCATGTCTCTTTCGATACATGATCGCCCAAAGCGTGTATCACGGATGACACTTTACTGGCTGATTTACTTACAGATTTAATCAAATATTTTAAACTATGTAATACATACATTTAAAATATACAATATTTTATGAGTCGATCTCTCAACTAACCTACCTCTATTGTGTCAATGGCAATCTAACTTGTTTGTGAATTTCAATATCTTAAAAACCAGACATTTATAGTCATCGCTGAAGCACAGTTTTTTGCGCTTTCAATGAGGCTTTATATATTGAATATCTGGCATGCATCAAGTTCAATTCAATACACTCATGTAGAACTCGAACATATATGGATATGAGAATAAACTACATCCGATAGTAAGGCATCTGATCGGAAGTGTGAACTTCTTGGCGTGCGTGCGTCCCACAATCTCTTAACTGCGTCCCTCTTAGCAGAAGAAATCGTCGTTTGATCTAATTTAACCACGAATTGCATCGCTGATCAAGCCAAATCGAATAAGGTCTTATAAACGCAAATGTTTCAACTTTACTCAGTTTTGTATCACAACTATTTGACTTTGTCTATAATTTTGCCTAAATTAAATATGTTAAATTCGTAAATGTATGAGTTGATTCTGCTTGGCCATATAGGTTCTGATATGTGCTCAGTCACCTTTAAAATGCGCTGATTTTGGCTAGCATATATTACACACGCGAGCCAAGATAAGGTCAATCATTGCATAGATTACGGATGTAGAGATAGTCCCTAACACACTGTTATCAACAGTGAAGCACCATCGACGTTTCTTTTCAATCATACGTAGTTTTTATTTGAAAATGACCATTCACTGTCACTCGAAGATCCACAAACCAACCGTTCACTAAGTTATAATCGAACATGTGTTCGTCTCAGTAGATTACATCTCATCTTTACTGCGGTGTGAGTTACCCTCAAATGGTCGGTTTGTATGATAATATCTATGTAAAAAATGTCTGTAGACATACGGTTCTTCTGCATATAGTACAAGCTATAATTAAACACATAAATTTGAACAGTAGTAAACAATTATTCATGACTGATCTGAAATTATCAAGGAATGCTGAAAATGAGTTTGATAGATTATTAGACCTCAAGTCCTGTACATTCCATATGCGGTATATGGTACACAGCTTTAACACAGTGTAAATGAAACTGGCTCAACTCTGTATGTGATATAGCGGTAGCACACTATTTGGAACAGCCTCAATACACTGGATGGAACACAACTTTAACACATTCTATGCATCACAACCTCAGTACTCTGTATGGAACAGGCTAAGTATAGTGTAGAGAAAACAGCCTCAACATCGTAAGAAAACAGTCTTATAAGACATTGTCTCAATATTATATATGCATCACAAATTTAAAATGCTGTACTGAGCACAGCCTCACTACACTCGTTTGAATATAACCTCGATAGGGTGTATGACACACGGCCTCAGTGCGCAATGGAAGACGTATAGAATGGCTCGTGTGGTATTCTAGTCCTGAAGAAAAGAAATATATGTTGTCAGATAAATTGTTGATATCCACAAGACGGCTGGGATGCTAAAGGAAATTTTTTTTTAATCGTATCACCCCGAGCAAGGCAGTAACACCACTGATGTGCAGGGGGCTACGTAAGAGTAAAAAGATTGGAAAAGAGAAAGCCAGAAACCACATCCTAAACAGGGAACAAGGGATGAGCCTCTTCACCTGTTCAATAGACATGGATGGAGTGTTAACCGGGCGATAGTTTAGTCTATCTACTCCAATTGAAAAAACAAAGTGAGAAGATTAGAAAAGAGAAAGCCGAAAACCACGTCCTAAACAGGAAACAAGGGATGAGCCTCTTCACCTGTTCAATAGACGTGGGTGGTGCATGAACCGGGTGATAGTTCCACCCACGTCTATTGAACAGGTGAAGAGGCTCATCCCTTGTTTCCTGTTTAGGACGTGGTTTCCGGCTTTCTCTTTTCTAATCTTCTCACTTCGTTTTTTGTTTTTTTCAATTGGAGTAGATAGACTAAACTATCGCCCGGCAGATAATGAATGTGACTATTAAGACATTCTTTAAGCATGCGGCAATAAGGATATTGAGTTGGAGACGATCGGATCAGGACATATACAGCAGTTAAAAAACATTTTAAAATCATATCTAAACAAAAAAATGATATAATTGTAAGAAACACAGAACAACGTTTATTATAAGACAGAAATAAACGCTGAAATCATTGGTGAACTAAATAGGAATTGACGATTGTTTATGAACTTGATGCAATATTAACTGAGGGTTCAACGAGTGGGTCGGGTAATAGGGACTTGGAATTAGTGAAAACAAGGCCATATTTAAATTTGCAGTACAAAAACAAGACCTAAACGAGATAGCACTCGATGAAATGTAGAAAGAATATATATATATATATATATATATATATATATATATATATTCAAATATTCAAATATTCCCTGCCATGTGAGACAATATACGATACAAAAATATCGTGAAATACTAAAGAGTAAATTTATTCAATAAAATCGACATTGTCTTTCACCACGATTTCAGACTTCTTCAAAATCTCCTACAACTCTTCTGGGCTGTCTCCTTGGTTAAGTTGATGAATGCTGCCATAATCTTTGTCTTCAGTTCATCTTTGATGCTAATGTTTTTTTGCTCTCTTCCTCAACTGCGCGCTCTCACATAAGGAGAGTTACTATCCAGGGAGTTAGGTGATCAGGGGTAAGGTGTGGTGTGCTAGCATAACTTGTCTGGCATCCATGACTTAATTCTGTTTATGAGGCATGGTGCATAGACTTGTTGCAAGACAAAGTGTCTGACCCAGGCCAACTCTACCTCTTCAAGGCACTTAGTGTAGCCCACTTTTTTAAGTTTTAGGCCTTCTGGGAAGATGAATGAAGTCATAATATCGCCCCTAATCGTGATCACTGCAAAAATCTTCACAATCACCATTAGACTCATTCACCTCTTTCCGAATCTCCTGCACCGTACTCAAACCAACTGAAATATTTGCATTGGAGCTTACAGTGCGAATTCTAAGCAATAGATCATAACTTTCAAAAATTTGTTGCAGAATAAAAAAAAAGAAAAAAAGAAAAAGCATTAACAAAATAAGTAATATAAAATGGCGATAAATTACCAATTGCACCCTGTATATAAGAGAAAGAGTGGGGAGGGGGAACAGAACGTAAATGAGATAGAGATAGAGAGATTTTACTTATGTAATCCTTACAAATAACTTTATTCGTTTTTAAGGGTTTTCCACTTTTTACTTTATTTTGAGATTTATTTTAAATATTGTAACTCCACTATAGTGGAGTTAATTTTGGATCTCAAAGAGAAAATTCTCCTCAGGTAGTGTTTCTTTTTCTTCTTTCCTCTTCTCTTTCTAGACTTGGAGGCAGCAGACATTTCTTCCGTTCAGTCTTTTTTTATTTAGTTCTTTACATATCGAAGAAGTTTGTAATTAGAATCTCCAATATCCGTACTCGTGTTTTTTTGTCTTTTATTTATTGTTTCGTTTTCTGCTCACGTCATACACCATTCGTTTTTATTTATTTTCTTCCTGTATTCTTCTTTGTTTTTCGCAATTTTCATATTAAGACACGTTTCTTCTTTCCTCCTCTTTCCGTTTTATCTGCCTTAGAGTATTTTCTGGTATTTTTTTTATTTTCTTTCCCCTTATTTTTAATAAGTTTTCTATTCGGGTTTCATTCCAAACAGAACGGGAACATCTTTGAGCGTTTTTGTTAGCAACCATCTTTTGTGACAGAAAATAAAGCGTTCTTTTTATATTTTATGAAGAATATAACGGGGTACTTTTTATTTTTATTTTTGGTTTTCCTTTTTATTTCCTCTACCAGAAAATCCTACTTTAGAATCCACTTGCCACATTTTTTCAGTGTCTCCATATAGAAGTCAGTTTCAACTTTCAAAGCTGGAAAAACGCTTTTCTTTCTTCTTTCAATCTTGTATTTTTCAAATGCCTGATGTATAAGGACGCTAGAAAATATTATCTTTCACATTGCTAAGCGCGTTTTAAACTAAAGAGGAAGCTCTTGGCAAGGTAATTTCGTTTTACCATAAACGTTATAAAAATAAGTAAATGCAAGGTAAATATGTTTAAATAGTATTTGTTAAATATGGAATCACATTGATTTTCAAATCCTACAACCCAACGTAATAGCAGGTTTTCGTTCTGTGTTTCTGAAAATCGTTTCTCAGTGTTTTTTATCATTTCCTTGCAAGCAAGGAGATAATGCCAGTAAGACGCAAAGGAATTAAAGGGTGTGAATAAAAATAGGCAGATTTTCTTGAGACGAATTGAAAATAATAGAGAAGGTCGAAGAAAGACAGAGGATGCCGACTGGCATCTGATGTAAATTTTTGAAAATTGTAGCTAGCCAGGGAGCAAGACGCCGGAATATAATTTCACAGGGCAGAAAAGTAGCCACTAGAACCGGACATGTGACTGCATCTTACTAGTTTATTTGTAAAGAGGTGAGTCCCTGTTGCCAATTTTATAATACACTTAAAATCAGGTAAGCGTTGCATTAAGTAGGAAAGCTCATCACAACTATTGCAATGAAAATAATTGTAAAAAAGACAGTGGGAAGTAACGGTGAGAAAGTGAAAAGTTTGAAATGCCAATCAGAACCTTCTTTGGATTTTGTCAAGAATCTCGATATATTTGGCAAGTGCAGAAGACCGGATATGGCAGCAGTAATGATGGCACCGACAAATGTTAGATTTCTACACTTACAAGATGAACCTTCTTCGTTTCTGAATGTAATGCTAATGATGAATATTCGATTTTTTTTTTACAGAAGGGCGCTTCTTCAATTCGTTCCAATCTTTTGTTGCGGGCAGTTTGCTGTATAAGATAATTGTAAATTGATTCTCTTATGCAAGCTAAAACATAGCACATATGGGAAATAATTCCTAATACTATGAGGAAAAAAATCAGTAAAACTATATTTCAAAGTAATATTTCATGCTTGTTTTCAAATATATTTACAAGTTTTTTATAAGCAATATTTTAACGCAGCAGACGTATAATTTAATGAGGAAGATGACTTAAATAACAGAAACATTAACTATTTACACTATTTACATATAGAATATTGTCCTTATTTTTTCTGTTGCTATTACAACGTTCCGACCGTTGTGTCTCCCGGCCTTCATGAGATATTTTTTCTCTTGGTAATATTCGAAGAATTCTGAACTGAAACCTTTATTTAATATATAGAGTAGACTGTTCTCACTCTACGGCCTGCGTCTATTTCTTACTTCTAGTACGGCTCTGGTATCTCTGACCTAACTCGTATCAGGATATTATAGATTTTGTGAACCACGGAACCATCTATTAAATATTCTTGTTCACAGATCCACCGTGATCCATACCTCATGGTAGCCCCTCTAAGGGTTCCCACTATGCGCAAAAAGTGAATTCCCTAACAAAAAAAACACTATGAAAGTATAAAAATATATTTTGCAGAAACATACCAGAAATATATTTACATATATGGAAATACCAAAAAATACATATTTATAGTAGAATTAGACCAGCATTACATTTTATAGCAAAATGACCAACAATACGTGTTATATGCAGTTGAAGGCATCATATTACGTTCAAATTATATTTAGTTAAACAATAAAATTGTCTTCGAGATAATAATTTTTTCGGCATTAAACAATTCACAAAGCTGCTTGTTTTATATAAGGTTATTTCCCTGTTGTTTAAACATAGAGCTAGAGTATTTTCATAGTGTTTTCAAAATGCATCCTTCAAATTGTTATTCATTTCATTATGCACTCTTGTAGATTATATCTAAAGATTTCTCTTATCCGGAAGTTCTAGTGCTTCGTGTTCTTTTAGGTGACAGTCTTTTATTGGTTGTACCTTTGGCTCTGAAATTTAAAACAAGGAAGAGCATCATCCCTGTTTAATATAAACTGAGTGCAATAAACTGGTTCTGTTGCAAATACATATGCAGCAATTTAAAAAAAAAACTTCAACATCAAGCCCATGTTGATCCACGGTCGAAGGCATGACGGTAACGCCATATATATATATATATATATATATATATATATATATATATATATATATATATATTTGCAAATGCAGAAAAAAGGAATTACAAAAGTATACATTTCTTAACAAAATAAATCAGTCAATATTTACTAACATATTCTTTTGACGAAAGGGATCCTTCCAAATAAATAGAATGATTTCCTTCATTTTTAATGCTTATATAAGTTCTGTGGTGTAAAATCTATCTATCTATCTATCTATCTATATATATATATATATATATATATATATATGTATATATATATATATATACATATATATTCGTAATCTTCTGTTGAGAATTTAGTAATTATGCTAAACGTAAGATTTACAATGGAAATTGGCAAACAGACATATTGATCGGTGTACTTGAGATCATCTTTCTTGGATGTAGAATATACTGACAGAAACCCTGTACTAAAAGAGACTATAGACTGTGTAGAACTAGCAAACAGAGTATTTAAGTGTTTGCCGAGAGATTCATGAATAAACACAGCCGAAGTTTGTATATTGATCTAAGTATATAAACATAGCTAGTTTTCGACATTAAACAACACAAAAGGTGTTATGATATTATAAAATCAATCATCACAAGACATCAAAGTGTTCAAATTTATCTTAATTTTTCACTCCAGGCAAGGCAACAATGCGTCTGAGGTGCGGTGTGAAAGTCTATAGGAAAAAGAAAAACATTATTAAGGAATAAAATCAATAGCATTCACTCAGTTAAATGCCAGGCAATCATGTCTCGAAAGAAGGATAACTGAGTGCTCTTAAAATTTTCCCTCAATAAAATTGCTATTATTTTCTGCGGTAGACTGGATGCCAAACAATGCTATATAACTCAATCTGTTTTGCTATTTAACCCACAACTAAGTAAAGAAGTGACGGATTAATAACTTTTCCAAGTGTATTTGCGCGTAATTGAATGCAACAAACTCAATTGGAATTCAAACCTTGCTCTCCGATTTCTCGTTTCAAGCCAATATCCACTTCACCACAACGCATATCTAATAAAATTCATTAAAATACAATAAAATTCATTAAAATACAATAAAATTACAGAAATTCAAAAGGCGGGAGATAACTATTGTAATTATTTAAATTTTTGACTGAAAAGCAAGAGGCCAGAACAGAGTTTCACAAACGATGTGCAAAAATTGGAACTGTATAAAACAAGATAGCCGCGTCCACTATTCACTCTCTTCTGTTATTCCTGATAACGACCTTACAATGATAGACTAGGCCTTCAAATACATCTCCATCACCGCCATTAGGGCGGGGACAAGAAATAAAGAGTGATGACGACGACAGCTATGCTCGAAAGCTAATGGTTGACGAGGACCAAAGCTCTATGAGAGAAGTAGGAGATCTTGTCTCTCTACAACTTTCTATCCTTTTCAGTTCTTAGCAATGTTTGTCTTTTGACATTACTCCCTGTTCTACCATCAATTTACACTAGCTTTTTACGATGGTTAATCAATTTATCGCTCTGTATTACAAATGATCCCCAAGTGTCAGATTTTCTAAGCTCTCTTTCTTCATTTAGTGTGGAATGTCGTTTTTGTTTCCATTTTTCATCGTTAGCGATATGCTGAGTCAACAGTGTTTTTAGATATTCTTAGTATTCTCTGTATCCATCTGTCGAAGTACATTTCTGCAGCCTCATTGGGAAGATTTTACAGCACTCATCCTCTTATAATAGAACATATATTACATGACAGTTTAGCTTTCTTTTCTTTGTTTCTAATAAAGTTATATTGTATCCTAATATTTTGTTTAGCTTCTCGAAGGCAACCCTCACGATTTCAATGCGCTTACGAAATTTGTTTTCACAGGCCATTCAGTAAATATCCTGCTATTTGCTTAATCTCGCCATACTGGCAGATCTAATATCCAATTAAGAAAAGAGAATAAACTATATCGTTTACTTTTGGAAAATAACGTTTCGATGTTAGGAATCAAACTCTATATTATTGTCTTTTACCCAAGAGTAATTACTGATTGATCATATCTTTAAGTTCACCAAATTCAACCACTGAATATGCACCCCTGAGACTATGATTTGAATTCGCCAACGCTGTATTGCTCTTGAAATGCAGTCAAGATTGGACAATTTACCAGATCCCCGAAGGCAACGTTAGAGAAAACCAGTCAATTGTTCAAATCAGTGATCATCTTCTACACTCAAAACTCTCCAAAATCAGTGTTAATCACAGCTCTTTATTCAGCTAAAACTCAGTTTTTACTATTCTAGAACTAAGAAAATTCTATGTTTGTGTGATTACAGTAAAACTAGCTTATGGCAGATTCAATGCGATTGTTTTAGAAGCTCTCATTATGATTTCTTGCTATGGTTTTTGACGATTCCCGTTCTGAAGAATTGGTCATATTAAGCGTCTGATATAGTGAAGTAGTTCTTGACCTACTGGATCTGTTCTTTCTTCTTATTCTTTCGATGAACTCGGAATTTGGAAACAGAAAAAGTGTTATATAGAAGACACGGGCTAATTCTTTTACAGGTGATAAATAATAGAAGTATCCTCTCTATTACAATAAAGAACGCTGAGTATTTATTTGTGTGTATATATATATATATATATATATATATATATATATATATAATGAATTATTTTGGACATTATTTTTACCGATACTCGTATTTAAGTAGATATTCTGTTTTTAATTGCTGGGTAGCACACATTTTCGTCATAAAATTTATCGCGAAATAATCAGGCCGGTAGATATAAATATAAAATACTGTTTAATTAAAAACAGAATATCTACTTAAATACGAGTATCGGTAAAAATAATGTCCAAAATAATTCATTACAAATTGTCGGTTGCTTATAACCAAGTTTCGTTAAATTTCGTTAATTTTCGTAACATGTTTATATATATATATATATATATATATATATATATATATATATATTATCCAACGTCTATAGCCCAACTCGGAGTTTCATACGTTATGCAGTCATCAGGTGCATAGTTTAAACTGACAGTTTAATAGATTTGAATTTAAGTTCACTCGATATTCATGAGAATTTAATCTTATAAATTTAAGTTACTGCATTTTTAATAAAAAGATTAAAACTTACGTATTCTACATTTACATGTGGATAAAAATTTAAAGTATAAATTCAAAATTAAAATTAAAATTAAATAAAAATAAAAAATCATAAAATGAAGGCAGAAGAAATCAAAGAAGCGTAAATCATGATTCTTAAAAATTTAAATATTCAGATATTACTTGAACATAAAAATGGAGGGAAGATGAAAATTTTAAAATTAAAAAAAAATAATAAGTAATGACAGAAAAATGAAAATAAAAATTAAGAGGTGAAATTTAGAATTAAGAATTAAAAATGTGAGGAGCAAAAATGAAATGCAAGCGGTATTTTATTAACGTGGAGTCATACCACAAAGACATTCTCTGTAAAATCAAAAAAATTTTAAAAAGCCGCCTAGTAACTGAGAAATTAACATAAAAAATAGCTAAGAAAATAACTAAAAAAATAAAAAGACATGATAGGGCATTAAAATTACAAAAAAACAGGCATTTATCACAGTCAAATTTCACAAAGACAAATTCATTAACAACACACAATATAGATAATTAAATCTTAAAAAAAACTACATATGTAGAACTAGCAAAATTATCCTATAAAGAGCTTCCACATTAATCAAGAATGCCTTTGGCATGAACGAATAGAAAAATACAGCCGAAGCAACTAATAGATTCACTAAAATATAAATAAAAATGAATGTATTTTATCCAGTTCGATATTTGTGACTTCTACTCATGATTTTCCACCAATTCGACACTGGACTCGTTAGGGAATACCTACACCCGACTTCCCACCCAGAACTAAGGCTCAACTAAATAACGTTCACATTACACCCTCGCTGGTCGCCAAGATAATTGCACAACTTGACCCACACAAAGCGAGCGGCGGTGACGGAATCCCAGTCATAGTACTGAAGAAATGTGCCCCAGAACTCTCCTCTGTCCTCTCTAAACTCTATAACCTCTGCCTATCTGCTTCCTGTTTTCCTGCCTCCTGTGTAGTTCCTATATTTAAGAATTCTGACGAACCCTCAGACCCCGCCAATTACCGTCCTATTAGTCTCCTTCCGATCTTTGACAAAGTTTTCGAAGCCATTATCAACGCCGAGGTGATTCAGCATCTCACGGCCCACAGGCTTCTCTCTGACAAACAGTACGGGTTTTGCTTCACCAAGGTCTACGGCTGCAATGCTAACGACCATTACCGAGTACGTATACCGGGCAATTAACAAGAATGGCGAAGCCAGAACCGTTGCCTTGGATATTTCCAAAGCGTTCGACAGGGTCTGGCATGCTGGCCTCTTGTGCAAACTGCGGAGCTACGGAATAACTGGACATCTGTTTGACCTCATCCTCTCTAACCGCACATTCAAGGTGGTATTAAATGGTCATGCCTCCCAAAACTACTATATGAACGCGGGCATCCCTCAAGGTTCTGTCCTAGGACCCTGATCTACATTAATGATCTCCCCGACGTCATTAGATCCCAAGTTGGCATGTATGCCGATGACACAACAATCTACTCTCGCATCGATCAAAAACCAGGTGTGGACGACAAAGCGAACCTCGCTGCCCTACTTGAAAAGGACCTCCAATCCGTAGTGGCCTGAAGTAGGACATGGCTAGTAAGTTTGAATGCTTGTAAAATGAAGCTGTTATCAACGAACCACCATAGACAATCGCATCTAACTCCCATTAGCATGGGACAGGCTAGCCTCCCAGAGATTAAAATACTACGCCTCCTTGGCCTTGCACTTTCGGCGGACCTCAAATAGAATGACTATATCGAATCCATTGCCAAATTTGCTGCTATGAAAGTCGGCTCTCTGTGCAGGGCCGGGAAGTTTTTCCCACTTGAATCTATTCTGCACATATACAAATCTACCATCCGCCTGTGTATTGAATATTGCTGCCATATCTGGTCAGGTGCCCCTGCCGCTCTCCTTGGGCTTCTTGACAAAATACAAAGGAGGATCTGTAACGTGGTTGATAATGACTTGGCAGACCGGCTGCAACCACTCTCTCACCGGCGTGATGTGGCTTCCCTGTGTCTCTTCTACAAGTACTTTCATGGCTTCTGCTCCGATGAGCTTAGATCACTGGTGCCGCCTAAGCACGAATTTACACGAGATACTAGATTAGCAACTAGGTCCCACCCTTTTACAGTTAAACAGATAATATGTAACCGTAAATTCTACTCCAACAGCTTCTTTTCTCGCGCTTCCCGTCTGTGGAACTCCCTTCCACAAGTCTGCTTTCCCGACAGCTACAATCTCCAGGTGTTTAAATGTAGGGTCAATAGAAACCACCTATCACACTAACTCCCAATTATTCTCAGAACACTCTCATCTACCCAACCCTCATTCTCGGTATCCTTACCCTCTGACATTTCCTATATTTAACTATCCTTTCTCCACTCTATGTAGCCCCCTGCGCAGTAGTGGCAGTGACATACCTTGTTCGGGGTGAAATGCTTATAAAAAAAATTACTGCCCCATCAGCGACTAACAAATCTATTTTTAACAGGCCCAGAGATCTATTTTATTTTACGATGAATTCCCGCAGACTATAAAAACAACGCTGATTTCTGCATCTCCATGAGGACGTATGATTCTGCAGAAGCCTGCAACATTTTGCTCTGGAATCTATAGGAATATTTTCAAGTTACCTAAAACTGGATTTTACCGAGACGACAGATTGATAATCCTCTGCAAAACTAATCCACGAGAAACGGATAAACTCAGAAAGGGTTTGATAAAAAGTTTTTAAGACCACGATCTTAACATTACCATCTTAACTTACGCTAAAGTCGTAAATTTCTTACATGTTACCTTTGACCTGAGCAACGGTCTGTACAAACCATACACTAAGAACTCACACAACCACACATGCATCAATAGGGAATCAGCTCACCCCAGAGAATCACTAACAACCCACACCAAATCTATCTAATTTTGTTATTTACTTACTAACTCTAGCAATAAGAAATATTTTACCAATTCAAAAATTAAATACATTCATGTTTGAGATTAAAGTAAACTCAACACTACTTTAGAATACTCCGTTAAAAACAAGGTAGGCAGAAATTACGTAAACTTAACATAATTTGGTTTAACCCACCCTTCAGTCGTAATGTCAAAACTAACATCGGTAAACTATTCCTTAACTTAATTAATAAATATTTCTATCATTCACCCACACTAAAACAATCTTCAACAAAAATAATGTCAAAGTTATAGTTGCGTTAAAAACATAGAAAACTATATTTCACAACATGACTCAATGATATCAAAAAACTATTTGAACCATATAAACAACCATCATCCAACTAATAACAAAAGTGACGCTCCTGAAAACACAACTGTCAAAAAAAGAAAACCTGCCTATTGAAATTATTTATTATACATAAAACGTATAAATATGGCACAATGCCTAAAAAAGGGTTGGGGGACTGGTCATCATCTGTCCTATCGTTAACTTAACTAGCCTCTATCACTGACCCAATTGCTCTTATAATATTTCTTTCACCAAAACAATCCAGTCGCACAACACTATCTTACACAAACACCATAATGCCACACTCGATCTAAGGAATCCTACCTAAAATGATTATATACAATTTAGTGGGGGTGGGATGATAAAATAACAAATCCCCAATGTCCTTTGATGTTTCAAATATTATTTACAAAACTAAACAAAACTGATGTTAGTATGGGGAAGCCCTCACAGTCTAAATGTGGCAGTAAACGCGGTTAACTGGACAAAAATACTGCGGGATTAGTAAAAATAAATAACATTTATTATATCTACAATTACTCACACATCCACTTACTCATTTAGACACAATAACAATGACAAAATCACACACTCGAAACGAAAAAGCATCCCACAGTTACCAGAGAACCGCCATCACTGTCACCTAAATGGGGAGGGGATGGGGAAAACCTGCCTATTGAATGGCCAGTGTATGTACGAAAGTATTGTTTATAGAGCTCGAATGCATTCAGATGATAATGACGTTAATTTTTATTTGTATTTGCTTCTAACAGCTGAAAGATAAGATATAACAATCACATGCTGTCTTTAAACAACAGTAAATACAGCAAAAGTATTACTTTATCCATACATTATTGGAAATTAGAAAAAGCAGCAGTAAGAGCCCAATTATTACCTGGAATAATGTAGCTAAATCAAAACATTACAATGGAAAAAGAGATAAATGTAATCTACGCCTTTTAGAAAAACTTGTCATCTTAAATCATATCAAGAATCCACATTTACTTAATAAAAAAGTGATTTAAGGATCACATGCAGTCATAGAAAAAATACTTAATTTTTTTTTACGTTTGCCTATTTCTTTCTTTCATTCTATCTTTTGCCCGCAATATTACTTTCAACAATTGTGAATTTTGCTCCTGAAATTTTTAATTCATAATTCAAAATTTACCTCATGATGTCTCTTTTCATTTTTCTTTTATTCTATTTAATCTTTTATTTAATATTTTAATTTTCCTTACATTTTTATGTTCATGTAAAATCTAAATATTTAAATTATTAAGAATCAGGATTTACGGCCTTTGATTTATCTCCCTGCATTTTATATTTTTTAATTTTTTTATTTTAATTATAATTTTTTTTATTTTTAAATTTTAATTTTTTATCCACATGTAACCACAGAATATTTAAATTGTTAACCATGTTATTAAAAAAGCAATAACTTAACTCTAAAAAAATTAATTCCCATGAACATAGGGTAAACTTTAATTCAAATCTATTAAACTGTGATTTCGAAATATAAACTCTGTTGATTGCATAACGCGGAAAACTTCGAGTCGTGCCATAGACGTAGGAAAATATGTATACTTATTAATATATATATAATACACCTCTGTTCATACATTGAGCACAATTTTATTAACACCTGAATAATAATACGAAACATATGTACATTCTTCTCATATGTATATTAATTATTCTACGTCATTATATATATATATATATAAAACGTAGCACACTTGGTAAACTCTCCAGTAAATTTCGATAAAGACGAACTCAAAAGAAAATGTTAACTTCATTTATTTAATTTAACAGAGTATTATAATTTAGAAAAGATTTTTGATTTACTACAATTTCAATGGGTAATACATATTTCACCGCATAATGATGTTATTATTGCGACTCGTCAGGCCCAAATGGAAAAGCAGTTGATTCTCAAAATATCCCCACAAAAACATTTTTTTACACAAACGCTCAGATGTTCAGATTTAGAATAGACATTTGTAACGGTAATTTTCAAAAAAATATCTCACTCATTTAAAAAGAATTCCAAGGAATAGAAAAAAGCAAGAATTAAGAAAAAGTAAACAACTGATTAATGGAAAGAAGAGAAAAAAGAAGAGAAAAAAGAAGAATAAAAGAAGAGAAAAAGATAAAAAGAAAAGAAAAAAAGAAAATAAACAGTATCCAGAGAAATAAAATGTTAACGTCATGTATCGAAATCACATTTATTTGACATTTTATTTCTCTGGATACTGTTTATTTTCTTTTGATTTTCACACTCCACACACGTCTATTGAACAGGTGAAGAGGCTCATCCCTTGTTTCCTGCTTGGGATATCGTTTCCGGTTTTTCTCTTTTCCAATCTTTTCACTCTTACGTAGCCCCCTGCGCATCAGTGGCGTTTTCGCCTTGCTTGGAGTGATATGATTAAAAAAAAAGATTTTGTCCTTTTTTAATTTTTCCCTTTTTTCGAAGATACGAGGAAGGTTTTTCGACACAAGTATAGGTATTATCTCTGTTACTCTCTCACACTGATTGAGCACTCTGGAAGAATGGTAGATTTTGCAAAGCAGTAGCTACTCTGGAATCTACGCATCGTTAATTCGGAAGTGAATTAGAACACTCTCAGGTATTGGGCGTGTATAATGATAATATACACGCTAAAAGGTTTGCGTCCTTCTACCAAGCGCCCGTAGTTCAGAGGTAGAATCGCCGACTGACGCCAATTCGGTCGGGTTTCAATCCTGAGTAAAAGGCGATTGGCTGTGTAAGCGCACTGATGAGCTGTGATACAGCGAAACAGATCTGTCTGCAGATGATATTTTTTATATATATATATATATATATATATATATATATATATTCCCTCCTGTCGTGTTCAGGTTGCATAGCCTGTGAGGAATCAGTTAATAATTCTTTCAAATATTTTACCGTGATTTTTTATGGAGCTGGGGTACTCATTTTGAACTAAACAAGTACAGAAATCTAAATACCTAAACAGTATGAACAGTAAACAAAAATGAATAGTGAATGATGCATTGCGATAACAATACGACGAAGCAAATAGATTTCATTAGAAACAATTCAAAATTTGCTGAAAGGTTATTTAATATTGATATTCCCATATATCTCTGAATGCTGGACAATCTTCTCCCAGATTAAAAGAAGGCTTAAGGTAACAGAGGATTTCTGATAATAGGATGAATAAATGCGTAAGCAGATTGGATTTATTGAAGATAACAGGAATAAAAAAGAACGGATAAAATTCTTGGATTTTACAGAAACTTACAAAATGGAAATTAAACTATGCAATATCAGGCAAGATTAGAATCTGCAACATCTAGACATAGAGGAAGTCGTCGATTGATCTGTTTCTTTTTCTGTCGACCGCTAGCTAATTTTTATTTCGTAACTTTCCGTAACATTTCAAAGAAAGAAAATTTTATTTGTTTATTTTGTTGAAATTAGGATACGAAAACAGAGCAGCTATGAACATTAAGAAAAATCAGGGATTTATGTAATTATATAGCTTAATTCGGCTTTGTTGGACTACAAATTTCTTTCGTTGTCGAGTGGAGAATACACGTCAGATTAATTAACGACTACTAAATTGGGGAGTCGAGTTCGAATTCCAGCTGAATTCATTGCATTCACTTACGCGCAAATACCCTTTGGAAAGGTATTAATCCGCCTATTCCTTCCAGTTATGGGTTAAATAACAGGACAGATTGGGTTCTATAGCCTTGGTCGGCAACCAGTCTACCGCAGGAAGCAATGGCAAACTACTGCGGGATAATCTTCTGCCCAGTCAGTCATGTCTCTTTCGAGACATGATCGCCCAAGCGTGTATCACGTATGGCACTGAACTGACTGACTATGTCTAGGAGTCGCAGATTCAAATCCAGCCGGAAGAAGAATATGTTTATAACAAAATTTATGGGGTATTCAGGCCGGTATATATATATATATATATATATATATATATATATATATATATATATATATATAACATAGAATATTTCTTATTTTGGTCCTGGTAAATTTCCAATTTTTTATTAAATTTAACAGAGTAATATAATCTTGAAAAAATTTGGATATTCTACAAATACATGGGTAATAAATATTTCGCAACTGAGCAGCCGCTCCTCAGACCCAAATCATACAACAGTTAATGTTTTAAATCATCTAGAAAATAGTCACATAGAGACACTCACGTGCCATATCGAGAATAGATATTTGTAACGGCAATCTAAAAAAAAAATACATTCTTAAAAAAGAAATTACAAAATATAATATGCTGCTTTAACTTAATAGAATTGATCAGCGGACGAAAATCGTTTGTAAAGCTTAGTTTTCTTTTGTCTTGTAATATATATTGTCCTTACAAATCAACTCATTTGGCCTCTTATTGATGTTCTAGCTCTTTGCCAACCAATTTATTACTAGCATTTAACACAGCAATTCAGAAGGGAGACAAGACAAATCTAATATGCTCGCTTGCCAAATCAGGTGAATTGAAACGTTACATTCCACAAGTTGTACATGAATCGTCAATTAAAAACTATCAATCCTAATCGATATTGGCTTTCTGACTTCCTATATGTCCTTGTCCATTAGTCTACTTTGCACGCCCCAACAACCTAAAATATAAATCTTTTCAAAACGAAAATCAAGCAGGCACAAATAGTTTAATACATGGGAAGTGTTCTAACAGAAGACGGAAAGTGCGACACAGAGACCGAAGGCGAATTGAAATGGCAAAGGACGCATTCCAGAAGTTGGATAAAGTATAAAGAAACAGGACAATTTCGCTAGAAACAAAGAAGAGAGTACTGGATTGTCGGTTCTTCAATATGGCAGTGAATGTTGGATAATATCTTCGAAGATGAAGGAAAACCTTGAAGCAGCTGAAATCTGGTTCTACAGAAGGATGTTGCGGATATCGTGGACCGAGCATGTGAGCAATGATTAGGTTTTGGAAAGGATGGAAACGAAAAGGAAAGTAATACTGAGCATCTGGAAGAGATAGCTAAAGTTCCTGGGACATTCACTGAGGAAGGAGGGCTTGGAGAACATGATAGTAGCAGGCCAAATAGAGGTAAAAAGAGACAGGGAAAGCAGCGGACAACATATTTGAAGGACCTGATCAGGTGAATGACAGAACGAGGGTTAGCATGGTGCAACAGGAGAAAGCGTGCAAAGAGACTCCAGAGATAGGGAGACGTGGAAAGCCATAATCACCTATGTACTGAAAGGACTGGGCACATAAAAAATACTGCGGGCAAACGTTTGATAAAGTATGTCCCAAAGAACTGTTGAAAATGCTGGGTAAGCTACGTTTTTTTTTTAGAATTATATATATGCTCCAATGAACTTTTGCCCCCTATGTATGAATTTACTCGAGCTTCTAGACTAGGTTCCACCTTTTGACAGTGAAACCGATAAAATGTAAGCACAATTTCTACTCCCACAGTTTCTTTTCTTGCACTTCCTGCATGTGGAATTCCCTTCTATATACTTTCTTCCCCGACAGCTACAATCTCCAAGAATTTAAATGTAACGTCAATAGTCATCTCCTATCTCACTAATTGCATCCTCTCTATCATGTTCCTTTCTCCGTCCTCTCTACTCTCATCAGTATTCTCAACCTTCTCTTACCCACTTCCTGACACTAAGTATAACCTGTCACTCTTTGTTCTAACATTCCTTCTATGTAACCCCCGGAGCAAGTGTCAATAAAACTGCCTTGCTTTGGGTGAAATGATAAAAAATAATATTAAAATTGTCATGAACACTTCTTGCATGGAACGGAATTCAGAAATATAACAAAATAAAAAGTGACGTAGGACATTTCTGCTTTTTCTATCCTGAGTGAATTAAAAGTACTAACAGAATTCATTATTGACAACCACAATTTTAACAATATCAAATCTGCATGTGACACAATGCTGATGACCTGAAAAGAAAGGCAATTATATATATCGTGAGAATTAAATCTATGAGGTTTCAGGAGATTAGTATTTAGAACCGAACAGATATATGATTTTATTATAATGGTGAAGGCTTATATATATATATATATAAATATAAATATAAGTTTGTTTTAGCATAATCTTCCTGACGAAGTGTTGAAAGTAAAATGTTCATTTTAAAGAATAAAAATGCGAACTATCATTTCTATAGTAATATATACATTTTGAGCCATAAAATGTTAGTTATATATATATATTATTCTATGTTTACGACTCTGATTCATGTACTATGCGATCATCAGTCGTGCAACAACAAGTCGTTATCTAGACGGAGGACACTACGTATATTTATTAATATACGTGTAATAGCTCTGTTATATTACATTAAATACTGTTTTATTAACAACAGTATAATATTCATATATCTGCCTATATATATATATATTCTTAAAAATGACGGACAAGGTGGTACGGTTTATTTTTCTGTAATTTTTCATAAAATATTAGGACAATTTTTATATCATATATGTTCTGAAAAGAAAAATTATATGGTCACATGAAAATAACTTCTTTAGATATTCTATGAAATTTGCATAAAAGAGGTATTGCTGCCAATGCACTAATATATGTCCAAAGTTCTCCAAATTGACCATATACGGCGGGTGTCGGTAGTTCAATGCTTGGCGATTGCGGGCAATGTCCTTTCTGGCATCATGCTGCTGCCTACGATATTTTGCTCTGACGTGCAGTCTCTATTTAGAAGGTGGGCGAACACATCTATCAACAATTAACAGTATTTTTATCTTTTTTACCACTTAGTAAACATTCACTTTTTGCTATCTCGTCTAATGATTGTTTTGTCAACCATTGACACATGCTTTTTACGCCTTCAGTTATCGGGCCTGTGTTTGTTGCTGTAAGAAACCTAACCCCGACGAGTAAAGTGCCAGCACGTAACTTCGAAATGTACATGAACCTGCTTATTTAAAGTGTCAATTTCTTTGCACTAAAACAATCAATTATCTTCATCCCGATATCGAGCACTTTACGATAAAATACTTGCTCGCTAAAATAAATTTAATCAGTTAAACTATTAAAAAAAGAACAATCTTGGCGCTTAAATTTATCATATCCCAACGATATATATATATATATATATATATATATATATATATATATATATATATATATATATCTCCAGCAAAAGACTGTGTTTTTTCTCACAATTCATTTACCTATGTCGAACACACTACCACCATTTGGGAGACACCATTCGTGTCAGATCAAATTTCTATATAAAACATCTAAATAAAATATCAACAATTTACAAGAATCTTTAAAAAAATATTTACTAAAAATACTATATAAATAAAATTACCAGAAACCTCTCACTATAAGAGAGATCCTGTATATTAAACAGTTATCAGCCATTATCAAACACACTTTACATAACAGTAAGAATGGGTTGTTAAAATTCTTTTAAATAAAAATCATGTTTACTCGAATTCCACTCGCGTTTAACACGCGAAATCTTGTAATAAGCGTTTCTATTATTATTCATGACAACAGAAAAATTAAAACATATCTTAAACAGTCAGAACCTGAAGAGAATTTGACAACAACTAAATTACCATTTTGAAAATAGTTAAAAAATGGTCGAAATTGCTTGGGTCAAAATGGAAACATTTTGTGCTCTCTTCCTTCCACTAAATGGAGAATTGAAAGAAAGCTAGAAGATTGAAATAAATTTGACTATATATATATATATATATATATATATATATATATATATATATATATTCATGATTATTCGATATACTTTTCAGTCACGTGTTTCGCCAACGTTTACTAGCGTTAACGACAAAGAAGTGCTTTTTTATATTAAATCTTTAGTGCCTATTTGATTTTGATTTAGTCCACTTCAAGAAGATGAATTTTTCTCCTATATTAATTCGTATGCAAAATTATATTACTCTTGCTTTGCCGATTATCCCTGATGTTAATCATGATCCTGATTTTGAAATCAGCACATTCTCACTACATTTGCGATATAGACTGTATAACTTGCAAACCAATATTGGTGATTGACTTGAAATATAAAGACGGACAATGTGTGTATAAAAAATATATCCACTTAATGCATTCTCTCATCAGATGACGTATCGTAGAGTAGAGTTATGGTCGAAGGTGACAGCAGACATGCATCGAAGAGCCAGAGGCCGCGCTCGTTCAGGGTTTTCTTGGTCTTTCTTGATCTTAGTTCAGATCTCGATTTTCGACTGACAGCTTATTACAAATACTTTCTGTCTTTTATATCAAATATTTCGTCAAATCCTGACACGTTGTTTAAATTATTCCAACTTTGAAAGGCAGAAAATGCGTGCTTATATTATTGTTCTCAACAACAAAAACACACTTCTCGTCTAAAATATAATTCATTGTTCTATACCTGGAAACAATTTAGTGTAAATTATATTTGCTTCTGACCTTGCTACGCAGTTTTCGAAACAATTAAATATTTTCCTGACACGAAGAATTTTACCCGCAATTTTAATTTTGACAACAATATTCTTCAAAACAATTCCTATTTTTCTTTTGTTAGTAGTTTACATATTTTTATTGTTTCACAGACATACACTTCTTCAGGAAATTAATCACCAGTTCATATAATCTATAACACATTTTCTTCATAGTGAACCATTTGCTTCGTTGATCGAACTGTCGTTTATGCCGACGAACTTGTGGACAGACGTGTGTTTAACGTGTTGTTATGCAGAATTCGAATTCCAGTTGAATTCCTTGCATTCACTTACGCACAAATACTCTTGGCAAAGGTATTAATCTGTCTCTTTTCTCCAATTATGAGTTAAATAATAGGACAGATTGGGTTCTATAGCCTTGGCTGGCAACCAGTCTACCACAGAAAGCAATGGCAACCTAGAGCTGGATAATCTTTTGCCCAGTCAGTCATATCTCTTTAGAGACATGATCGCTCAAAGCGTGTATCACGTATGGCACTTAACTGATTATGCAGAATATCTCTGCGGTGTTCAAATAGATATTTTTATGATTTGTAGATGCGTTATATTGCAAAACATCTAATTGATCAATTTGAAATTTGTGTACTATTGTGTATTTTTCTGAGGCATATGCATCCAATGATGCATATGCCTCAGAAAAATAAGGTAAACCAGAACGTACCCATGAGGCCACTCCCAGCGGCCAAAGGCAGAAGCAGGTTACTTTACGCCTGCATTCTGTTTTAAGAGAGTGAGGTAATTTATAATACACAGTCATATAAACGACCATCCCATAATAAATTCCAACAGGTTCTCAATATTTCAAGGAGATAATCTCAGTTTGGCACCCTGTTCAGTGCTACGAAGCTGCACACTCATAGTGGTCAAGAGTAATTGATGACGTCACGAGTTCAATGATTCTGTTATTAAAGATGAAAGATGTAAATGTAATATTATTTATTGTCTGTCCGTGTTAACATTTAATAGGCAAACTACTTCATGAAACAAGAATTGTAAGCCGTACAATTTTTGTTAACTATCGTTTACAGGTTTGTTAGTTTAAGCAGCAAAAACTGACCTTTTCTTTTTTTTTTTAATCATGTCACCCCAGGCAAGTCATTCCACTGCCACTATATCGCAGGGTGTTACATAGAGCGATTGGGTATAGGAAATTTCAGAAGGAGGGTGATAGACGAGTTAGGATGTACATAGGGAGAGGGTTGGAGAGAATGGATGTAAGTTAGTGTGTTAGGAGGCGTCTATTGACCCTACATTTAACTCCTGGAGGTTGTAGCCGTCGGGGAAGCAAGCATGCGGAAGGGAATTCTACAGGCGGGAAGTGCGAGAAAAGAAGCTGTTGGAGTAGAAATTGCGGTTACATTTCATCGGTTTCATTGTAAAAGGGTGGGACCTAGTCGCCAATCTAGTATCTCGTGCAAATTCACACCTAGGAGGCACCAATGTTTTAAGTTCATCAGAGCAGAAGCCATGAATGTATTTATAGAAGAGAGACAGGGAAGCCACGTCGCACCGGTGAGAGAGTGACTGCAGGCGGCCAGCTAAGTCAGTATTGATCACATGACAGATTCTTTGCTGTATTTTGTCAAGAACCCCGTGGAGAATAGCAGGGGCACCTGACCAGATATGGCAGCAGTATTCAATACACGGGCGGATGGTAGGTTTATATAAATGCAGAATAGATTCAGACGGAACGAATTTCCGGGCCTTGTCACCAACAGCAGATTATTGATCGAGGGGAGAGTAAACTGTGGTATCATCGGCGTACATGCCTACTTTTGATCATATGGCATCGGGGAGATCATTTATGTAGATTAGAAAGAGCGTAGGACCTAGGATAGAGCCTTCAGGGACACCCACGTTTGTAGGGTAGTTCTGGGAGGCATTTCCGTTTAATACTACCTTCAGTGTGCGGTTAGAGAGGAATGACTGGTTTAAGTCCAACAAAAGTCCAGTTATGCCGTAGCTTCGCAGTTTCCGTAGAAGGCCGACATGGCATACCCTGTCGAATGCTTTAGAGATATCCAAGGCGACGGTTCGGGCTTCACCATTATTGTCGAGAGCCTGGTATATATACTCGGTGATGGTCGTTAGTATATCAGCAGTAGACCTGGTGAAGCAGAAGCCATACTGTTAGTCCAAGAAGAGCCCGTGGGCTGTGAGATGCTGAACGACCTCGGCATTGATAATGGCTTCGAACACTTTGCCAAAGATCGAAAGAATGCTAATGGGGCGGTAATTTGCGGGGTTCGAGAGTTCACCAGTGTTCTTAAATATTGGAACCACAGAAAAAGACTTCCAACAGGCAGGAAAGCAGGAGGAAGATAGACAGAATGTGGAAAGACAAATTCAAATTATGCAGCCTGGGTTTCTCTACAATATAGATTCAAGTTTCTTTACTGTCTTTGAGGTTTAATAAACTAAAACAAAAATAAAGTCCATATCAGTAAAAAATAAAAGGATTGTTTTATTTGCCGAAAATAAAAGTGTATGTATGTTTTGTTTGGTAGGCGTTTGTATTGAAGAAACATATTGCATTAAAAAGAAATTCGATACACGGTGCATTAAATTTATTCTGAAAATCTAAATTGTTCAGTACCTAGATGGGTGTCCGATTTGGAATACGTGATGCTGTAATCCTGAATGAGCGGTTAGTGTAATGGATAATGACACAGAAGACTAATTCCAATGACATATTCACTTGTGCGCAAATATCTTGAAAAAATTATGAATCCACCTTTACTCTCTCCATCTATGCTTTAATTAGTAAAACATTTATTACAAAATAATTATTATTTGAAAAAAATACTAAATAATTATTCTCTTAAAAAAAGAATTGTTCTATCTGAAATTTGTTGCTGGTTTTAAATAGCCTACTACTTAATTAACAGTACTCTTCTAACTAATTATAATACATGGGAGGTTTACTGCTATATAAGTTGAAATAAAGTTTCTTGTATGATCACCAACGTTAAGCAACGTCAATTCTGCTTAGTACCTAGTTGGCATATTGCTTAGAAATTCCAGATGATATAATATTGGATACGCAGGTAGTGTAATTGATATTCGATTTGTCTAATAAATAGTCAGTCAGTTAAGTGCCATACGTGATACACGCTTTGGGCGTTCATGTCTAAAAAGAGACATGACTGATTGGGGAGAAGATTATCCCACAGTAGGTTGCCATTGCTTTCTGGGATAGACTGGTTGCCAACTAAGGTTATAGAACCCACTCTGTCCTATTATTTAACCCATAACTTGAGGGAAGAAACGGATTAATACCTTTCTCAAAGGTATTTGTACGTAAGTGAATGCAAGGAATTCAGCTGGAATTCGAACTCGGCATCCTGATCTCTCTTTCCGAATCGATATCCACTGCACCACCACGCACATTCTTAATAAACAGACGAGTTTCAATTCCAGTCGTGTTCTTTATATTCACTTACATACAAATACTCTTGAAGAAGATATGAAACCACATCTCTTTCTCCAGCTATGGGTTAATTAGTAGAACGTCTATCAGTAAAATGCATTGCTTTATCCTCCAAAATGTTACATTGTAAAAATATTTTCTGGTTTTAAATATTCTGAAAAAAAGATTGGTAAGCCTTATAAAAACGAAACAATCAATTACTTCAATAAAGGGGAGATTCTTCTGCTGATTATAAAACCTATCACCATCTGAAGCAAGACCAGTTTTTTTTAAGCATTTCACCACGAGCATGGCGGAAACGCCACTGATGTGCAGGGGGCTACATAAATGTAAAAAGATTAATTAGAAAAGAGTGAGGAGTACAAACTAGTTAGAAAGGAACAATAGAAAGCTGAGAAAGAAGGTGCGATGACAGATACATAGGAGGAGAGAAAGGGAAGATTATACAGGGGAGGGGAGAGAGCTAGAGTCCAGTGGTTAGTAGATGAGTATTGACTTTGCATTTAAATTTCTGGATGTTGCAGCCTTCAGGAAAGCAAGAATACGGGAGCGAGTTCCACAGGCGGGAAGTGCTAGAGAGGAAGCTGCAGGAGTAGAATTATCGTCTGCGTTTGGCTAACCTGACTGTGAATGGGTGGGACCCAGTTTTCTGTACATAGTATTTTTAACATACGCCATGGTGTCTAAGGCAAGAATTCAAAAGCTGATGACAGAAATAACAATCAATCAGTGACTAAAGACAGAATATCTAAATAGAGAAAACGCCCTATTCAGACATTGAGAAAGAGATTCGCAGGAAACTCGATGACTAGCCTCTTTCTAGGTACATCACTCGATCCACGAGTCTATCGATAACTCCTGGATAAAGATATAAACCATTCATCAATTTCGCAAAAATCCATCGAAATATAGACTTAAGTCGAACTACCCATCTGTCAATAGATGAAAAGAAATATTTTTATTTCGAAGGAGAGTTTCTAATAATGAATTGGGTTTCCGAATGAAAGACACTTGTATAATGCCTGTTAAAAATGACGCTATTCATTCCATATGGATAGGCATTTATGTAAAACGTTAGCTACGATTTATATGTAATTCTCAGTTCATAATATTCAAATTACATAGGAAAGTAAATAAGGCCTTGCTAAAAAACCAATGACAAAAATACGATAATTTTAAAATCATTTCACCACAAAAAAGGCACTTGTATGCTAGGGTTACAGAGAGAGAAAGTGAGAGAAAAGATTGAGTATAGGGAAGACGGATATAAAATATGAATGAGATTAATTAAGATAGAAGATGGCAATTGTCGTTGTATTTTAATTTTTGAAGATTGATTTAATCAGCTAAGCAAATAAACGGAAGGGATTTCCATATTGCAAAATGATAATTTGGTTTCAAAAAAGATTCCATTATATATGAGATTACAGATTTATCGCTAAACATTTGTATCTATCTCCCTGCTTCCCTCCATCTCAAATATATATATATATAAAACTTTAATCCAAAAGGAAAAGCAGGTGGAGAGCTCAATGTAATTAATATTTAAATTACAGAGCCAATTATAAAATAAAATAAATTTCGAAATTCAAAACCGTTGTATGATCATTTCTATATGAAATCCCTAAGAGAGATGTCACGCATCATCGGCAACTTATACTCAAAATAAAATGATATTACCGGCAGAAGTTCAAAGATTTCAAAAATTTACGTCACAGAAAAAAAACCGGATAGGTAGTATTAATGTTTCTTTTTAGATTTTGGACAACATTACCTTTAGTTGTAAGTGAAAAATTTTAAAAAATGGCTATGTCAAGCTCTAAAAGGGGGAAAGTAAAGAAAGAACTGGTGTTTAAATGGAAAGAGGGATAAAGACAAAATGGAAGGAAAAGGAAAGAAAAGAGAAAACGAAAAGGAAGAAAAAGAAAGAAAAAAGAAAAAAATTCATGCACGTAGAGACGCTAGAATTGTGTTAACAAAACTAGCGTTTTTAATTGGATATGAAATTATTAGAAAAAAGATATTTAGAAAAACATCATTTGGGGGAAAAACTGACATATAATTTATTTACAGTTAATTAAATAAATTTAAATGATTATAAACCTAAATTTAAATTAAAATAAAATTTATAAAAATTATAAAATTTATGTAGTGTGTGTGCGTGCGTGTAAAATGTGTATGTATACAAATACACACACACATATATATATATATATATATATATATATATATATATGCAATTTGTTATATATATATATTACATATGCGCAGTACTTATTTGAAAGCGCTCAGTATCAGTGATATAGCCAACATATTCAGTTAGATAGGATGACCCTCGCAAAAGCGTGAAACACAGGCTCCCAAACTTACACCTATCTACCTGTGTGTATATATATATATATATATATATATATATATATATATATATAAGGGAGCGAAAGAAAGGGATTGTGAAACAAGAACCGCGCACCTAAGAGGTTAAATACTATGTCGAAGATGTCCTATTTAGTGGCCACCGAGAATTTGCATTTTTGCATTTTACATTTTCATATATCATTTTCTTTTCTCTCTCTCTCTCTCTCTCTCTGTCTCTCTCTCTATTTCTCTCTCTCACTCACTTAAGTTGACGGACTACGGCCGCACACACTTGGCCTATGCATGCTGGGGGCTCTCTGTCACTCACGTTTGGCCGGCGTGATCAGATGCGTGGTGAGCTATCGAATTGAACGTCGGCTGGAGTCGGTTTTTTGAACATTTATAAACATTTGAAAAAATAAAATTCGAAAATGAAATTAGTGATTTATTCTTATTTTCTTCACCTCCCTAATGTGTTAAAACCATTTTGGTTTGGTTGCGTACATATTCATAGAAAAAAGCAAAAGTTGTTACAAGAATTGTCTTTTCTACATAAATTGACAAGGGACGGACTGACGCAGGCAATTGGTCCAGGCAAACAGGCTGGTAGGCAGGATGGAAAGCTGGTCACACATACAGCAGCCGACCACACTTCGGCCCAATCGGACGCACAGCAACCGGCTCCCTGGCCATTGGACAAAATTGTTCAAATTTGCTGAGTTTCGAAGGAATCAGTGACCACAAGTCGGCATAATCCGACGCGCAGCAACTGGCACCGTGCTAATCGAACATTGTTTTTTGTTGTTCGCTAAGTTTTAAAAAACTTATTGACCACGTGAAGGCGTGAGTGGATGTGAGTCAGACGAGTAATCGTGGTGAGTCAGCGAATTGAACGTTGGCTGAACTCAGTCTTAGAACTTTTGTAAAAATTCAAAAAATAAAATTCGAAAATAGAATAAAACGTGTTTTATTCTTATTTTCTTATCATTCCTAATGCATTAAAAACGTTTTGGTTTGATTTTGTATGAATTTATAGCAAAATGCAAAAGTTGGTACACGAATTATGTTCGTTGACTAATTCGGTAGGAACGTCCGTTTGCGTTTTGAGGTCGGTAAGTTTTTTCTTTTTTTTTTCTTCGGTGACCTGATCTCGCAGTTACTGTAACCTTTTCGTCATTCGTCTCGTTCCTACTGCCAATACCACAGCGATCTGCCGTCTTTGCCATTTTACTGTACTGCTTACGTCTATTGACGTTTCAAATACATCTTTTGAACTTGGCGTAATTATAAACAACGTTTAGGTCTACATTTTCACAGTATTTTGGGAGAGGAATTGACCTATATATTCTTCATTTAGTTATGAATAAAAGCTTAGTAGAAAGTTCAATTCAACCTTGGGCAGCACCGACAGTAAATTCAAAATTAAGTATTCAACTATAGCAAAACGTTTATCCAAATATGACAACAATTTTCAATACACTGAAAAAAGATAGATTTTTTTATGTGCATGAATGATTCTGCCGGTAAAAAGATTCTGGCGCGGCGCAGTGAACCAATTTCTCTAGCATCAGTTGTAACAAGTGATTCGATATAGTCTCTTGACTTTATGTCAGTTAACCCTCTAGGGCCATTCGTATCATATTTGATACAGTATGAAAACAAGCCTTGAAAGAAATATTTTCATGAAAAATTTTTTAAGAGAAATATTTTATAAATTTCAAATGAAAGCAGTACTGACTGCTCAGTCAATGAATACCAAATGTTTCCTTATAGGGAAATACCAAATGTTTCCTTATAGGGAAATACTGTATCAAATATGATACGAATGGCCCTAGAGGGTTAAAAGAAATATTTTATAAATTTCAAATGAAAGCAGTACTGACTGCTCAGTCAATGAATACCAAATGTTTCCTTATAGGGAAATACCAAATGTTTCCTTATAGGGAAATACTGTATCAAATATGATACGAATGCCCCTAGAGGGTTAAAAACGTGTTTCCATGAAAACCGCAAGGTGTTGCCCTCCACGAGGTTAGCAAGAGTCACGGTTATGGCAGTCAGAAATGTTTCTCTGTGTTGATTAAAAGTAAAAGAAGCCATAAAGAAACCGTGATCGCATATCACTCGAAGGGATATATCATTTTTTTAATTTTTTGACGATGACTAATGCTAACATTTAATTCAAATATCTCAAACCAAAGGAAAAAAAAACTGGATGAAAGCAGATAATATTAAAATAACTCATTTAAAAATTCCAAAGATTTTGATATAAAGCTGAAATGATGCATCTCTTTTTTGAGTGAAGTGAATTTTAAAATGCTTATAGTGTCGTTATTATTGACGATACATTTTTCTAAGGAAAATGTCAACTTTCAATACATTAATCATGAAAGGGCAACAAATTCCAAAGGCAATTTCTGTCTTCGAGAGAAAGTTAGGTTCCGCTATGAAATTTCCTCAACACCAATAAGACAAACAGCATAGAAATGTATATTAATATTGCTATAAAAACAACTGGCAAAGCAACTCATTTGCAGAGAGAGAGAGAGAGAGAGAGAGAGAGAGACAGACAGACAGAGAGAGAGACATGAGAAGTAATTTCTTTCCAAATTATGTTTGATTCCGTATTTTATTATATTTTGTATGAGTTGTTTTCTCTTCTCCATTTCTTTACTTTTTGCTATCACGATTCCGTAAGAATATAATTTTTCCCTCCGAAAGTTTTCCTTGAAATATTCATTTTTATCTTAAATCTTGATCTCATAAATAAATGATTTTAAAATATTATCTTTGGTTTTGCTCTTGTAAGGTAACAGTCAAAAGTCTGAGAAATTTGTCGAGATTTTCAAACTGTCAAACAGTTCTAGTATCTCACCAGAGATTTTAGGCATCTATCAATACCACAAAAGAAGTACAATTTTTAATAACATACATTTATTGATGAATTTAGGTTACTCGCTAATTGCATCTGACTGGAAAGCAATAAACCATAACAAAATTCTACAAACGAAAATTGCAAGAAAAGAAACTATAAGATAGAATTTACGGTTACATTGAGCAATTTAAAATAATATATATATATATATATATATATATATATATTAGTCATCCACATACAAGCCTGTTTTGCTGTATCACAGCTTATCACTGCGGCTAGACACATCCACTGGCTTCTGGCCAGGATCGAAACTCGACCGATTTGGTGTCAGTCGGTGTCGCTACCCTCCTAAGCCATAGGCGCATGGAATCAGAGAAGGGTAATTTTAACGTGTTGTATATAAGCAGTGTCACCGAAAGAACTCAGAAGAATATCCAGAGAGTTCAATCGTAATGAGAGCATAATATATGAGTCATCTACATGCAAGCCGGTTTCGCTCTCATCAGAATGGCCACACACACACACACACACACACAGAGAGAGAGAGAGAGAGAGAGAGAGATAAATAATATAACTAATTGATACGAATGGCAGTACATTCCACAGTTAGATATTTACTTTTAAAAAGTGCTCACTACAACAGTAGAGTATAAATATATCGTAATTATTACTATTATTATTATTATTATGATAGCATTCTGCAACTTAATAGCTATAAAGCCTCGGTGTCTCTTCTTTCTTCTTTGTTTCTATTTTATTTTATTTATTTTTTTTGTTTTCTGCTTTAACTTTTTTCTTTTTCCGGTTTAAACTTTGTGACAAGTTTGTCTTTCTGTTGCAACACATTGAAACACCACTGTCTATTGAGTCGTACACACACCCTTCCATTTAAATATTATAACCTTCCACCCCACTTAATTCACCTTATTGGCTAAACTCTTTATTCTTATGTTTTGATTTATTTTTATTTTTATCTAATTTTTTATATATTTTAAATTTCCTTCTCTATATATTACAAAATCAATTACCCACATTTTAATGCCTGATGATGGTGTTTGAACACCGAATGTTTATAGCTATTTAATTTGCAGTATGTTATAATAATAATAATAATAATAATAATAATTACCAGATAGATAGATAGATAGATATTTTATCTGTCATTATTTCCTTCTCATCCGAACATTATTTATGCACATGACGGCAGTCACTCCCCCACTCGGAATTGGCAGGCAGATTGGAGCCATATCATAGACCACAATTTCTTTATTAAGTTTTTAGAATGCGTACGCCGGTTGACATAATTTAAACACATTAAAATAAAAACACTATTAGAACAAACATGGGTATTCACAAATAACATCCGGAATATATATATATATATATATATATATATATATATATATATATATATATAATATTAAAAGAAGGTAAAAAACAGGCAGATTAAAAAGCTAATGTTTATGCGTTTACTTTTAAATAGAGTGCTCAGTAAAGAGTAGAGCTTCATATTGTAATCTTGTTAATAAAATGGTTATTAAAGCATATTTATTTAAAGCAGCACAAAAATTTTCATGTTTCAGAAAAAATTGTTTCAAGGTAACATTTTAAAGTAAATTGTGAAAACGATTTATTTTTAAAAATATAAGATAAATTTAAAACTTTTCAGAAAATTAATGAAGATAAATTTATGGTTATTCAGAAAATTAATAAACCCTATGACGTTTTTTCAGATATAAATGTAAATATGAATAAATGTCATAGGGTTTAGTTTTATCTCCATAGAAAATTTCAGATTAATTGTAATTTTATAGATAGAACCAGCATATATATATATATATATATATATATATATATATGAAAGTTAATAAGCTAGTTGATTTCAAATTACAGTGGAATGTTTGCATCTATTTTTGTTTCAAAATGAAATACGTTTGTCTTTATAAAGACTATCTGTTTCTATTCATTTATTTTTCTCTCTGAATTACTTTCTTAATTTCTTTCACCCCACTTTTTATGGGACGGTTGACCTATCGGAATCCAATGCAACAATGCTATTCTACAAATATGAGATTCGCACAAAGCTTCTCTCTACATTTCTATTCGGACGGTGACTTTGTGTTTCTAATTTAAAAAGGTAATTCTATTTTTTATTTTTGATGACTCAAGTTAATATTAGAATAAATTGAAATTATGTTAGCTGGCAATGCTCTAAATTGAAGTGATTTCATCTCCGCTATATGTAAGTGTCTAATTTTTCCAAGTATAACGAACATTGTGAAATGTAATTTTCGCACATGATAATATCTTTTTGACTAAAATCAAGCAGTTACCGCTAAAATCAAGCAGGTACAAAAATTTAAATACCTGGTAAGTGTTCTAACAGAAGACGGTAATGACGACACAGAGATCCGAAGGCGAATTGGGATGGCGAAGAAAGCATTCCAGAAATTGAATAAATTATTAAGAAACAAGACAGTTTCCCTAGAAACAAAGAGAGTACTGGATTGCTATGTGATATCAGTTTTTCAATATGGCAGTGAATGCTGGACAATATAATCGAAGATGAAGGAAAAACTTAAAGCAACTGAAATGTGGCTCTAGAGAAGAATGCTGCAAATATCATGGATCGAGCATGTGATAAGGTTTAGGAAAGATTAAAAATGAAAAGAAAATTAATACTGAGCATCAGGAAGAGACATGTAATGAGGGCTTGGAGAACCTGATATTAACAGGTCAGATAGAGGTAAAAAGAGACAGGGGAAAGCAACGGATAACATATTTGAAGGACCTGATCAGGTGGATGACGAGACGAGGGTTGCGTCGTGTAACAGGAGAAAGAGTGCTAAGAGCCACCGGAGATAGGAAGAGGGGGAAAACCATGATCGCCTACGTCCTGAACAGATAGGACACATAGAAGAAGAATGCCCTTTTGACCTTACTAGTTACCTTTTGTGTTTTTGCTGATTTATACTAGGTTAAAACTTAGTAAACTTGTTTCAATAAGTATATTGGCTCTCGTATCACACGGTTCATACCCCTCAATTCTCTTGAACAGGACAGAGGCTCATCTCTGTTTTCCTGTTTAGGAAGAGGCCGCCGGCTCTTTTCCTTTCCTCGGGTCTTAATTTTGTGCTGTCACGAATTTTCTGTGTTCTGTGTGGGCGGTGGTAACGTCTCTTTATACTAAGGGTACCGAGTTGGCAGTCCTTTGATTGCTGCTTCCGACTGATAGCTAGGAAACCTAACTCTTGCGTAGTGCCTTAAGTGGCAGTTTTGATCAAGAGTTACATCATATCGGGGTTCTTGTAATGCCAGAAAGAGCATGTATAGTTGTTTCACAAAAACGTCTGGTTGATAACCCTGAGGCCACACTATGCTGCAATCTGCGCCATTTCCCTTTCTACGGGTGTCGCTGTCAATGATCGCTTGCTGCCACGACTCGAGGCTTTTCTCTACCAAAATAACTCAAAATGAATATTCACAATGAAAGATACCAAACGAAACCACACAAAAATCATCTGAACCCCTCAATATGTCTTACTTTAACATACGTGGTATACGTACCAATTTTGTATTGTGAAATCTTTCCTCTAAGAAAGGTATCCAGACATCCTAAATCTCTGCTAAACTGACCTTAACCCCATTGACCTATCGGAATCCAATGCAACAGTGACCCGAGCTCCTAGCTATCAGTCGGAAGCAGGAACCAGACAACTGACAACCCGGTAACCTTTGATTTCTCGATTTCTAGTTACTTTCCCTTCTTTAAGAAAACTTCAGTGTCCACATGCATGGCCTGAATATTTATATTAGCAAACAACTCCCTATGGCTAAGGTGATTTCCCTATAATCTCCTAACCATTCATAGATGTGTCTTTGTTTCTCTCTACTAAACTAAGCTACCTTTACCGCTTCCCTTTCTTTCCTTACTGTTTTTTGATAGGCATAATTTCTGTTAATATAATTATGGCATTTTCCTCTCACCCGTTCGCTAATATATTTGTGTTCGGTGACTTCAATGCCCATGACAAGTGGCTGAAAAACTTTGTCATTGATCTTGCTAGCATTCATACCCTGAACTTCGCAATCACTCAGTCTCTCACAAGTGATGGATTTCCACACAAGCTTCCTCATTATCCCCGAAGGATACGCTTTCCAGCTTGATCTCTATCTCACTTATAACTGACTCCTTCCATGCCATGCAGTTTTGCTCTTTTGGTAACTTTGATCCTGCTAGGGTTTCCGTTAATATATTTCTCCACCCATATCACTCAGGAACCTTCTATCAGCAGGAATAACTGTTATCAAAGAGCGGACTGGAAGTCGTTCCGAGGTTTCCTTTGTGCTGTCCTTTGAAACGAAGTGTTTAGTCTCCCCGTTGAAGACTGCGCCTCTGAGGTCTCCTGGAGAAATGTAGGCAGTGATGCTTTCATCCCAGTCAGAAAGTTTCTGATTCATCTTGATTCATCCATAGAAATCACTTCTTATATTACCAGAACGACGCGTTGGACTGTAATAAACGCCTTTCTGTCTCTGCTCGTAATGAGTGCAAGAGAATTCGTAAAATGCCTTGCCTGGGGCTACATGATTATAAAAAAAATGACGCGAAGCTGTTGTTTGCAGACAGGATGAAGCAGCATATATCAGCCCGCAAGTGTGTTTCAAAAGACTCCTGACGTCTTAGCAAAAGTGTCTTAAAAAACTCTCCTCAATTCATTCCGTTTTTACATAAATCTGAGGTTCTCACAGTCACATCAGATATAGTCAAGTAATTCACAAGTTCGCCTCCATCTTCGTCTGGAGTAACCACACACGATTTCCCACCTAGAACTGAGGTTCAACTGAGTGACGTATACATAACCCCCACTCTAGCCTTAATATTTAAGGTTGACCCACATAAGGCAATGTAAGAGGAAGGAACCCTAGTCGTCGTCCTAACGAAATGTCTCTCCGAATTCTCCCCTCTCCCCTCCAAAGTCTGCAACTATTGCCTCTAAGTTTCTTGTTTTCTAGCATGTTGAAAGTTTTTCTGTGTAGTTCATGTCTTTAGAAACACTAGAGAACCTCTTAATTATCACGCTATCAGCCTCCTATCGATACTGGCAATGTGTTGGAGACTGTTATCAATACTGACGTAGTTCAGCATTTTACATCCTACAATTCTCTGACAAACAGTATGACTTCCACTTTGACAGGTCTAGAACTGATAAACTAACGGTCATCATCATACATATACCATGCTCTCGATAGGAACGCAAAGCTCGAGCTGTTGCCTTGGATGACTCCAAAGCGTTTGACGGAGTTTCGCAAGCTGGTCTTCTTTATAAGCTAGAGGGCTATGGCATAAAGGAACGTTTGTTCGATCAAATCCAATCGCTCTTGCCAAATTGTGTAATAAAGGTCGTATTGAACAAGCTTACTTCTAGATCCTATCATATGAACGCAGGTGTTCCTCAAGGCTCTATCCTCAGTCCGTTAGCTTTTCCTGATCTTCATCAAGGCTCTTCCTGATTTAATCATTTCACAGTTAGGCTTCTATACTGACGTCAACACAATTTACTTCCGTCTCAGTAGGAAATATTCCAAAGATGACAAAGTAAATCTCGCTGTTTCTTTTGAAAAAGACCTCCAGTCTGTAATGAACTGGGACAAGAAATGGCTTGTAAACTTTTATGCTTCCAAAACAAAGCTGCTTTCCTTTAACCTCCAGAGACAAATTCTTCTGCCTCCCATCGGTATCGATCAAATAGCCTTCCAAAAAGCAATACACTGCGCCTCTTCGGCATCTCCCTCTCAGCCGATCTCAAGTACAAAGACTACATCGAATCAATAGCTACAGTTGCTCCTAAGAAGCGCAGGTCATTGTGTCTGGCCAGGAAGCTTTCCTCGTCAGAATACGTCTTGCACATATACATATCTACCATTTGTCTGTGCATTGAATACTGTTGCCATATCTGGTCGGGAATTCCTGATATTCATCTTGAAGTTATGGACAAAATTTAAAGGAAAATCTACAATGTAATCGATCCCGATTTGGCAGCTCTCATCGGCGGAATGTAGCATCTCTCTTCCTTTTCTACGTCTTTCACCTCTGACGAGCTTATCTCTTTAGTGCCCCCCTCTACACAAATTAATCGACCTACCAGATTCGCAACTAGATTCCACCCATTTACTGTCAAAACAGTCAAATTTAACCACCATTTCTACGCCAGTAACTCTATGTTCTCATTTTCTGCCTATGGAACCCCTATATCTTGTTCTTTCTCGCTCTACTACCACGTAACTACATACACATTAGTACTTCTTTCTTTTTGCTCACCTCTAATATAACTGCGCAACAATGCCAGTATTGCGTTGCTTTGGGTGAAACGGTTATTATTATTAAAAAATGTATATATATATATATATATATATAGAGAGAGAGAGAGAGAGAGAGAGTGAGAGTGAGATTGGTCACGCAGTTAGTACTTCTCGATTTTAGTCCGAGTAGTAATTTTTAAGACACATTTATATATATATATATATATATATATATATATATAAAGTACTGTACAAAATTGTTAGGACAAGAACTATTTTGAAACTACTCTATTGGACATTTTGAGATATTTTGAGATAAGGAAATTGATAAATCTAACGTTACTTTGCAAGACACTTTGGAATGAAGTACAAACTGCTTGGCAGGAGATACCATAAGATATATTGAAGAAGGTTGTGATGTAAATGCCTGACTGAATAATGACTGTGATCAAAGCAAAAGGCGATTATACTAAAGAATTAAATTTATTTTGTAACAAATATTTTTCTTGTTAAAGCATTTGCTGTGTAAATCAAATAAAAATACTTTAATTAAATTGTTTATTTTCTGTCAATATTCCTCACAAAAGATAAAATAGTTTTTGTCCTAATACTTTTGCACAGTACTGTATATATATTGTACAAATTCATATTTTTCTTGATATACTCAAGAACTTTCGAATCACTCAGTTATTGTCAGGAACTGTGCGCTGTTAATAAGATAAGCAAGATTAATTAAAAATATTTTTAATATGTAAGACAATCTGTATTATTTTCATTTTGTTATAATTCACTGAATGCGAAAAATAATCTTATTTCACCAAAATCATCCTTTGCAAGACAAAATGTGTTTCTCGTTATGCACAAGAACGCTATATTTTCCCTTTCACTGTATCGTTTTAAACATTAGATTTTAAATTATATAAAGTTTTTTTGTTGTTGTTGTTGCTTATTTATTTTATATTCATTTCTTTTAAGATTTTAATGCCCGACATTGTTTCAGACGTAATTAAATAAAAACAGGAGATAAATTGAAATAGATCGGTCTTATGTTAGTCCATGTTGAATCATAAATTATAACACACTGAGTGCAACTTTGTTTGATTGTATTCCATTCATTCAAGCGCGTTTTTATCACGCAGGTTACACTTGCCTATACGTGTATCGAATGTGATTATTACACTTCAATTCATTTTATGTCCGTATATTTCTTTCACTAAGTTTCGGAATATTCGGTCAATAATAATTTTGTATGCCACCGAAACGATCGTGAGTGCATTACTGACCTGAAAAATGCCGTTTTAATAAATTAACAATGTATATAATTAACGCAGACAAAGATGAAAATGTTTAGTGAATATCCTACGATTAATATACGACCGATTTATTCTAGTTTACTGCCGAATACTTTTAAATAAAAATAGCAATTGATACCAGTATTAATTTTCGAGTGACCTGACATATATAAAAAATAAAGAGAAAGTTAACACACAAATTTTAAAATGTTGATGTCAATGCATTAGGTTGTGATACTAAATTTTCATCACACACACACACACACACACACACACACACACACACACACACACACACACACACACACACATATATGTAGGAAGAAAGTGTCAATATCGACAAGTGTGTTCGAACACGGATGCCCAGACAACAACCTTAATCGTTGAATAAATTGTTTTACTGGGATCAGTCAGTTAAGTGTCAGACGTGAAACACGCTTGGGCGGTCATGTCTCGAAAGAGACATGACTGACTGGGCAGAAGATTATCCAGCAGTAGCTTGCAATTGCTTTCTGCGGTAGACTGGTTGCCGACCAAGACTATAGAACCCAATCTGTCCTGTGATTTAACCCATAACTGGAAGGAAGAGACGGATTAATACCTTTGCCAAGGGTATTTGCGCGTAAGTGAATGCAATGAATTCAACTGGAATTCGAACTCGGCTCCCTGATTTCTTGTTCCGAGCCGATATCCACTGCCCCACAACGCCCCCACTGCCCCACAACGCCCAACCTTACTGGGATCACGTGACGATAAATATTTAGTATATAAAGCGCTCAGCCTGCTGTCTAAGAGTGATCTCTATTGTCCGTCATTGAAGAGATTTTTTCTGAGTGAAATACACGACAATAATTCCGAGAGAATTATTCGAAAGAATTCGTTTAAGGCATGGATTTAACGCACAGATATTGAAATGTTATAACTCGTTAACAGCGCTTTACTATAATTTACCTTCAAAATAACGTCACGAAAAACTAACATTGTAAAAGTGGCGACGATGTTCTCGTTCTGAATATTTACTAGGACAACAGAGAAAAATGTACTTGTCGTACACATAGTAATTGAAATATTCAGCAGAATAGGACAATGGAGAAACTGAAATCAATTATACGTCAAATTTTGACGTTGAAACAGCAATAACTACTGTGTCCAGCTGCAAAAATACCATCATGGACAGAGATTTCACTTAAAGAACAAACAACAAATGATTCCGTTTAAGAGAACGGCGGAGAAACAAACGTCCGATTCATTCACTTTAGATGCTATTGCGAATTCCATTAGCTAGTTTGTACACAATCCGGACGAAAGAATGACTTTTCAGACGTATTACAGAAGATACGGAGGGATCTTCAAAAAGGATTGGTCGCTCTAAATAACAAAAAGAAAGTTCGACTATTATTGAAAAAAATGTACCTTGCAGATTATGAAAAATAAATTTTATTTTTCCGAAACAACCAGGCAAGATAAATTTTGAGGAAACTGTATGAATATTATCCCAATTTTTCGGAGATAGATCGTCATTATTTTATGCACGGTGAAATTTTCAAAACTTAGTAAAACAAAATGATTTTGTCACCTACGCATGAATCGAGTATGTGAGATCAAGTTAAATGAGTTAATTTCCGACTCACTTAAATGTCTGATATATGTTCATGGCTTAACTTCAAATAAGGACGCGGAAATAAGATCCAAGTTTAATTCGAAAATTAACTCTCCAAAAATTATCTGAAGAGAGGTGTCAGCACATAGTAAAATTTAAATCTTGATATCGCAAGATTGAAGAGGAAGATATTTAACAAATACATCGCGTCCGACTGTGTAAGAAAAAAATTAACGTTTTCAACTTCTAGTAACACATCAAAAATTAATTTTCACTAATATTTAATGCTTACCCCATTTGTGGAGGTAAGCATTTTAAAGGTGATTGTTTTATTAGAAACAAAAAATGCAACCAATATGGAAAATTAGAACATAAGAGTTGCAAATCCAAAAAAATGAAAGAGAAACAAAATGTATGTCAAACTAAATATATTGGGCAAAATCAACAAGCGGAAAGAAAAACAATTAGCAAGACTTCGAAGGAAACATTTACAAAAATAATTTTTTTCACGATTAACAATATAAAAATAAAATTATAATTTGATAATGGGTCTGATATTAATATACTTAATAAAAACATTGGGAGAAAATGGGTAAACTGAGTTTATTGACATCAGGAACAGTTCCTGATAATGTTTCAGGAAAGAAATCATATCTTATGCGAGTTTACCAATATTACTACTTTCGTTGGAAAAATCAAAACAAAAAAAAACAGTGGTAATCGTGTTAAAAAAAATATTCAACACATTTATTGGGAACGGATTTCATTGCCTTATTTATGCTTTAACACCTGCCAATGAATTCAATCTGCAACCAAATAAATATTGTAACAAGTGCTATTACGGCAACGGAAAAAATTAAAAACTGAATTAAAAAGAAACTTCTTAGGGTTTTTTTTCTTTCAGAATAGGTTGGCACGTGCGGAAAAGCAAAGGGGAATTTTGAAGTTAAAATATTTACAACACCAATATTTAGTACAAAAAAGAGTGTACATTTTGCAGCGTTAGATCCAATCGATAAAGAATTTAAAAGGCTAGAAGATTTAAGGGTCATATCCAATCTAGACTACTCTGAATGGACATCACCAAATGTTTCAGTCAGTTAAGTGCCATACGTGATACACGCTTGGGTGATCATGTTTCGAAAGAGATATGACTGACTGGGCAGAAGATTATCCCGCAGTAGGTTTCCATTGCTTTCTGCGATAGACTGGTTGACGACCAAAGCAATAGAACCCAATTTGTCCTGCTATTTAACCCATAACTGGAAGGAAGAGACGGATTAATAGCTTTCCCAAGGGTATTTGCGCGTAAGTTAATACAGTGGATTCAACTGGAATTCGAACTCGGCTCCTCGGGTTCTCGTTCCGAGCGGATATCCACTGTACCATGACGCACATCCTGATCGCCCAAGCGTGTATCACGTATGGCACTTAACTGACTGACCAAATGCTTACGTGAAGAAAAAGAATAAAATTCGTATTTGCTGAATTCGTTGCAGAGCTTAATGTAAGATTACAAAATTACTATTAACAGTTACCAAGACCGGAAGAAATTTTCACCAAAATAAATGGATAAGCATATTTTTCTTTTGTCGGACGCTAACCTACGAATACTAGTAGAAGAGTGTTCGAAATTACTATTAACACTCAAACGTTTATCAAAATTCGTCCGACTTCCATTCGGGATAAAGTTCGCTCCGAGTATTTTTCAACACATTATGTGCCCTCTACGGCTCGTTGGTCAAGATCAAAGTTTAGTATCTGTCCTCAGATACTCACTACCTGATCGCCAGCCGGGAAGCAATGACCAGCTAAGACAAGCTTTGTACCCAGTTACCGCAAAGCAGGGGCTGGGTAATCTTTGACCAATGGCCTGAGCGTATGCGCCCAGGTTCCCCACGACAACAACTGACCTTGTGTCACAATTCGCTCCAGTGAAGAAGCAGGGTAAATATCAAGTGTAGTATCTTTTCTCAGATACTTACTTCCTGCCCAGGCGGCTGGGTTTGAAATCAATGATAAACTAAGCTCAGCTTTGCACCAAGTCACCGCTTAAGCGGGGGCTGGGTAATCTTTAACCAGTGGCCTGAGCGTACGCGCTCAAGTTCCCTACGTTAAAAACTGACCTTGTGTCACAACTGGCTCCAGTGGGGGAGTAGGGTAAATCAACAGAGTATTTTTCAACAAATTATAGATTAGATTACGCGCAAACATTTCTAGTTGACATACTGAATAAAAGCGAAACAAGACACCAACATGCGCAAATCATAAATATAGTATTCGAAAGTATCAAAGAATACAGGCTTAAAATTAATGAAACAAAATGTGAGCTACTTATGTCTAGAATAACAAATTATTGACGAAAAGGTCCAACGACAAGATACTGCCGAATCAAATGCAATGAAAGACAATTTAACAAATTTTAACAAATTTCAACATATCTAGACTTTGCAAACTACTACCATGTGTATATATCAAATAATCGCGAGTTAATAGCACCTTTAAATGGGTTCGTTAATATATTATGTGCGTTGTGGTGAAGTGGATATCAGCTCGGAACATGAAATCAGAAAACCGATAACAAATTCCAGTTGAATTCGTCGCATTCACTTATGTACAAATCCCGTTAGGAAAGGTATAAACCCGTATCTTCTCCTTTCAACTATGGTTCAAATAGAAGGAAAGATTGGGTTCTATAGCCTTGATTGGCAACCAGTCTACAGCAGAAATCACTGGCAACCTTCTGCGGGAAAATCTGCAAAGTCTAGTCATGCCTCCTTCAAGACATAATTTGCACAAGCATATATCACGAATGCTACTTAACTGACTGAATAGCCGCTGTAAAAACTCCAGTCAGTTTGAGAGGGAAGTTTTTGCCATGAAAAAATTCTATAAATTGCTACATGGACAAAATTTTGTCATACAAAACGAACATTGTATGTTGGTGTCGAGATATAGTTCAGAAAAGGGTGTTACCACACATACAGCAAATACATTGCAACACTGACAAACTATATTACAGAATTACAACTATAAAATAGATTTTTTACCATTGAAGAAATTAAGTCATGCTGACAAACTCTCTCGCTTAATTTCAAAATTCGACCAATCACTAAAATATATAATGCTAGCAGCAATAAGGTCTGAAAACGAAATTAAAAATGTCTTAAATAATATTGTAAGAGAGTTGCCCATATGAGCCTGCAAATTTTTTATTGAAGATTAAGACTTATCTGCCAGAAGGGTTTCTGCTTCATATTCAATCGGAAATATATTTAGAAGATTCTTTTCATGATTTTCTTTCTAAATCAGTCAGATATTCTGTTTGCTCTATCATCCATCGCGGAGTTAAAATACTTTTGAGAATTTATCAAGGGAATTAAATCCATTGGCCTTGTCTGAAACGGATACATCGACCAGTTAAATCAAGTGGTGAAAAGACTTTCAGCTACTGCTAAACTTATACTTTAATATGTTCGATTACTTTTCTTCTCATCTTTACCCTCAGCCACTGGCTTCTCGCACTTCTAAAATAATGAAGGGTTATGAGAAAGATCATTAGTTGGTCAATTTGTCCGGTTTAATTATATGTGAACAACCGATTGATCAGATCGAGCCACACCGGCCACCCGTCTAGCTGAAAAAGGGACCAAATTGGAATGTTGCTTATTACATGCCCAAATATACACCAGAGTCATGGACTGCATGACCACCAGGTTTCCATCCTCATGTATTACGAGTCGCCACTCATGTCAGACAGGTAGCCTTATGTGTTGGCGTTTTACTCCTATGCAGAGGTGCAGTTGACGTATTCTACAGCCAAAGATGACAGAATGGCATAAGCAAACTGTCTGTACCATTCGACTAAATACGCACCCCTGACTAAGATTACAACAAATGTATACATCTATCACCCTCCCCCATCCTCTTTCTATCCACACACGCAGATATACACGCGGACGCACCCCGTCCCACACACACACACACACACACACACACACACATATATATATATATATATATATATCTATATATATATATATAAGCTGTATATTCAAGAATTCAATAAAACAAGTTTTATTAAAGAATTCAATAAACGTGTTTTATTAAATTCAACTGACAACTTCTGTCTGTTTAATGTTTTTATTATATTATTTCAATTTACTGTCATGCCACAACGTGTTTGTAAATTGGAAATCTATAATAAGAAAAGAATTAAGCAAACGTTGTCGATTGAATTTAATAAAACATACCTAGTTTATATATATATATATATATATATATATATATATATATATATATATATATTCATTCTCTATTCGTGTTATATTATATGTTGGGTTCATTAAATGTCAAAAAGTTCATTAAATTTTGTAAGTACATATTCTGAAGATTAATTAAAAAAAATAAAAATAACAGGGGATTGGTTCCAATCTTTGTATTGCTACTCACTGACCATACTGTATCATCATCATTCTTTCACCTGAGTTTAGTCATTTTCCTTTACAAAGTTAATATATTTTGGCATAGGGACCATGATCATCATTGGTATGACCTGCTATTGTCTCCTAGGAGCCACGCGCATCTGACCGCCTTATCAGTTGGTTGAAAGCGGAAGAGGTGGTTATTTATGTCTTGAGCATGTACAACAGTCATAAGCCATTACTTTCCAGATCATAACACAGACTGTGCTGATACCATTGATTAAACCCCTGGTCTTTGACTTGAATCCAAGACGCCCTCCGCATATTGATGCCGCCTCATTACCGCACTGGCTGCTTTTATCTATATGTGCCGTGTTCATTCAGGACGTAAGCGATTTTAGACTTTTACTTACTCTAACACTTGTCTCTCCTTTTCATCTTGGTATCTCCCCGAAACCCCGCTCTGCCACCCACTCGCTCAAGCCCATCCAATATGCCTTGTGATGAATTCCTGTCACTTCTTTTCTTTTATTTCAGGAAGTTTTTTCCGCCTGAATCTATCTTGCACATATATAAATCAACCATTCGACCGTGCAATGAATACCGTTGTCATATCTGGTCAGGCGCTACTGCTGTTTGTCTCAGTGTTCTTGACAAGCTCCAAAGGAGAATTTGTAATGCGACTCCGGCCACTTTCTCATAGGCGGGATATGGCTTCTCTCTGTCTCTTCTATAAATATTTTCATGGCTTCTACTCTGACGAACATAGGTCACTTTTGCCCCGTCCACAAATATTTATTCTGGCAACAAGATCACACCATTTTACAGTTAAATCTACTAAATGCAGGCGACAGTTCTTTTCTATCAGTTTCTTTTCTCGCGCTTCCCGCCTGTGAAACTCCCTTCCATATACTTCCTTTCATGACAGGTACAACTTTCAAGAATTTAAATGTAAAGTCAATTCACATCTCTTATCCATTTAACTCCAGTCTTTTCTACATCACTCCGTCTATATTGTTCTTTTCCTTTCTTTCTTCGTAACTGTCTTAACTCCTGTGTTCACATCGTTCTATTGACCTTTCGCTTTCAAGCCCTGTAGCTGGTTCGTCTTTTTCTTCACTTTCTCCCTATCTAAAACTTAAACTCTTTTATGTAGCCCCCTGCACATCACTGGCGTTTTGGGGTGAAATGATTTTTTAAAAAATTGTCCTGTGTGTATTAGATTTTCTAATCTAGCCTTCAATCATGAGTTCCAGAAACCTCAGCTGTCTCTTTCTGATACTAAGTATAAGTTTCCCTCTCGTTTTCATAATCTCCAAAGCCTAGTCATTGCTCACATGTTCGGTCTATGTTACCCTCAACATCCTTCTGTAGACCCATATTTTCCCTGGAAGTTTCATCCGAATCCATTCAGCGAGACTTGAGATATTCTAACCAGATACAAGCGATCAAAGAAAAAAACATGGTCGAATACAATACTTTCTTCTTAAAGCAGAAGTCATAATAAACGTAAATTTCACGACAATTGCATTTTCCAAACGAGCTGAAAATAACCAAATGACCCTACTCATACCACATTTTTCTTCTGTGAGATAATTTAGCTGTGCTTCCTCCCTGTCATCTTTAGTCTTATCCTTCGACGATTATCCTTTTTGATCCAATGTGTGTTGGGTACAAAACACCCGGATTAAAAGGGAGAATTTAATGCGGGATATCCCATCAACAAGATACAACACAAATTTCAAGAAAAGACGACGCAATAAGAAATGTTTGTATAAAATTAGAAAATAGTATATTTAAAAACATATAAGCAGAATAAACAAATTGTATTTTTTTTAGAACTTGTTTGATAAAAAAACGTCTTTTATATTTAAGGAAATGTGGTTCAAACAAAAAAGTGTCTGTTTTTGCTGTCTGTAATTCCAAAGAGTTGTAGAGTAATGTCTGTTTCTCTTTCTTTGTGCCCGCCGTTAAGTTTATGAAAAAGAAAAGAGTGATTCAATTTAAGGTGAAAAAGAAAGTGTGAGTGAGAAAAAACAGAAGAGAGGGAAAAGCGATCAAATAGAAATAGTAGTAAGTATCAGAATGCATTTGTGTGAAAAGATTAATCAGTTTACTTAACTAATAAATTATGTGTTTTTTCCCCTTTTCTGGCCGGCGAGAGATGTAATTTTTTTATTGGTAGTTGAAGATACCTTGTTGTTGCTGATGTTGTTTTCCTTTCCTACTTCTCTTTTGTATTGGTTGAGTCTGCAGCAGTCCTGTCTGTTGGTTCTTTAACCTCTCTGATGTCTCTGCCTTTCTGACTGTCTTGACCGGTCATGGAACCTTGTTTAATAGTGAAATTTATCATGCGACCGGCTCCAGTAGGCATTTCAATTCGTTAGGTGTGAAAAAAAAACGTGACAGGCGTTTCATATCAATTCTTCATTATTCCATCTAATCAGGATCCAGAATTCTACCTTTCACACCGACTTGTGAAACTCGCTCCGATCCCGACTCCTCCAAAATGCTTCCAGCCGTTCAGATCCGACCCTACGGGTGTACAAATCTACTCTGTGCGTTTCAGTTAACTGTTGGATGATAGCGGTTTGTATCCTATATGTGACAGCGATGTAAGTAACAGCAGATCTATTGAGACATCGGAGAACCATTCAAGTTCGTTACATTCTTTTGCGCGTGAATACGCCTACAGAAATTATGAATCTATTTATGCTCCCCACTGTTTTGGATTAAATAGCAGGACTTGTGTGAAAAAAAAATCATTACTAATAAAAATATAGTTATCAAAAAGAGTCAATGCGAAATCCACTCGCAAATACAAAGAAGTATTATTAACAACCAAAATATATTTCGGTTGTAAATAACCCACAATGTTTTGATAATTTGTAAAAAAAATAATTTCGTATTCTGTTTTTATGTTGGCAATATCTGTGTAGAGACATAACCCAGATATAAGAAACTGCTTGGAAATTTCCAAAGGAAAAAAGAAAGCATTTGTTCTCATTAAAGTTCCCTTAGACATTCTATCTAAAGAAACTGTTGTTTACTGATCGATTCTTAATAATGATTAATGACAGTCTGGTCAAATCAATATGAATTGTAGAGTATTGGTTTCTGGAACGCTGATTATTTATAAGTTTCATGTGCTGTTCTCGATAACGGTTTTAGCTGCGTCATCGTCTTCTTCCAAAAGCTGTTGCCCCTGTTTTTAATGTTTCTTCTTTGCGTTGATTTGTTAAGTATTAACTCTTTACTCGCACTTTTTTCTTTCTTATTTTCCGTCGCCTTCAATTTCTTTGCATTTTTTTTCTTATTTTCTTTATTTTTTTCTACATCCGTCTCTGTTCTTTTTCTTCTGTATTATCATCACTATCATCATCTGCTGCTGCAGCTACTTAATCTTATCTCCATTCATTTTCCTTTTTATTAATTTTGTTTCCTTCTACATAATCATCATCGACTGTAGCTGGATAATTTTCTCTTGCACTCTTTTTTTCTTTTTTCTTCCCTTTCATAAATAACGTCTTCTTTAGCACCATCGTCATCATCTACTGCATCATCATCACCTATTTTTTATTTTCTCTGAATTCTTTTTTTTTATTTTTAAAAAAATTATTCGTACTATTTTTCTCGTTTTAACTTCTATTTCATTCTTATCCTATTTTTCTTTCCTATCATTATTCTTTTTTTATACTTCTTCTGTTGATTTATCTTTTCTCTCCTTCTTTGACACTTCTGCTTTCTCGAAATCTTCTCTTTAATTTTTTACCTTTTTTTCTTTTCGTTCTTCTTTTTTTGTTTTTCTAATTTTTCTTTTCCGCTTTCTTTGATTTCTTATTACGTCTCTTCCCATATTGCTTTGTTTTTTTGTTTGTTTGTTTGATTTTTGTTTTTTCGGTTTTCATATTATTTCTCTTTTCTAATGCTTCTTGTTCACCTTATTGGTGTTAATTCTATTTTTCTTCTTTTTTTGCCCATTATCTTCATGTTTGCCATCTTGTATTCACCAATTTGCTGTTCCTCATCTTATTAAAACTATTAATGCGCTCGTTAAGGTTTTGCACTTGTCATACCTGGTGGCACTCGCTGGAGATCAAATTACAGACGGTCTTCACAGTATTTCAGCGGGCGCCTCATTATTCTTGCTGATTTTAATCATCATGTCATCGAGATGCCTTCGATTCTTTCTAAAGCTCTCTATTCTTCAAATCTTTTTACGAGGTTCGTTGAACCTTCTCAAATTCTTTCATATTTCCTTTATATTTTACATCACCGCACGCGTTATTATATTCTTACTCTAAACACGTCAGCGAAAGTCAAATGAGAGAGATTTAAAAAAAAAAACTTACACAATATCTGAATCGCCTAAATACGGATATAAAAATTCAATAAATATAAAAAACAGAAAGGTACAAAAGACAAGAAGATGTTTTCTCGCCGGACTTATTAAACCTTTACAGTGAAACAATCTTAAAGGCCTACTAAAATACATTTTTGGTGACCAGTCTTAACAGCATTAGATAAACAGATTACAGAGAGTTGAAAGAAAACAGAAATTAAACTACAAAAAATCATACACATGTGGTCCTGAGTATGACGGTAAACTACAACCGGCAGCAATTTTTTTGTGCCAGACTTTCTCCTCTCTAATGAACGATATGGTTACCCGGGCTCTAATTTGCCTGTCATGATGGGCTTTACTTTCTATTCACAGGATAAATCATTCGAAAGTTTAAAAGTAAATTAGGGAGAAATGTCCCTGTATTCTCATTAAAAGAGGAAAACGCTTTATGTCCCATTTTTACTGTTTTGACCATCCTTTTTGCTATACCATTCGATTGTGGGTGATACGGTGACCTTTTGAATGGTATACATGCTCCTTTTTTTTAAAATTAAGACACTAAATTTTCATCGCAGAATTCCGGAATGTTGTCGTTGACAATAGTCTTAAGTACAACGTTTCTTACCAATATTGTACCCAATAATTTTTTCGCGGTGGCAGCTTTCCTACCTCTCACCTATATTACTTCTGGGAAGCTCAGGAATGAGCCTACTGAGACTAAAAATAAACCAATATCTCTAATTTGGGCATGGTCTACATAGACCCTTGTCTATGGCTCTTCCCTCTGTAAGCCATGTGTGTAATTTGGTTTTTCACGTGTTTTAAATTCTGTACTTTTGTGGCATTTTTATATGTCCTTCAATATATTTACAAATAACAAAGCTTGCAGTCTCAACCTTCTTTGCGTCACTGTGATGCCGCAATGGATACCGTCGTACACACTGTACTACCAAAAATTCATTGAAATTAGCGTAACATCACTGCCTGCATCTATCTTTTGCAACCAGTCTTCTTCAGAAATTAATGGCAACCTACTGCGGGAAAATCTTCTAGCCAGTCAGTTGTGCCTCTTTCGATACATGATTGTCCAAGCGTATGACACTTAACTGAACGTTTTATCTTACTTATCTATGAAGTGAGTATCTCTACTACCGACTGGTTTGAATTTGTGATTCAGAAAAGTAATAACTGTACTGTAATTGGACTGTACTTTGTTTTTCTTATGTTTTTGTTTTTTTGTGGGGCTGTGTTCATAAAAGGATCAGATCATCAGCCCAAACACTTTGTGAATTAATAAATATGATATTTCTACAATTGCAACATAAGCAGATTTAAGCATTAATTACTTTTTAAATACGGATTGTGTAAGGCTTATTGGCGCCGAATGGCAATCAGTGAATCCAGTTATAATTTTAGAGAAGACTGTTGCATTCCTTGCTTCACAAATACCCATTTATAAGACGCGGATACATCACTTTCATATAACCCATTCTGTCTAGATTTAATATCAGCATCGACTGTTTTTTTTGTTTTTTTTTTAATCATTTCACCCCGAGCAAGGTGGAAACGCCACTGATGTGAAGGGGGCTACATAAATATAAAAATATTAATTAGAAAAGAGTGAGGAGTACAAACTAGTTAGAAAGGATCAATAGAAAGCAGGTGCAATGACAGATACATAGGTGGAGAGAAAGGGAAGGTTATACAGGGGTTGGGAGAGAGCTAGAATCCAGTGGTTAGTAGATGAGAATTGACTTTGCATTTAAATTTCTGGAGGTTGTAGCCGTCAGGAAAGCAAGAATACGGGAGCGAGTTCCACAGGCGGGAAGCGCGAGAGAAGAAGCTGCAGGAGTAGAATTGTAGTCTGCATTTGGCTAACCTGACTGTGAATGGGTGGGACCCAGTTGCCAGTCCGGTTGCACGAGTAAACACCTGTTGAGGAGGCATCAGTGACGTAAGCTCGTCCGAGCAGAAGCCATGAAAGTATTTATAGAACAGATAAAGGGAGGCCACATTTCGACGAAGGGGAAGTGGCTGCAGTCGAGTCGCCAGATCAGTACCTATCACATTACAGACTCTCCTTTGGAGCTTGTCAAGAACACTAAGGAGAATGGCAGGGGCACCTGACCATAAATGGCAGCAGTACTCCATGCACGGACGGATGGTGCATTTGAAAATATTTCCAAGTTTTCGTTGGTATATTTACTGGGAATATTATTACATTTTCTGTAGCAATTTGCAAATCAATTTCTTCAACTTTCCTTTTGGATTTATATACCTTATAAAATGGTTGGTTTTCCGAAGATTAGGAATTTTTCCCCCAAAGCTAGGCATTTATTTTTTCTCTTATTCGCCAGAGTAATTGCACTGAAATTCGTATTTCTTTGTGCGATACCTCTTTCTCTCTTCCTGATTTTGGTTGAATTGCGTTATCAATTGTATCTGCTGCCCAAATTCTATACTGGTTTATAACTTGAACTTAACACCTTGCAGCCTTTCGAATATTTTATGTTTAAATGAGGAGACATGCAGACCTTAAATCATGCGTAACTGAATCAGCTCATCTTCTGTGGTCCCTTCACGACTGCCATGTTTTCGAATTCGCAATCCTTAACTTCTTTTAATCGGTGTAAAAATTGTATGATAGACTCGTTCGGTTATTGTCGTATCTTAAGAAACTTTGTTCTTTCAGCGATGACTAAACATTTTCTTTGGTCTAATATTCTTTATTATTTCGACGATTTCTTAGCAAGCTCAATTTTCATCCTCGAAACTTTATCTACTGCTTCACAACCTGCTGTTGCAAGGAATATATCCATAATCACGTTTTTGTTTTCCTTCTCTTTGTCTATCTGTTTGTTTTTTTTTTTACTTTAGCCAACGTTGCAAAGCATCTAATCCACATTTCAACATGCTCCGGATTGTTGAGTGTGGTCAGACATTCTATCGGCGACGCCATTGTTGTGATTTGTAAATCTCGTACAAAACTACAGGATCTCTCTTCTCCTTGATGTTCGCTTTGTTTACGCAAGTATCGCATTTGCATAACACACTAGACCTGCAATAAAAATTCCTGATTCATTAAGAAAAAGTAATGAAGAATCAATGAAACATTTATTGGAAGATTGGTTTTATTAGCGGTTTAATTCACTGGTTTTACCATAAAAGTACTTCATAAGCAGAAACGCACCGTATATGATTTTACACTAAACCTCTATTTAAAACAAAGCCAAGAGTTTTTCGATTATCTGTAATTAAAGTAATGATGACTAACAGAATAAATCTATTTCGATAGAATTTCCATTCATTTATGTGCAGGAAGACTAGACTATCTCGCTGAAATAAACCTCTATCCATCACAAGCTATTGATCTAAGATTACCAGAAGCACGAGATTGGACAAACCACTCAACGATTTAAATAGGTTTGTCTACTGGACAATGAAACATCGTAAATGAGTTGAACCTCGTGACGATAATTGGATTTTTATGCTAGGAGACGAGATAATTAGTAGTTGTTTGCGTATTTATCCATTGGTCTAGGTCTTTTAGTAATCCCGTAACAAGAAACGATTTTAGAGAATGAAATACAGAATCATTTATTGATATAGTTAAATCCTGATGTAATTTAAGTGTTTTGAACATAGTTTCACATACTTATTCTCATACGTTGTACAACTGGACACATTTGGCTTTCACACTCACTTCAGATGTTTTATCGTGACTACCAGTTATTTTTAGCATTCCTTTAATTATTTATTAAACTGAATCTATTACTGACATTATTTGATTAAAATAACAATGATTGAAGATGCTACCATTACACTAAAGTCAGGGAAGGACTGTATAAAAAAATAACAGGCAAATTATTGATGTTTAACTACTACTGGAACATCAGTTGGCTCAGACCTACTAAACATATACAAAAATGAACAAGCAGAATTCAAACAATAAATGAAAATTGATCGTGGTTAATTATTTATTGAATATCTTAGTGACATTATTTAATTTAAATTAAAAAAGGAAATATTTCACAGAAACATCAAAGTTGTGGGAGAACGGTCACAAGCAAAGTATTGCAATGGAATAATTAACAACTCGAACATCAGTCGAGTCAGACCTAATAAACATATACAAAGATGAAAAAGCAGAAGTTCTAACAATAAATGAAAATTGATCGTGGTTATTTATTTATTGAATATCTTAGTGACATTATTTAATTTAAATTAAAAAAGGAAATATTTCACAGAGACATCAAAGTTGTGAGAAAACGGTCACAAGCAAAGTATTGCAATGGAATAATTAACAACTGGAACTTCAGTCGCGTTAGCTTTCCTAAACATTCAGGAAAATCAAATAAGTGAAAATCCCTTGACATAACTACAAATTGTCCTTAACATGCAGTTATTCATTTTTCAAATTAATTCTTATTAATGGGAAATACTAAAGGTAAAAGACTTCATCGAGACATTAGTGTCATATAAGAATGGTGTCAAGGAAAATGGAACAAAAGATTGACGGGCAATAACTACTGAAACTTCAATCGAGTCAGATCTAAATATTCACGAGAATCAAATGAGTGGAAGTGCTCTATCATGGCTACAAATTTCTTTCAACAGTTGGTCATTTATTTAGTGAGTATATTTGTGACCTTACTTTATTTGAATAAGAAAGTAGGAAGATGTCACTAAGATATTAAAGTCATTGAAGAAACGTATCATAAAGATGAGGTAGAAAAATGAATGCTAGAGACCACTTGAATTTCAATCGGTTCAGGTCTACTAAACGTTCACGAAAATCATTTTAACGGAAGTTCTTAACATGACTACAAATTGCTCGTATAATTTATTTATTTGTTTGTCAAATTGAGTCTATTAACGACCTTTTATTGAATAGGAAAGTTAAAAGACAAGACCGAAATTGTAACCTCATGGAAAAACGGTATGGACGAAGATGGGGCAAAATCGACCCAGATCTAATAAACATTCACAAAAATCAAATAACAAGAAGTTCTTATTATGACTCAAATATCTCTTAACATAAGGTAATTTGTTTTAGTTATTTTATTTCTTTTGTATTTCAGTTCTCTTTTATTAGCCTCTACTTAAGATAGTGTTCCATATGACCATTTACTTTTCATCACTTCTAACAAAAACTGAACCCAATAATGACAATTGTTCTCATGGAGAATATGGTTATTTTGAAACCTGAAAATAAAGCTAAAGGTGGGAATTAGATGCTATATTTAAATGCAATAGTCCAAAAATATTTAAAATTAAAACGGACTACATCAACATGAAAACTCAAAACATCGTTAACCCATGAAAATAAAAATCAATTGATAATCTTAAAAGACAGTCTTCATAAAAAAAAACTTAGTATCTAGATGATGTTGCGAATATTAGGTGATGTAAGCTTGGACGTGTGCGCAGTGTAATATATTGTATTTATCGTATTCACTAACGCTCAAATACATTTGGAAATGTATGCAATCACCTATCGTATCTCCAACTGTAGTTGAATTAGTAAAACGTGTATCCTTAAACTAGCAGTATGTTTAGGATAAAAATATTTTCTATATTTAAATAATCTGCAAAGGATTTGATAAACCGCAGAAAAGAATGTATAATTGAAAATCTTTGGAAGAAACATTTATACTCTATTAACATTTCCTCCATTATGGGCATTGTTATACCCGTTATATAATAACACCGTATTTCACGGACGGGAAGGAATGTCATATACAAAAATCAGTGAAATATATTGATATCGCTAGGACATACACAAAACTATATATTTACACATGTTTCACTCAGATGAAATATAGCATGAAGCAGAGTGAAAAGAGAACGGAAAGATAGTTTCCTTCTGCCTGCCAAAAGTCGGTCAATAAAGCTTGATATTTTTTAATCATTTCACCCCAAGCAAGGCATTCCACTGCCACTATTGCGCTTGGGGCTACATAGGGGGAGGTAAATAGGAAGAGTGGTTAGATATAGAGAATGTCAGAAGGGGGGTGATAAATAGTTGGGTGGGTGGGAAGAGAGTTGGAAAGAATGGAAGTTAGTTTGTTAGAAGGTGTCAATTGACCTTACATTTAAACTTCTGGAGATTGTAGCCGTCGGGTAAGCAGTCATGTGGAAGAGAGTTCCAAGGTCTGGAAGTGCGAGAAAAGAAACTGTTGAAGTAGAAGTTGCGGTTGAATTTTATCGGTTTCACTGTAAAAGGGTGGGATCTAGTTGCTAATCTAATATCTCGTGCAAATTCGAACCTAGGGGGCGCCAGTGATCTAAGTTCATCGGAGCAGAAGCCGTGAAAGTATTTATAGAAGAGACACAGGGAAGCCACGTCGTGCCGGTGAGAGAGAGACTGCAGGCGGTCTGCTAAGTCGGTATCGATCACATTACAGACCCTCCACTGTACCTTGTCTAGAAGCTCAAGGAGAATAGCAGGGGCACCCGACCAGATATGGCAACAGTATTCAATGCACGGGCGGATGGTAGATTTATAAATGTGCAGGAGAGATTCAGACCGAAAAACTTCCGGGCCCTGCACAGAGAACCGACATTCATAGCAGCGGATTTAGCAATGGATTCGATATAGTCATTCCACATTAGGTCCGCTGAAAGTGTGAGACCAAGGAGGCGTAGTGTTTTACTCTCTGGGAGGCAAGCCTGGTCCATGCTAATGGGAGATAGGTGTGATTGTCTATGATGATTAATTGATAGTAGCTTCGTTTTAGAAGCATTAAAATTTACGTGCCATTTCTTACCCCAGTCCACTACGGATTGGAGGTCCTTTCCAAGCTCGGCTGCACCAGATTTTTGGTCGAGGCGAGAAATGTTTAAATGACCAAGCTTCTGCGGTACCCTAAATGCTTCACCTGAATATTTAAAAGCTAAAGCCAGATTGTTCACCTAAGGAAGTCCAGTTTCTGACACACCAGCCGACTGAATCAAGTAAGTATTGTCGCTAACACCACACTGTCATATGAGGAGATACGTTAGCTAGGCTTCTTCGGACAGAATGAAAGGGTTGTGTATGCGTGTGTGTGTGCGCGCTCCCGCGTCTAACGAGCGATTATTTCAAGTTTTGGATTATTATTATTTAAGTTTTATTATTTTACTATTTTTTTATTCTATTTCATTTTATTTTATTTTATTTCAGTCTCAAGTTTTCTTTTATTATTATTTTGTTTTACATTAAACATATTGTTTCGGAAGAATCTCTTTTCCAAAATATTTTACCAAAAATAATCGACATAATTAAGATATGTTAATGACTATATTTAATATATGCCCGATAAACAGAATTCCCCTTACATTGTAGATAACTAAACTAAGCTGAACGTACAATAGAATTTACTTTCAAAACAGAAACAGACGCACATTATCTTTCCGACAGTTAAAGAGTAAAGACTATAGATCTGCGATATGTACGACATGGAAGTAACCCCAATACACATAGCAAATTTTAAACACACACAGACACACTGATTCGCACACACAAACGCACAGGCTCCATACACATAAACACACATACCTATATATATATATATATATATATATATATATATATATATATATTGTATAAAAGCAGTTTATTGAGCGTTTTCATCATTAAATATTTTAAATATATAAAACAAAATTCTGATGGAGAAGAATCGGGAAATGGAATTTAATGTTTCTGTAGCCATTGATTTGGAAAATTGTGCTTTCAAATTAGAAAGAATTAATCAATCATAAACATACGAGAGCTTTTTTTTGTAAATTTACTTTTCGCTCGGAATTAATAAAGCTAATATATATATATATATATATATATGTGTGTGTGTGTGTGTGTGTGTGTGTGTGTGTGTGTGTGGTATCAAAATTATTTTGGGCGGCTCACGACTGTAAAGATCGTCTATATTTCAGTGGGGTTCTAGCAACTGATATATATATATATATATATATATATAATTGTTTAACTCCTGTTTTCAATGAATACTCGTATTTGAGAAGACTTGTCTTTTTATAGTTTAATAGTATACTTATTTTATCTAACAGCCTGAATAATCGATAAAAATTTTGTGTAAAGAATGCATCCTCTAGCAGAGTTAGAACCTGCATCTCTTAGAAGAAAGCGACAATTAATATGGCGTGTCTTAGCTTGCTCGACTACAAGCAAAACTCGTTGGTCGGTTTTCCTTAGGTTAATTTCGGCACGAATATATATATATAAAGTTACAAAAAAGCGTTGTTACAATACAAAAATATTTTAAAGTAAATTGTAATCACGAAATACAAGAGCGATTTAGAAAAGACAGCTGAAAGGGTTTATCCTCCCTTTCTCATATAACATGAGACCTAACTATGCACGGTGATAAAACAGAGGAGACAACATAAGATAATTATTAATTGAAAGAAAAAATATTTTCAGGATAGAAGCTGACCAATCAGTACTTCTGCCTACAATGAGGTGGCTGGTAAGACTTAACGTAAACAGATTTCAAATAAGCTTAAAGTGTGTGTTCAATATATCATCAAAGCTATCCCTGTGTATGCAAAAATGGTTGGAAGGCTTAAAAGTAGTTATTTTTGTTATCGAATTTTTTATTAAAAATGTTCACTTTTTGAAATATCCGTTTATATTAAAATAGAAAATATATATACACCTGAAAACATATATAATGTACATTTGAACAGTTACCTTTCTTTCAAACCTGTTTCGTTGAATATGAAACAAAAACAAGATTTTTTATCTAATATTTCCTATATTCTTGAATTTGTCCGTTTAATAGGAGTATTTTGCACTTCTTTACTTCCACAAAACGCTATATTTGTAGGTAAAGTTAAGAACAGGCTTTTTCAAATATGGTTTTCAGATTATCAATTTCGTTTTTTTCCCTCTAAACACAATAACACTAAGATAGCCAACATATATTGTGGGTGTAGTAACATTTTTAAATACTTTGTTTTTTACGTGGGACATGTAGTAGATAGAAAAGCACGGATCAAGTCGGTTTCCCATATCTACACCATTTGTTTGATTATAAGTATATTTGACATACCACCATATGTCTTTCAAGAAAACGTACGTTGCACCTTTCTGACCATATTTCATTAGAACTCTTTTACACACACACTGAAACTTACTAAATGACAGCCGAAACATACTTGTATAAAATACAAGTATAATAGCCACATCTTCATGTAAATAAAGTTAAATTTAATGAAGTATTCAAAAAAGAAACAAATAAAAGCTAACACTGAACAACATTGACTATGAACGCGGCCACAATGTGTCAACCATGTTTGAAAAATACACTGACTATTTGGACAATTGTTACACACTTCATGGCCAGAAAATAAAACATTTATACGAACACAAGAAAAAAATGACATAAAATCTTAATCACATTACCTTTAAATAATCTACGGTGCAACTTCTATAAAAGAGAGATTGCTATCCATATATGCTATTATATATTATTATATGTCAGAATGAATATAATATATATAAGAATGAATAAGGAATGAAGAAAATATTTGCAACGTTCAAAACATTAATTTAAAACAGTTTACTACCTGTAGTATAAAAAAAATGAATGTTGATTTTGTGGGGAACAGAATGTGCATGCTCGCTCGCCGGCAGTGCAGCTGTCTTTCTTTGTTTCTTTCGTCGCCTCAAGGAAATGGATTTCAGGTTTCCTTTACTCGGCCCGTTACAGGGCAGTTATGAACCAGACACCAACTAAGCCGCTTCTCCTTCCTCTTTGTCAGTCCGAGTGTCAATCCGTAACTTCAACACACAAACAATCCACTAAGAAAATTTGCACTGACAACAGATCTTTATGCCATTCCAAGACGTCCAAAATTTGCATGTGTGCAAATATCGTCTCGTTTTGGACGAGACCGGCACGCATAAATTGTATCTTCAATAGCGGCCATCTTCTTTTTTTGTTTGTTTGTTTGTTTGTTATTATCTTACAGACAAGACATATTCGCGCTCGTTTTGAATTCCGAGTTAAGTCATGTCATTCGTTACACTACCTGACGAGACATTGTGCTTTCAATGTCGAAAGTAATGTCCACTTTTGTAGTAGATTGCAGTTTGTACATGTTCTAAAGTATAAATTAACGCATATATATATATATGTGTGTGTGTGTGTGTGTGTGTGTGTGTGTGTGTGTGTGTGTGTGTGTGTTGAGTTGTGATAATGTTTAGCTGTATGAGTGTTGTTTTTCTTTCTGTAGTTTTATTGATAAAAGGTATTTTAGCAAGTAGTTTTTTTACTGTAAAGTACTCGATATTGGATCGAAAATACACGATTGATAGATTTAATGCAAAGAATTTCTCACTTGAAATAAACAGGTTCATACCGACTTTGAAGTTTTGTGAAGACACCTTTATGATATCTTCTCAGAGATATTTTCCATCAGCCATGATAAGTAAAGACATCTTAATCGCGTCCCACGAAAGTTCGAAGTCGCATTTACGGTCTCAGTTAAAGAGACAAGTTCGCTGCATTAAACACACACACACACACACACACACACACACATATATATATATATATATATATATATATATATATATTCTATTGGCAAACGAGTTATTAGGCGACCAAGGTTACTACCATGAATGGTGTCTGCAGGCGATTTTCAATAAAAATAATATTGAAAATCGCCTGAGAGATACCACTCATGGTAGAGACCTGGGTCGAGTAATAACACGTTTATTAACTCGTTAATTTGTTTTTTATACAATGTGCACTTTTTACTACAAATGTGCACTGGTCTAATTTTATTATGACCAAAAACTAAGTAATTAAACAATCAATCAATCAACCAATCAATCAATATATATATATATATATATATATATATATATATATATATATATATATGTGTGTGTGTGTGTGTGTGAGTGTGTGTTTTGTATGTGTCTTTGCATATTGGTGTCAACATCGTGCGGTGTAACGCATAGATATCGATTACTTATTACAGAACTTGAAGTATTTGACATATAATGTTCGATCTACATAAAAAATAGTTCTGTTTTAATAACGTGCATTGATTAGAAAGGATATTAGGTAGAAAAATAAATATTGACCTGCGCATGTATTGATCTGCATACGCCATTATTTAACGTAATTCAGATAAAATAGACGCACGTTCAATCATGAGTACATGGACACACCTCTTCAAGGCTTTGCCTTTTCATTCTTTTTTTTTCTATCATGGTATATCAGTCAGTTAAATGCATTATGTGATACACGCTTAAGTGATTATGTCTAGAAAGAGACATGACTGACTGGGCAGAGGTTTTTCCCACAGTAGGTTGCCATTACTGTCTGTGGTAGACTGGGTGTCAGCCAAGGTAATAGAACTCAATCTGTTCTGCTATTTAACCCACAGCTAGAGGGAGAAGCGAAAATTCATATCTTTCCCAAGAACATTTGCGCGTAAGTGAATGCAACGAATTCAGCCGATATATACACTGCACCCTATGGTACATCTTCGCACATCAGGTCATTTCAGTTAGTCAACTAAGTGCCATAGCTGATAATCGCTTGGGCGATCATGTCCCGAAAGGGACATGACTAACGGGGCAGAAAATTATCCGACAGTATGATGCCATTACTTTCTGTGGTAGATAGTTTGCCAGCTAACGCGGTAGATCCCAATCTGTCTTGTTATTTAACCCATAACTGGAGGGAAAGGTTCTCTTTTCGATCATAAACAATAACCAATAATCAGAAAAACGGACTACTTTTTGTTACTCTGTCGTTATATAAATTGAATATAAACCATTTCATATATATATATATATATATATATATATATATATATATATATATATGCATATATACATCATTTCGAGATAGTTTTCGGCCCTATTGCTATTTCCAAACATTCAGTCGAGCTATTCTTTAGTTCTACATGTTCAGACATTTTATACTTGGACACGCAACCTTACGGAGTTAATATCCTCTTTTAACCATTACCTTATCAATTTCACTCTTGTCGGCCCACATTGCCCTTTTCGATTGTAAACCTCCAAGTTGATTCCATAAGCGCAACTAACGATAATTAATATCCTAAAAATATAAAAGAAAACACATTTACCATTTAAGCATTTATTTATTATTAACAAATTACAGGCACAATACTATATGCTTGTGTACACGCGTTTTTTTATGTGTATATATGTGTTCGTGTGTATACTTACATACATGTGAAAATTAATTACAACAAAACGAATAATGTCTTCCGAGGATCATTCACACTTTCCTTCATCATGTACTAGCAGTATAGCCCGGCGTTGCTCGGGTGTAACGAAAACTTTAAAACTAATCCATGGTCCTGGAGGTCACTCTTTGGACGTTGGCACGAAAGACTAAAAAGCAATAGTTGTTTCCAGTTAAAGCAAAACCGTAGACTGAAAGAAAAATGAATGTATATCAGTCAAATTTTGATTTCCTGGTATCGATATCAAATAAGTTTTTTCGTCGTAAACTGAATTTTGAAGGCTAAATAAGTCCTCTGAGTAAATGGTATCATGGCTGAGACTAAAAACTACAATTATAACTGCCTAGAGCCAAACCTGAAGCAAAAAATTAATAAAAAAATACAGACATACAGGCAGATAAACAAACACACACACAAATATCTTGCCTTTTATATATAAATATATTATGGATTTTCTGCACTATTGTAAGAACTGCAATTTTGAAACATCTGCATATCGTTTCTTATGTCTTTGTTTATGAGTGTATCAAATTTGATTGAAATCGAACACCCGATTTTTTCGATTATCGATTTTCAATATTTATCGGGGGTACCTCGACACAAACCTAGCTAAGAACACTCGCCGACACTTATATTACAACTGTGTAAATTTTCAAGAAAATCGGTCAAGCCGTTTCGGAGTCTATGGGTAACGGATACACACATACACACACACACACACACACACACACACACACACACACACACACATACACACACACAGAAAAGTTTCATTTATAAATAAGTTTATATACGTCGTCTCTTTGCATTGTTTTTTTATTTTTTGACCGCATTTTCCTTTACGTTTCGGATAGATGGATCCAGTTTATTTCTTTGCCTTGATGACAATTGAAAGGCTGATACCAACAATATCCGCGATTTCTCATTAAGTCTGCCATTGTGTTCGTGCAGCGTTTCAATTTTCGTACGCTTCTATGGAGTAACGTCCATTGCCGACAATGGCTGTAGGAAAAGTAATCAGCAGTAGAGACAATAGTATCTGGAAATGATAAAATCTGATGCAATCACCGATCAAACAGTATACATATTTATTTCTAAAGGCCTGATTTTTACGATAAATTTTTGCTACCAAAATGTGTGTCATTCGGCATTTCGTAACAAAATTATCCCAAACAATCAGGCCGGTAGAAATAAGTATATATACTGTTTGATTATAAACAGAATATCTACTTAAATACGAGTAGTGATTAAAATTAATGTCCAAACAAAAATTTCAAATTGTCGTTGGTTTAGAACCACTTTGATAATATATATATATATATATATATATATATATATATATATAATATTATAATACTAAACGCATTGTGATAACCTTGAAATATCCTCCCCCCCCATATATATATATATATATATATATATATAATGTATGTTTTGTGCTATCCAGAAAGAATATTATTGGCTGTAAATTTGTAAATACTGTGTATTTGAATAACAAAATAAAGAAATAAAATACATTTTCCAGAAATGGTGAAATATCTTGATTCGAAAGCAAAATATAACGCATTTTCTTATCAGTTTTCTATTCGTTTAGCGTCTTGAGAGCAAACAACCTCGTTTACGACTTAACTTGTTCCCTTTTTATTTCTTTATTGTTCAGAGCTTCAATCTATGTATTTGTATGCGTAACACACATTCTCTGTGCAGAAATATGTGTGTAGCTTGTGAATTCATACATCGAAACATTATTATTCTACTGGAAAATTGTTCGATGGCCGTATACTGAAATTGCATGCAAGATTATATCATTTTTTTTATTTGTTTGCAGCCAGGGAAAATAATATTGTCATTACCGTATTTATAATAAAACGAAACCGATTTTATATTCGGAAAGAGAAGAAACGAACGAAATAAATATTTACTTCAAATGAGGAGTGTTCACATAGAACTTATGTTTTCTGAAATAATACAAAAGAGAAAAAACGAAAGGAAGAAGAAAAAAAGGGGAGGAGATAGGAGGTAAAAGACAAAGGAAAAAAGAAAAGGAAAGTGATGGAGAGTAAAGAAAGAAAAGCCAAAGAAACATACTCGTGAATAATGCAAGTGCACGAAACTGGCCAAATTTTAAGCTCGTTTAAGGATACAGGTACTATAAAATGAGTTGTGTTTTTTGTTTGTTTTTTGTTTTTTTGCAAAGAAGAAAGAAAGGAAGTTAATAACTGTAAAGAAAGAATAAATTAAAGAAATAAATAAAAACAGGCAACTGGTTAAGAAAGAAAGAAAGAAAGAAAGAAAGAAAGAAAGAACAAATTTAAAGAGAGGAGCATTTAAGAAAAAGAAAGAAAGAAAAAAGAAAGGTAAAGAGAAAAAGGCTAAGAAATAAGGAAAGAAGAAAAAAAAGAATTAAAATAAATTTTCTCGTTAATAAGGCAAGCGCAGAATTGCTACTGATGTCCTGGTCAATTTTTATGCATTTGTGAGGATGCAGGCCCTGACAAAGAAAGAAAGAAAGAAAGAAAGAAAGAAAGAAAGAAAGAAAGAAAAAAGCAAGGTAACGAGAAAAAAGATAAGAAAGAAACAAAGAAACAAACAAACAAACAAACAAAAGAAAAAAGGAAGGTAACGAGAAAAAGAATAAGAAAGAAATAAAAGAAAAAAGGAAGGTAACGAGAAAAAGGATAAGAAAGAAAGAAAGAAAGAAAGAGAAGTCAAATATAATTTCTCGTTATTAAGGCAAGTGCAGAATTGCTACTGATGTCCTGGTCAATTTTTATGCAATTGTGAGGATGCAGGACTTGACAAAGAAAGAAAGAAAGAAAGAAAGAAAGAAAGAAAGAAAGAAACATAAGGAGATAGCTGGTTGAGAAATAAATAAAGAATGAAACCAATAGAAGCCAAATAAACTTTCTCATGAATAAGGTTTGTGGAGATTTGCTGCTGATACCAATTATTCATTTTCAAGGATACAGGCCATTTAAGATAACATCCTTTTATAAAGTAAACTGTCTCATTCCCAATGTGTTACACTCAGTTACAAAAAACAAAAACGTTAGTTCAACGCAATCGATGAAATTATTTCGGTAGCAACTTTCTTAATTATTGTAATATATTTCTGTGACCCGACAGAAATATGATTGACATCAAAAGTAGGACCGACAAAAATGTAGTTGATGTCGAAAGCAAAAAATATAAAAAAGACCGAAAAAATGTGATTACAATAAAAGGTAATAATTTTTTTTTAATCATTTCACCCCGAGCAAGGCGGAAACGCCACTGATGTGCAGGGGGTTACATAAATGTAAAAAGATTAATTAGAAAAGAGTGAGAAGTACAAGCTAGTTAGAAAGAAAGAATAGAAAGCTGAGAAAGCAGGTGCGATGACAGATACATAGGTGGAGAGAAAGGGAAGGTTATACAGGGGTTGGGAGAGAGCTAGAGTCCAGTGGTTAGTAGATGAGTATTAACTTTGCATTTAAATTTCTGGAGGTTGTAGCCGTCAGGAAGGCAAGAATACGGGAGTGAGTTCCACAGGCGGGAAGTGCGAGAGAAGAAGCTGCAGGAGTAGAATTGTCGTCTGCATTTGGCTAACCTGACTGTGAATGGGTGGGACCCAGTTACCAGTCTGGTTGCACGAGTAAATACCTGTTGAGGAGGTATCAGTGACTTATATTCATCCGAGCAGAAGCCATGAAAGTATTTATAGAACAGACAAAGGGAGGCCACATTTCGACGATGGGGAAGTGGCTTCAGTCGAGCCGCCAGATCAGTACCTATCACATTACAGACTTTCCTTTGGAGCTTGTCAAGAACACTGAGGAGAACGGCAGGGGTACCTGACCATAAATAGAAACAGAACTCCAAGCACGGATGGATGGTTGACTTGTATGTATGCAGGATGGATTCAGGTTGAAAAAACATCCTGGATCGACATAGTGACCCAATCTTCTTAGCAGTAGATTTTGCTATGGATTCAATATAGTGGTTCCATTTGAGGTCTGAGGACAGGATAAGTCCGTAGTGTATTACTCTCCGGGAGAATCACCTGGTCCATGCTTATGGGAGGCAGAAGAGGTTGCCTGTAATGGTTGACAGACAAGAGCTTGGTCTTAGAGGAATTGAAGTTGACAAGCCACTTCTTGCCCCAGTTCACCACAGAGTGTAGATCCCGCTCAAGGTCAGCAGCGAGATTATGTCTGTCCGCCACGACAGGTTTCTTACTGGAGCGGGAGTATATTGCAGTGTCATCTGCGTAGATGCCTACTTAAAAATGACTGGCATATTTGCCTAGACATTGATGACACAATTAAATAAAAATTTGGGAAGGCAAAAATGCGTGGAAATTTCAGCTCATATAATTTCGGATTTTTTGGGGTGCAAAAGACAGAACACCAGGAGAAGATCGAGAGAATGCAGAGAAGAGAAGACAATCATCCGCAAGTCCACGACTCCCAACAATTCCCTCTCATGTGGTTTATTCCCTCTGAATATCACTTCACACAATCGTCATCGAAGAAGAATAAAAATATATTTATATTTTTATATATACTCTGTGTTCTCTGTCGTTCTCCGTCAAAATGATTGTTGTTTAGCAGCAACAGAGGCAGTATGTAACAATATAAACAAATCCAAAAAAGAAAAAGAAACAAGTGTTCGAATTCTCATTCTTTTCGCGTTAAAAGAAAAGGGTTATTGATATTGAAAGAATCGGAGAAAAACATCATTATCAAGGAGAAATAACAATAAAATAACAGCCATAAAATATTAAAAGGTTTATTGATATTGAAAGAATCGGAGAAACACATCATTATCAAGGAGAAATAAAAATAAAATAACAGCCATAAAATATTAAACGGTTTATTGATATTGAAAGAATCGGAGAAAAACATCATTATCAAAGAGAAATAAAAATAAAACAACAGCCATAAAATATTAAAAGGTTTATTGATATTGAAAGAATCGGAGAAAAATATCATTATCAAGGAGAAATAACAATAAAATAACAGCCATAAAATATTAAAAGGTTTATTGATATTGAAAGAATCGGAGAAAAACATCATTAACAAGGAGAAATAACAATAAAACAACAGCCATAAAATATTAAATGGTTTATTGATATTGAAAGAATCGGAGAAAAACATCATTATCAAGGAGAAATAACAATAAAATAACAGCCATAAAATATTAAAAGGTTTATTGATATTGAAAGAATCGGAGAAAAAATATCATTGTCAAGGAGAAATAACAATTAAAACAACAGCCATAAAATATTAAAAGGTTTATTGATATTGAAAGAACCGGAGAAAAATATCATTATCAAGGAGAAATAACAATAAAACAACAGCCATAAAATATTAAAAGGTTTATTGATATTGAAAGAATCGGAGAAAAACATCATTATCAAGGAGAAATAACAATAAAGTAACAGCCATAAAATATTAAAAGGTTTATTGATATTGAAAGAATCGGAAAAAAACATCATTATCAAGGAGAAATAACAATAAAGTAACAGCCATAAAATATTAAAAGGTTTATTGATATTGAAAGAATCGGAAAAAAACATCATTATCAAGGAGAAATAACAATAAAGTAACAGCCATAAAATATTAAAAGGTTTATTGATATTGAAAGAATCGGAAAAAAACATCATTATCAAGGAGAAATAACAATAAAGTAACAGCCATAATATATTAAAAGGTTTATTGATATTGAAAGAATCGGAGAAAAACATCATTATCAAGGAGAAATAACAATAAAGTAACAGCCATAAAATATTAAAAGGTTTGTTGATATTGAAAGAATCGGATAAAAATAACATTATCAAGCATAAATAACAATAAAACAACAGCCATAAAATATTAAAAGGTTTATTGATATTGAAATAATAGGAGAAAAACATCATCATCAAAGAGAAATAACAATAAAATAACATCCATAAAATATTAAAAGGTTTATTGATATTGAAATAATCGGAGAAAAACATCATTATCAAGGAGAAATAACAATAAAATAACAGCCATAAAATATTAAAAGGTTTATTGATATTGAAAGAATCGGAGAAAAATATCATTATCAAGGAGAAATAACAATAAAACAACAGCCATAAAATATTGAAGGGGTTATTGAGATTGAAATAATCGGAGAAAAATATCATTATCAAGCAGAGATAACAAATAACAGCCATAAAGAATTAAGGGGTTAGTGTGTTTGAAAGAATCGGAGAAAAAGATCATTATCAAGAAGAAATAAAAATAAAGTAATAGCCATAAAAAAAAAGAAAGAATCTGAGAAAAACAACACTGTCAAGGAGAAAAGACAATAAAACAATAATATTTGAGATAGATGGCGATTGATGTTGCATTGAATAATTTGAAGACCGTAGTTAACAGAAATCAAGAAGCCGAATGAGAGTTCTAAAAATATTTGAAGAAAATATTGACATAGAACTTACAGTTAAATATTGCAAGTTAAACGGTAAAATAATCAGACCCGATTGCTAAACTTGCCGGTCAGTTAAATATCATATGTGATACACTTTTGGGTTCTGAAGTCGCAAAAGAGACATGTATGACTGGGCAGATGATTTTCGCACAATGGATTACCATGACTTTCTGCGGTAGACTGGTTGCCATCCAAAGCTATAGAACCCAGCCTGTCCTGCTATTCAACCCATAGCTAGAGGGAGAATGACGGATTTATATCTTTCTCAAGGGTATTTGTGCATAAATGAATGCAATGAATTCAACTAAATTCCTGCACACTAATTACCAAAGCGCATGCACTTTATCCCAAGGTGAAATGTTGCATGATCATATATGTCATTTTTTTCCAGCGCCACCATGTATCTTTACTGGCTTAGTTATAGTTGCTTAATAGATGATAATACCGGCTGCTGTAAGTTTGGAGATGCCGGTGGTACAATTGAAAACGACTCGAAATCGTGTCGACGCTTCCGTATTTTTGCCGGCTCTCCCTGTTGAAATCGCGTCATTTTCGACTTATAGTCAAAACACAGGCAAAGACAATTTATAATTGTCAGAATAACCCACATAAGAGACACTCCGGCCAACTGCTGACCATTCTGGCTTACACTTTTGTTAACACAGGACTTGTATCGTTATCATCCAAAAATTTCTTATCATCTAAAAATTATTGTCTGTCTTTTAGTATCTTGCAGAAGGTAGAAAGTCCGTAAATAAAATTACAATCAATCAACGATCCACTCTCATATAAAAAGATCGTTATATATATATATATATTCACACCCTGATTAAGCACTCTGGAAGAAGGGTAGACTTTGAAAAACAGTAGCTACGCTGGCATGTACGCATTGCTCATTCAGTAATGGATTAGAGCACACTCACTATTGGGCGTGCATAATGACAATATACACACTAAAAAGTCTGCCTTCTTCTACCGAACGCCCATAGCCCAGAGTTAGAATCGTCGACTGACGCAAATTCGGTCGGGTTTCAATCCTGGGTTAAAAGCAATCGGAGTCTAACGGTACTGATGAGCTGTGATACAGCAAAACAGATCTGTCTGCGGATGACTATATATATATATGTATATATATATATTACAATGTTTACGTAAGGCATTTATTTCATTACGCATATGCAATAGATTAATATATATATATTAATAAAAATGTACGTGTCAGTTTGTTACTATCCGAAAACGGCTGCACCAATTGTTTTGAAATTTTTATATAGCATTATAATCAAATACGAGCGTGTTTTTATATACATCATATTAAAAAATATTACAATATTAAAAAATATATATTTTGCAAATTTATTAGAGCCTATAAAAACCGAACCAAAAAACCTTAATTTTCAGTACCGATGCGTTTACAGACAACTTTGTTATTTAATAGAAAACATAGAAAAACTGAAGATTTATGAAGATTATTTTATACATATTTTATACATATTCTAAGGCAAACCTTTTACAATGTTTACATATAACCTTTATTTCATTACGTATATTTAATAGATATTTATTCTTAAAAAATTTAATAGTATATAGTTTTTCATATAGACACAAAAGGCATGATTCCTTTAAAGACTTACATATTCTGGCTTTTTTTAAAAAAGAGAAGATAGCAATCTAGAGGATGGCCCAAACTGACTGACACTTTCCCGTTAAAACCCAAATATATAATCTATATTTTCAAATTTTAAAAATAGAATTTAATTCTGATTAATTAAATTAAACACACACATCAATTTTTCTCTCTTCCCCATCCATTTCAGCTCTTTAAATAACAAGCGTATTCTTTTATGCATTAAAATGCAAATTATTTCCACAACAATAAATCAACATTGCCTAATGACGAGGTAAAATCTCGAAACATGGAAATTTCCGTGTTGCAATGTAAATTAAATTAATTTTAAATAAAAACAAATTCCATTATTATTATATTATGCTCTACGATATAAGCTGTATTGACCCCTTTATAAAAAAAAAGTAAATGCTGGAGAACTTGAAATCCTAAAACCTTTGATTCTTCTCACCTGCATATATATTCTTTCCAGTCACGCTCACGGAGAAATAGACAATACCTAAGTAGCGTCGGCTCAGTTTATTAGAGAGACAATAGCGATGCAGTTTTGACTGCACGGACCCACTCATTTATATAATTAAGAAAAGCAGAAAAATACGTATTCGTGCCTTGTAGATGAGTTATATGTGCAGGTTTCTACTGGCTGTAGTTGTCCGTATTCTATCACATATAAGGTTCAGGTTTTTCATAACAGTTTCCAATGTCGCAAAGAAAAAACCCTGGGGTAGGAAATGGTTGGTAAATTTCAATGCCTCCAAAACAAAGCTGTTATCAACTAACCACCATAGACAATCGCATCTACCTCCCATTAGCATGGGACAGGCTAGCCTCCCAGAGAGTAAAATACTACGCCTCCTTGGCCTTACACTCTCGGCGGACCTCAAATAGAATGACTATATTGAATCCATTGCCAGATCTGCTGCTATGAAAGTCGGCTCTCTGTGCAGGGCCCGGAAATTTTTCCCACCTGAAACTATTCTGCACATATACAAATCTACCATCCGCCCGTGTATTGAATATTGCTGCCATATCTGATCGGGTGCCCCTGCTGCTCTCCTTGGGCTTCTTGACGAAATACAAAGGAGGATCTGTAACGTGGTTGATACTGACTTGGCAGACCGGCTGCAGCCGCTCTCACACCGGCGTGATGTAGCTTCCCTGTGCCTCTTCTACCAGTACTTTCATGGCTTCTGCTCCGATGAGCTTAGATCACTGGTGCCGCCTAAGCACGAATTTACACGAGATACTAGATTAGCAACTAGGTCCCACCCTCTTACAGTTAAACAAATAAGATGTAACCGTAAATTCTACTCCAACAGCTTCTTTTCTCGCGCTTCCCGCTTGTGGAATTCCCTTCCACAAGTCTGCTTTCCCGACGGTTACAATCTCCAGGTGTTTAAATGTAGGGTCAATAGACACCTCCTATCACACTAACTCCCAACTATTCTCACAACACTCTCATCTACCCAACCCTCATTCTCGGTATCCTCACCCGCCTATCACCCACCCTCTGTTATTTCCTATATTTAACCAGCCTTTCTCCACTCTACGTAGCCCCCTGCACAGTAGTGGCAGTGACATGCCTTGCTCGGGGTGAAACGCTTATAAAAAAAAAAAAAAAAAACATCCACTTTTTGGTTTCGTACACCAAGATGGTAGGAAGCGTGAATATATATAAAGAATAAAATGAAAACTGAAAGTGAATGTGAAAGTGAATAGGAAAAGGAAAGTGAAAATATATTCTCACTATAATAGTAAAAAAACATTAAATTAAAAATAAAATATGCTACTCTTTAGTTTTGTTGTGGCGTCCCATTTTTATTCGCTCATCCAGTACATTTTTTTGTATGGGGAGAATTTATCGGGCTATATTCCTAAATTATGGTCGATGCTGATATTTTTTTTACTCAGGTCGTTTATCTAATATCACAGAAAAAATATTTTCTTCCTTGATTTGGGAAAATATTATCACCATAAATAAAATAGATTTTTTTTCTAATTTCAAAATAGAAGATTACGAAAAAGTACTCAATATTCGGTCTGACGTAGATATAAGATTATTTCTAATGAATATTAAGAAAATAGCAAACTTCAATTTTGATGACAAAACTCTGATGCTTGCAACAGCTATTGGTTTTGTCTGAGTCAGTCATATTTAAGGAAAAGCAAATGGTGAAAAAATCAAGAATAAAGAAATCCAGCAAATATAAGGTATAGTTATAAATAATTGATATTTGTAATTGATATTTACTTCGTTGATTTGAAAAAATATGTTTTTTTTTTTTTTCAAGAATTTCTGGTAGAACCAAAGTCATATTAAGGTGCGTTTATATTAAGACATATCTGAAACATACCTGTCTCTTTTTCATTTTGACTCTCTCTCTCTCTCTCTCTCTCACTCTCTCTCTCCTTCTGTGCATGTGCATGTGTGTGTGTGTGTGTTTATCTGTCTTTTGGTTTACACATCTCTCCAGTATTTTGAAAAGGATTAAAGGTTTTACACTTTGTCTCCTGTTTAGGATTGATGTTACAGTTGTTTCTAAAGTCTTCCTTTTTTCACTTGTGGAGGTTATATACGTCTTGGTGGCATTATTACCATACTTATGGCGGTGCCTCTTACTATTTAAGCCTCTATGTCGAGTGAGTCATGACCACTGCACATGGCACCCCCCCCACACATATATATATAGGAACTCACTCCCGTATTCTTGCTTTCCTGACGGCTACGACCTCCAGAAATTTAAAAGCAAAGTTAATACTCACCTACTAACCACTGGCCTCTAGCTCTCTCCCCTCCCCTGTATAACCTTCCCTTTCTCTCCGCCCATGTACCTGTCATTGCACCTGCTTTCTCAGCTTTCTATTGTTCCTTTCTAACTAGCTTGTACTCCTCACTCTTTTCTAATTAATCTTTTTACATTTATGTAACCCCCTGCACATCAGTGGCGTTTCTGCCTTGCTCGGGGTGAAATGATTAAAAAAAAAAAATATATATATATATATATATATAAATCGTACTTTAGAGCATGTTCAAACTACAATCTACTACAAAAGCGTACATTTTGTTTCGACATTGAAGGGACAATGTCTCATCAAGCAGTAAACGCTATTTTTGAAAAATAGATGGAAAATTCACTTCATTATATTGGTAAATTTTTTGTGTGCGATGTAAAGCGGATAAGGAAAATGAGAAACCAGATGGGGAATCATAAAGGGACATTGAGGCAAAAAAGACTAAAGCAGGAAAACGGGAAAGAAAGAGAAAGAGCTAAAGAAAATAATGAAAGCCTCAAAGAAAGGCACCAGGTTAAAAGCAGATAGTAAAATATAGTCATATAAAATCATTGATGACCCGGCGTCTGTGTTTAACATAGAGGAAGAAGTAAAAATGCAAATAAAAAGGTGAGAGAAAATAGGCAGAGAAGTGAGAGGTGTGGGAGAAGCATATTCGGGGAAGGGGTAGAGATTTTAACACTCTTGCCTGGAATGGTTAATAGATAAAAAATACTTGTTTTAGCGAAGTATACAAACTTTTGGAGTTTTTGTAAAAAATGGTGAAATCATGTACATTGGCGTAGAAGTTATTGAAAAATTTTCGGGAAAAGATTATTTAAACTTATATATATATATATATATTTAAACAAGTTGTGTTAAATGATAGAGACAATATAGTCTTATATATTTTCTTCTGAAGTTTTTCATATTTTCTGATAAGACTTTTTATTTCAGAATTATATTTGTATAAAAATTGTTCAAAAGTTGTCCTAGTACTTACGAACGTCATCGTTCATCATCAGGGACTATATTACAGTTTAAAAATCAGATATTGCCTTGTATCAGGAAAAGTGTTACAACATTCTAAAAGAAAATAAATAAATGTTTTGAAGAATTTTTTAAATTCAAATGCATTATTAATGTAATCAACATGCACACGTGAAGATATCTGCTCATGTAGATGCGTGAATTATATGGAATCCTTGGTTGTTAAAGATTTGAAATGCCGTAAAAATGCGTGAGAGAATTTGAAATTCGAAGGAACTAATTATGTAAATAATCAATTTACTCAGAGGCAAATAATTATTCACCGTAAATTATATTTCAAATAAACGCTCTAACCACAACTCAGTACATATCCAGAAACTTGGTAAACTGTGCGATTGATAAGCAGTTTTTACATCCGATATGTAGTGCCTCTAAAAATCTTTAAGCGTCTAAAGTCTGTGTTTATCAATAATTTTAGTATTGTTTATAAGAATTTTGCGAATGTCAGAATGCTGAAGGAAAACAGCATGTGACTTAAGATATTGTGTAATGTCACTGGAATGATTTAAATGCATAGTTAATCGTCTAGAGAGCCGGGTAGTTGTCAATCCAATGTATGCATGTATGTCAATCCAATGTATACATGTATATAGATTAGAACAGCATTCTTCAAAAGGACATTTAAATTCATATGCAACATTAGTTCTATCAACAGCAGTAGCAGCTGGAGAGTGGTTGTTGTTCATTATAAGAATAGAGGTTTTGAATTTATTATATATATATATATATATATATATATATATATATATATATATAATTAAGGAAATCACGCGCTTTATATTCGACCTCAACAGAATGCAGAGGCAGAAAGCACTGGACCGGCGTTTCGTCCTATAATTGGGACTCATCAGCAGTGTGCATCCACTACCAAGAATCGAACCCAGACAGTCTTGGTTATTAAGCTGATGTTATAGCAACTGTACCACGGGCCCTGGTGACGAAGAGGTAACGAATTAAGCTCGATGAAGTGCGCCGATCCTAACGAATTTCGTAGTAGAACTAATCCAAGCTCCTTTGCCCATAGGGTAGTGCCTCCCCAAGCAACTACTTCCGCCATCAAGCCGCTAAATCCATAGCGTATTTCGTGGTTGAAGCACAGAAATATAATTCAAGAAGTAGTAGGAGGATTTGAACAATTATTAAGTAAATAATAATAAATAATGGCGCACTTCATCGAGCTTAATTCGTTACCTCTCCGTCACCAGGGCCCGTGGTACAGTTAGTATAACATCTGCTTAATAACCAGGACTGTCTGGGTTCGATTCCTGGTAGTGGATGCGCACTGTTGATGAGTCCCAAATATAGGACGAAACGGCCGTCCAGTGCTTTCTGCATTCTGTTGAGGTCGAATATAAAACTCGATGAATTACTTAATAATTATTCAAATTCTTGTACTACTTCAATCATATATCTGTGCTTCAATCACGTAACTCGCTATGGATTTAGCGGCTTGGTTGGAAAAGTCGTGGCCCGTGGCTCGGGGAGGTACCATCCTACGGGTAAAGGAGCTCGGATGAGTTTCACCACAGAATTTGTGAGTGAGCGGCGCGTCATGGAATTTAATTCGTTACCTCTCCATCACCAGGGCTCGTAGTACAGTTGATATAACATCAGCTTAATAACCAAAGCTATTTGGATTCGATTCCTGGTAGTTGATAAGCACTGCTGAAGAGTCCCAAATATAGGACGAAACGGCCGTCCAGTGCATTCTGTTGAGGTCGAATATAAAGCTCGGTGATTTACTTAGTAATTGTTCAAATTCTCCTACTACTTCTTGAAATATAGATCGTTTTTTGTTGTTAATGGTGGGACTCTTTAACGAGTATTAGTTTGCTCATTGACATTTTCTTCTCTGCGGAATGAATCCTATTTTGGATATGAAGAGACGTGCGCAGCCACCACATGGTAGGTTAGGAGGGATCAGGAAATGGATTGTTCTGGCTTTTCTTCATCTCTTCTCTCTTTCTTCTGATCTTTTCAAAAGATATTTTTGTTTCAAGAATTGTTTGTCTTCAACTGCTTCTTTCTGCAGATCCCACCTCCCAATTGTTGGCTCGATCTAGGTTCTCGCCATGTTGTTTTTGACCTGATCCTTGAATGGAAGATGTGAGTCTCAACGTATTTACTTTCCAGATGCGAACTCCGAGAAAAGGATTTTTAAGGGGTAGGCGAGAAAGGTCTCCAGCCGATCAAAGTCAGCGGTCATTTCTAGCGGTCTCCATCTTTAGCAAAGCACCTCTTTATTCATGATCCGGTTGTGCTATATGTTCAGTAGGATTTCATTTGAAAAATTCGTTTAAGTTTACATACACACACACACACACACACACACACACACACACACATCAATCAAAGAACGGAACACACACCACCTACTTGCTACCTAGCTTTCGACCACGCAGGTTTCTTTAGTTCTTTTCCTTTTGGTTTCTTTAGTTCTTTCCTTTTCTTCAGTGGATGACCTGTATGTGTTAGTGAGGCTGTGGCCCAGTTAGGACAGAAAGATTCCCAGCTGGTATACAAACCAGTAAATGTTGGTTTTCGATAAACTGAAGTTAGAAAACCTGAAAAAGGACTGCTAACAAAAACATCAAAAATGGAAGAAACGAATTAATATTCTTTTTATTGCGTAAATTTCAAAGCTGGATGTATATTATTAACGGACGAAAGAAAATGGTCCGCTTCAATCTCGTCATTAAAGAGACAAAAATGTCATCCATATAACGAAAATGAACTCTGGTTTATTAGATTTAGATAGCACACTCACCACCTTAAATCCCACAAAGATGTTTGCTAAGATGAGTCCCAAGAGAGAACCTATTGAAACATCATTAATTTTTCTGAACATGACGCCGTCAAAACTAAATTCAACAGACATCGTGGAAGTTCGACAGAAATCTCCTCAGGAATAACAGGAGATGACAACTGATTACGATACAAGACATCAACAAATATATCAATATTCTCAGTAAGAGGGACTCAGGGAAAAAGGCTGGAAATTTGATAGAAACACATAATTTGTTTGTTGACAGATAACGCTGTATAAAGTCCAAATCCCAGAAAGTGATATATATCGATGCAAAACAGGCTGCAATATGGTGGTATGCCACTTGTTCCCGCCATGTTGGGACGACGCTATCATAGATAAAATATGTCTCAATGGAACACCGTTCTTATGTGTTTTGGGTAAATGATAGAGACGGAGACGAATAAAAACCGAGGTTCTGATTTCACTAAAAATTTCAGTAGAAAAAATCCTACATTTAACCCATTTACCTAGGTGTTTCTTTAAATTAAGCCTTAATATATAGAGTAGAATCATATTTGTATATTGGGCAAAACCAAACAAATTAAAAAGTATCGCCCATAATAGTCATCATCTTGTTTACATAATCTTGATATTCAAGAAGAACAATACTTGAGCCTTTGTAAAGTTTCGTAATAACCAAGAGTGATTTCGCCGTAGTGAACAATTAACCTGATATTGCTTTTTCGTTCCACTTTGACTCACTAATGAGTACAGGAGTATCTGCGTAAGAATCCACTGTATAGTTTAGCTTTTAGGTCACTAACTTTATTGGAAAAATTAGGCTGAAGTATAGCCAACTGGGAAGACAAACCATCAAAATCTGAATCAATTTCCTCTGGCTTAATATGTTAGGGAGGAATACAAAAATCCCAGCCATGCTAGAGTATCAATAAGTCTGTCATGGACAACTAGGATGACGAAAGCTTTAGAACATTTTGAGTAACACTTAGATCAGCAGAAGAAGCAAATTTTTATAAATTGAATGCTGCAACTTAAGATATTTAGTCGCAAGCAAAGAACGATTGCGCTCATGAATCAGTGCAAAATAACGAATGAAAAGTATCCGATCAAAGTAAGAAAGTAAGTTGAAAGTATTGCTCCATAATTGATAATTATATATATATATATATATATATATATATATATATGTGGGGGGGGTGCGCGGATGAATGATTAGAACGCTCGGTTTCTGGCCATGAATCCCGGGTTCAAATCTCACCATGGTCAATGTGTCTGGAGGAGGCAATTTCTGCGGCATACTTGGAAAACCATACTACTGTTTGACCCTAGCCTTGTGAGTAAAATTGGCTAGACGGCTCCTCTTGTGGTGTCATCGATGGTTGTTTGATATATATATATATATATATATATATATATATATATATATATATATATATAGCTACTTTTGTAGTGGTATTATAACATATCCATGTTATAATGTCTGAATAAATAATATATATATATATATATATCAAGAAATCACCTTCTTGACAAATCAACCATGGTTGCTTCAAACGCTGGTTTCATGAATGTGAACGTTCTAACCACTCAATCAAGCGCACATGTTTGTGCTTGCTCGAAGTCAAAAATCATCGTGAACGACTGTTTATGCGTCCTGGTCTTGTTCAGACTGTTGTTCATGTTAAATAAAGCGCTCTCTCCCAGAAACTCTACGGTCCGTTCAGCATAACTGCAATATAAACCGCAGGTGGGCTCTGTGGATGTTGAACATGCATAAATGTGCCTGAGCAAGCGTCTGCAATGGGGATTAGCTAGCCACCCTAATAGACAGGTATCCTCGAATACGAGTGGACACAATATATATATATATATATATTGATTATTTCGTTAGAACATGTGAAAACTACAAACTGCTGTACAAAATTGCGCATTTTGTTTCAACATTGAAAATCAATGTCTCATCAGTTGATAGTAATTAAATTATTATTAAAATATTATTGCCATCATAATGCACAAAATATTATCCATGAGTACGAACGGATTTTATTAAAAATTTTTTTTCTAATCTGACATGACTAAAAGAGAATTTGCTGCCTAAATACAATAAATATATATGTGCACCTTTTTTTCTTCTTTCGCTCTTTCTTTCTTTCTATCTTCCCCCCCCCACAACATTATTTTTAACAATTATGAAATAAACTCTTTTATTTTTTATCTCTACATTTTTTAATTTCTCAATTTAATTATAAATTTTACTTTTAATTCCTAACTTTTATTTTTATTTCATTTCATTTTACTTTATTTAAAATGTTAATATTTTATCTACATATATTATTTGAATATCTAAATTTTTACATTTCATGATTTCTGTCCTTTTGATTACTTTTCCTTGTATTTTAATATTTTTTATTGTAATACTAAATTTTAAATCTAAATTTTAAATTTTTATCTACATGTAACCTTACGATATTTAAATTTTTAATCTTATGAAAAATAGAGCAACTTAACTTTATAAGGTTTAATTCCCTTGAACATCGAGTGAACTTAAATTCAAATTTATTAAACTGTCAGTTTTATAACGCATGAAACTCTGAGTCGTGCCATAGACGTCGGATAATATATATATTTCTTAATATAATATAATATATATATATATATATATATATATATATAGAGAGAGAGAGAGAGAGAGAGAGAGAGAGAGAGAGTAGCTGACATAATATAAGGAACGGAAACAACAAAGACGTAAATATATGTATCACTTAAAAATTAATGCATGATTAGCAATGAAATATTACCGAATAAAGATTAGGGTGTAATGCAAAAATATTATACAAAGTCACAAAAATTTACATAATGTTTTTTTTTTAAATAAAGATTAAATGGAACAAAGGAAATAAGCTACTTGACAAAGTTAAGGAACGATGTTTATAATTTGTATATACTTATAATTTACATTGTTAAAAACTCGATGGAGCTTTTCAACAAGTAGTAAAGGTTAATTTATCATTAGAACATTTTTAAGCAATATGGCAAATTGTACACGCAAAACGCTCTCTTTTGATTATATACAAAAAAACGTTTTGAAACTGCTACATCAATTACTCGTAAATTTAATGAAGACAGATAATAAGAAAACTGTTGCTCGCAGGTCAGAAAATGCAGGATTGCATGCTCCTAATCCAGTTTCGAAGCCTTTCATTTCAAAGCGAAACCAAAGGGCACGCCTGAAGTATGCGAGAGAATATGTCGTTTAAACTGACGCACAATGGGATACAATTTATTTCAGTGACTAGTCAAAGTTTACTGTATTTGGTTCTGAGGGCAAAACTTAGGTACACCGTAGAACAGGTGAAAGACTGTCTTCTCATTATGTCAAGATAAACCGTTAAGTGTGGCGGTGGCATTATGATGGTGTGAGGAATGATTTAATCTGCAGGAGTTGGCCCTATCATCCGCGTACATAGCAATATCAATGCTGAGATTTACAAATGGCTTCTTCAGCAGCAATGGTACTAATATTATACCATAATCTTTATGAAACTTTTATTTTCATACAGGAAAATGCACCTTGCGACAAGCCTCATCAGATTTTGGCTTTATTTGAAGAAGAAGGAACCGCCCTAATAAAGTGGCCAGATCAGAGCTCCGACCTGAATCCAATAGAACATGTTTGGAAGATAATTGGAGAAAGGGTTCAGAAATGAAACCCGAAAAACCTGGATCATCTATGGGAATTATTGAAAGACGAATGATGAGGAATTACTGCTGATTTTTGCAAGAAATTATTTACATCATGTGGTCGATGATGCAAAGAAGTCATTAACAATAAGTGAAAGTTTACTAAATATTAAAGTTTTTTGATATTTGTTCACAATCAAATATTAAAAAGATCGTTCCTTAACTTTTGTCCAGTAGCTTATTTTCATTTGTTCTATTTAATCTTTATTTAAAAAAAACTATTAGGTAAATTTGTGTAACTTTGTATCATATTTATGTATTACACCCTAATCTTTATTCGGCAAAAATTTCATTGCTAATCATGCATTACTTTTTACACATATTTATGTCTTTGTTGTTTTTGTTTCTTTATATTATACTATATATATATATATATATATATATATATATATATATATATATATATATATATATATGCATGTATATTAACAAGGACTTGATAGTACAGAATATAAATACCGATTAGATAAGAAATAAGACATTTTTCTAACCTTCAAAAAATCCTTTCCGGCCGACACACCTTCAGAAATAATCGTTGGCATAATTCTGACGAAAGCAAGGTAACTTCTCACAGTGAATATTGAATGTGAAGGACAAATGATGGAAAGCGATTAAAGATTTATTACAAACTAATAACTTGTTGAAGTTTATATTATTATTTTATTCGTCAATTGTTTTACTGTTTTAATCATGTTGAAACATTTGCTTTCGTCATTCACTATTGTTTATGATAAGTTATGTTCTTGCTCTCGTTAAAATTATGCCAACCCTTCTTTCTAAAGATGTGTTGACCTAAAGGTCTTCGTAAAAGATATATATATATATATATATATATATATATATATATATATATATATATATATATGACCATCCGGTGTATATATAGAAGATTCCAAAGGAAACTCCTGTACATAAAGTGGTAGAATAACTCTCTAGGAGAGCTCTAAATATATATGTATATAAATACATATAGAGCAAATATATGTACAAATTAAGACAGACACGTTATTCCATGGTTAAGCGGAGATAGAGGCCTATTTCAAGCAACCCATCATCAGCTTCTGTCTTTATTGTACAGACGATTTTACACGAATGAAAATTGCAAATAACCCCCCCTAAAAAACATGTTACATGTTTTTGTGGGTATATTTTTTTTAGGGGAGTCTTTATTTGTGAATTTTATTTCTGTAAAATCTCCTGTACAATAAAGACGGGAGCTGATGATTGTTCTCTTGACATAGGCCTATATTAGCGGTTAACCATGAAATAACGTGTCTGTTTTAATTTTTACATATATATAGTAAGAAAGAGAGAGACGGCAGTATGAAGAAAATTAAGCTATATAGGAATATAATCATCTTAACATTTAGATATCTGGTTTATAACGTTGTTATGAAAACTGAACTCAATAAATTTTCTATAAGTATATTATGTTTGAAGGACATTTCTTGCTAGTCCAGCTGGAAAGTGTTAAAAGTTTTACAAAAATTATTTCTTTGAAAATCGTTTGAAAGAACATTGAATCTTTGTATCCTGCTGTTTTGTCTGTCTTTGCTGAAAAGCTGAAATTCCAAGGAATGTCATCACACCGAATACTTCCTGCCATATTATATTTCGATGTTTCTTATCCAAACAAATTTTTGTTTTTCATTTCACCTCATGCTGCGTTCTAATTGGGTGATTACAAAGAAAATGATTTTATGTCTCGTTACATTTTGCACTCGTCCAGAAGGTGTAAAAATAAACATATTTCCTGATGTTTTGATTCTTGAAGCGAACGGTTTACCACATTTTTCAGCAAAGCAAATAGATTTCTTTACGCACAAGTAAATTTCCCATTAACTGCGTATGGTGTTCCATGAATATATATATATATATATATATATATATATATATATATAATCAATGCTTACCGAAATGCACAGATAAACCCTGAAAAGTGGCACCTCATGATACACACAAAAAAACACATGTATATTTTTGTGAGTTTGTATGTATTAGGGCGCCACTTTTCAGTGTGTATATATATATATATATATATATATATATGTATTACAAGCGATAATGTTATGGTTCACAGACACACATTAGCAAACGCACACGAACGTGTGTGTATTTATGTGTATGCGTGTGTAACCCCTGTACCTGTACTTGTACCTGTTTTGGCATTTACCCTGGTCGGGTTGATCCGGCTTCCCACCATAGAGAAAGATTCGTTGGGATTTGTTTAAGGGCAGGGTCCCAAGTCCTACTCTGTATACACCTCAGACATTTTAATTTTCCCGCAGCAGTTTGTCAATACCTACTGCTGTAAATGGTTGCCAGCCAAGGCTATAAAACTCAGTCTGACCTGTTATTTAACCCATGATCGAGGGAAGGAACGGATTAATACCTTTCTCAAGAGTATTAGCGCGTAAGTGAAAGAGTGAATGTGTATTATTGATTCGTTTCTACGACTCATCTGCGCTTCGCTGGGTATTTAAAGCCATGGAATATTTTATATTGTTAGAATTTCTTTCTTTTTTTGTGGAAGAGAGATGAAAATGTTTTTCGCGATAAAATATTTAATAATTAATCCATAGCTTGGGAAAAAGGAGAAGAGGTGGAGGGGTGCAGATTCATACAATTCCTATGAGCATTTGCGCCCATTACGTGATTTGGAAACCGGCTCTTCAAATGATAATTCTATTACACCACCCACACATCACAGCTTGGTATTTTTGAACGATGTCTCATTTAGGATTCGTTCCTTGATTTTCTTCGTGGCGTCACTTGGAAGAAAGTTTTTTAGTCTCCCTGTTCAAGACTGCGCCTCTGTGAATCGCCGCCTGAGTAAAAGCCGGCATAGATTCTTTCATTCCAGCAAGAAAATTTAAAGTTAAACCTTGTTAATCTCTCCGATTCTCTCTTACTTGCTAGATTGTTACTGCCGACAGAGATTCAATCTTAAGCGGAGAGTTACATCCGACTACAATAGGCGCTTTTTAGTTTTTGCTCCCAATGAATGCAAGCGTATCTTAAATGATAAGCTTTTGTTTGGTTCCAAAGAATACTGGCGGCTCTGCGAGTGTACGGAATAACATCGAACCCTCGATCTCTATTCTATTCAATCAATTCAAAGTCCTCAGTTCTGCAACAGACAAGATTGAATGCTTTGCTTGCAAATTCTCTTCCAACTCGATACTTTACTGGACTTGAGTACCTGCATCTCATTTCCTACATAGAACAGAGACTCAACTGTTCTATATATGCATAATCCTGTCCCTGTTCTTAAACTATATTTTTAAATATAAGAGAAGCGAAGGTGATGGAATCCAAGCCGTTGTTTTAACTAAATGTGTCCCTGAGGTTACTTTAGTCCTTTTCAAACCCTACAACTATTGCATTTTGCTTCCTGCTTCTTGGAATTCATCATCTGCATTTCCTGTTTTTAAAAACGCTGGTGAACACTCTGACCACTCTAACTATCGCCTTATTGGCCTCTTACCGCGTTTTTGGGAAAATATTCGAGGCTCTAATCAATGCTTACCTCTCAAGACCAGGCCCACACCCTGATGTGCTAACGGCATCACTGAATATGTATATCAGACTCTTGATAATAATGGCGAAACTCTATCCGTGGCTCTAGATATCATAAAAGGATTTGACAGGTCTTGACTTGCTAGACTTCTGCGCAAGCTCCCGGACATTTCTAGACGAGTGCTTGATTTAATCTAATCGTTCCTATACGATCATTAAATAAAGATAATTTTGAACGGGCAAGCTTTCAGGTCCTTTCACACAAAAGTGAGGTTCCCTCAAGTTTCTATGTTACGTTTTACACTGCTTCTGATCTTCATCAATGATCTTCTTGTTGTTATTAGTTCGTAGCTTATTTGCAAATAATACCGCCATTTACCTACGTCTCAATAAGAATTCTGCCAAGGCTGACAAAGTACACCTGGTTGCTGCTTTTCAAATTGACCTCCAATCAGTGGTTAACTGGAAAGTGAAATGGATTGTAACTCTTCCAAAAAAACTGTTCTCTTTCAACCACCTTAGAGAAACTTCTCTGCAAGCCATAAACATGGGTGATGCAAGTTTCCTGAAGGGAAACATACTGTGCCTCTTGACCTCACTTTTTCAGTGAATTTGTAAAAGGTCTACATTGTATTTATAGCCCCAGCTGCTGTCAGAAAGTTTAAATCTCTGTATCAGACCTAGAAAAATTTTCTCGCCAGAATACATCTTGCCATCTTACACATTTATAAATCACTTATTCACCTATATATTGAATACTGTTGCCATAGCTTGTTCAGTGCTCCTAAAATATATATGATATATACGTATATTTCTTAAGTTTACGTCACTATATCTATCTATCTATCTATCTATCTATCTATCTCTCTCTCTCTCTCTCTCTCTCTCTCTATATATATATATATATATATATATATATATATATATATATATGATATATATAGTGATGTAAATTAAGAAATATACATATGAGTGTGTACGTATGTATAGTATTATTATTCAGGTGTTAATAAAACAGTGCTCAATATATGAACAGAGCTGTATAATATATGTATATTAATAAATATATATGCTACATCTATGGCAAAATTCGCAGTTTTGTGCGTTATGCAATCATCAGCTGCATTTCAAACTGACAGTTTAATAGATTTCAATTTAACTTCACTGGATGTTCATGAGAATTAAACATTATTAAGTTAAATCACTGACTGTTTTTTTACTAACAAAGTTAAAAGTTTAAGTATTCTAAGGTTACATGTATATAAAAATTTAAAATTAAAATAAAAAATATTAAAAATAATAAAATGCAGGTAAAGGAAATCAAAGGTGTTAGATCATGAAACATAAAAGGTTAAATATTCAAATATTACAAGGAAAGAAACTATTAATTTTAATTAAATTAACCAAAATTAAAATTAGAATTAAAAGAATTTATAATTAAAATTAAACAATGTAGAATACATAATTGTGTTTAATTCGTAATTGTTAAAAGTAATATTCCAGGGGAAAGAAAGAAAGAAAGAAAGAAAGAAAGAAAGAAAGAAAGAAAGGGGCAAATGTACATAGCAATCTATATCAATTTGGGTCTACGAATTTAAGTAAGTGTTTTGTCTCTGACTGCCTGTGGTCATTAAATCACATTTTTATTAAGTAAATTAGTATTATTGATATGGTTTAGGATGACAAGTTTTTTTCTAAAAAGCATAGATTACATGTATTTTCTTTTTCATTGTAAGGTTTGGATTTAGTTACAATATTCCAGGTAAATACTGGGTTCTTCTTGTTTTTAATTTCCAATAATGTATGGATAAAGCAGTAAGTTTGCTCTATTTACTGTTGGTATTTACCTGTCTCTTCCCTCCCTAAATGATTGAAATAACAGGACAGATTGTGTTCTATAGTTTTAGTTGGCAACCAGTCTACTGCAGAACGTAATGGCAACCTTCTGCGAGAAAATCTTCTGCCAAGTCAGCCATGTCTCTTTTGAGATATGATTACTGAACCGTGTATCACGTGTGTCACTTAACTGACTCACTGATAGACATTAAATTCGCTGACATATTATTATCAGTTTTAATTTTATAAAAGGGAAGATTTTGTTCTTGTTCTTCTTCTATGTGATGTATCGTTTCAGGATGTGTAGGGTTATTCCTCTCCACGTTTTCCCGTCCTGCAGTATACTTTGTCTTTTTTATACTTTTCCTACTCCCTGTCTTGCCAGCCCTGTATAAAAGTTCGATTAGTATGCTATGTGCTGATGTACTGTCACTCTTGACTTCAACATACCTTTCAAGCCCTCATTTCTCAGGACTTGGGCAATCATAACTCACCACATATCCTTTCTTTTAAAACTCTTAGTTAATTTTTACTTTTTGCTATCTCTACTAATCAATTTTATCATACATCAATGCAAGATTGCTAGGTTGGCTATATGTTGCTTTTCTCTGTGACTTTGCAATGTGAGTCTCACGTTTTGTAAGTACGCTTTACTCATCATGAGCTCTAAAAATTTTAAATATATCTTTCTAATTTTAAGTATTAGACTACTTTTGACTTTCCTTAAAACTTTGTCATTGCTCCCATGTTAAGTCCACGTTATTATCATCACCCTTTTTTTTTTTTTTTTTTTTTTTTTTTTTAATCATCTCACCCCAAGCAAGGCATTCCACTGCCACTATTGCGCATGGGGCTACATAGGGGAAGGTAAAGAGAAGGAGTGGATAGACATAGGGAATGTCAGGAGAAAGGTGATAGATGAGTAAGGATAGCGAGGATGAGTGTCGGGCAGATGGGAAGAGTGCTTGATAGAATGGGAGCAGGTTAGTGTGTTAGGAGGTGTCTATTGACCTTACATTTAAACTCCTGGAGATTGTAGCCGTCGGGGAAGCAATCGTTTGGAAGAGAATTCCACAGTCGGGAAGTGCGAGGAAAGAAACTGTTGGAGTAGAAGTTACGGCTGCATTTTATCGATTTCACTGTAAAAGGGTGGGATCTAGTTGCTAATCTAGTATCTCGTGCAAATTCGTATTTAGGGGGCACCAGTGATCTAAGTTCATCGGAGCAGAAGCCGTGAAAGTATTTATAGAAGAGACACAGCGAAGCCACGTCTCGCCGGTGGGAGAGAGACTGCAGGCGGTCTGCCAAGTCGGTATCTATCACATTACAGACCCTCCTCTGAACCTTATCGAGAAGCCCGAGGAGAACAGCAGGGGCACCCGACCAGATATGGCAGCAGTATTCAATGCACGGGCGGATGGTAGATTTGTAAATGTGCAGGATAGATTTAGACGGAAAAAACTTCCGGCCCTACACAGAGAACCGACTTTCATAGCAGCGGATTTAGCAATGGATTCGATATAGTCATTCCATTTGAGGTCCGCTGAAAGTGTGAGACCAAGGAGGCGTAGTGTTTTACTCTCTGGGAGGCAAGCCTTCTTTAGAATCTTACATCTGTTACCTCTGGTCTCTCATATTGGAAACACTCTTGAATTTGTCTATACTGAAGAACAGCTACGAATTGATCTATAATGGATGTGACACATACATTGGTCTTGTTAGACGACAATCATATCTTTCATTCTCATGTTATCCCCATAATAAGGTGAAAATTGTTGCCTATATTTCTTTGTATAGGAGAATATCCATGATTTTCACTATGGTGTATGTCACTTAAGGATTGTTCGATATTGAAGTCGTGAGAGAATTGTTTTCAAATGGATAACACTAGAGGCATTGGTGGCATCCTACTAGTTTGCGCGAAACATTTCTTAAAATTATAGGGATCCAGCTTTTAAATTATCCAAAAATAATCTTATATAATAATAGCCGATAAATATAAGTTAAATATGAATTATATAATTTCTGCAACTTCTGCGGAAGCTGCGATGTGCGTTGTGGAGAAGTGGATATCAATACGAAACGAGAGATCGGTGTGCCGAGTTCGAATTCCAGTTGAATTCTTTGCATTCACTTACGCACAAATACTCTTGGTGAAGGTGTTAATCCGTCTCTTCCCTCCAGTTAAATAATATGGCATATTGGCAACCAGTCTATCTCAGAGAGTAATGGCAACTTCCTACGGAATAATCTTCTGCCCAGTGTGTCAGGTCTCTTTTGAGACATGATCGCCTAAAGCATGTATGTCATATGGCACTTAACTGACTGACTGCGGAAGCTGAAAGAGGGTTTTTTTTATTCACATAATATTTTCTGACAAAATAAATTGTCATGAAGTTTAAATGAGGCAGATGTTTAGTCATGCATTTAATTGTTTTTCTTTTGAATATTTGAGACTGCTAGCGATTCAGTTTTAATGTGGCTAACAAATCATAGCAGAGCTTTCGGCACAATAGTAAAAAATACTTCTGACGAGAAATTTGATGAGAATGAACTTTTGTTGGGGCGCTCTCCACCTTTCCAAGGAAATAGACTACTCGAATCACTATATAAAATAGTAGTGATTATACCTCGAGTAAAGAAGTCGAGTAAGGAAGTTGAGTGAGCGAGTCAGTCGGGTATTTCCAGTATTGCACAGGAAATGTTCTACTAGTCAATCTATCACGTCTCTACGACGATACTGTATACTGATTACCTAGTTCTGTATTTTACTAATCCTCACCTCTTTTAAATACTTTTCTTTCCTGCCAATACACCTATTTTTATACTATTACGTTGTTTTGTATTATTTTACATAATTCTGTCACCCGCATATTCAGAAAATAAAAAATAAATGTTTTCTTTTAATTCATCAAAATGGCTTAAATCTGTAGAGACTGTAAAGTGATTTGTTTCCATTCTCAGATTGAAAAGATAATAAGCAGAATAGAGTTCTAGATTTTACCTATAATTGGAGTAGATAGACTTAATTGGAGTAGATAGACTTAATTGGAGTAGATAGACTAAACTATCGCCCGGTTCCAACTCCATCCACGTTTATTGAACAGGTGAAGAGGCTCATCCCTTGTTTCCATCTTTAGGATGTGGTTTCCGGTTTTCTCTTTTCCAATATTTTACTCATTTCCATTCTTTTCCTCTTTTTTTTTTCAATTGGAGTAGAGAGACTAAACTATCGCCCGGTTCATACTCCAACCACATCTACTGAACGGGTAAAGAGGCTCATCCCTTGTTTCCTGTTTAGGATGTGGTTTCCGGCTTTCTCTTTTTCAATCTTTTCCCTCTTACGTAGCCCTCTGCACATCAGTAGCGTTACCGCCTTGCTCGGGGTGATATGATTAAAAAAAAATTATAGAACCGGTTACCTTAAATTAGTTTAAAAAACAGCTATTTTCTACAATAAGAAGTTCAGATTTTAGCTAATAAAAACATTAAGCATACAAAATTTAATTTCTCAAAATTTCATAAAATTGAATAAATGGTGGAGGTTACAGATGCAAAACGAAAATTGACAAGATTTTTTAAAAGGAAATTAAAAAAATAATAATAATTTCATTCATTTGTGAATAAGTCCGGAACATTTGCTAAAAATCCGACAATTATTTGATCATTGGCCGAATATCCAAAATGAATATATTTTTACTGGATAAAAATCTAAAATTTTCTATACAAGTATTTTACCACAGCACTGACAAAATAAAAGACAAGATATTTAACAACAATTTCGAACATTCTAAAATAGATAAAATATATAATTAAATAACCAAAATATCATTTGATCTTTCCTTTTAATAATCGGGTAAAGAATTTGACGATAAAACTCTATTCATATTAAGTGTGGGGTATTTTTTTTATCATAATATGCAAATTTTTGGTGAGTACTTGATGAAACCTACATTAATTATAAGTAACGCTGTTCTAGTTGATTATCTTCCTTGTTATGTAAAATCGTATTTTACTATTTAGTCTATTCTATTTATGGAATATCAACAACAGATTTAGACATTTAAGCAGGACACTTCCTTTAATTAGTATATGAAATTTATATGTATTATAAGTCGTCGTCGGTTTTATCACTTATCCAAGAATTTAATTTCTTCTTTACTGAGGATGACGTTGATAACTACTTAGACCTAATCTTGCACGGAAGAGTTGATGAAATTAAATTCAGGGTAATGTTGGAAGATGATGAGGCTGATTGTTACCGAGTCTTTTATTTCTGTCTTTTGACTTTTTCTTTTCACTTTTGGTAGCTTCGGGTATTTATTTATTTATTTTTTGTGTTGAGATATTGATGTAACACAAACAAAAATAGCAACTGACACGAGCCTAAATCGTTTGATAAACAAGCACGATAACGTACCGACTGGCGGTAAAGTAAGTATTGCATAAATATATGTATATATAAAATGAATAGTGAGCTATTATTATCGCAATACTTTTATGTACAAATTGTATTGTACGATAAAAAGAGCTTGACAAATATTAAGAGAAATTCTTGTTTCTATAGTAAGAGTAAAATTTGAAAAAATAGGCATCACGTTATGGGGACGTAGAAAGTTTGGAAGAATTTTTGGTTAATTATGCATTTACTGGAAATGTCTAGAAGTTTTTTGTTTTTTTGTTTTTTTATAAGCGTTTCATCCCGAGCAAGGCATGTCACTGCCACTACTGTGCAGGGGGCTACGTAGAGTGGAGAAAGGCTGATTAAATATAGGAAATAACAGAGGGTGGGTGATAGGCGGGTGAGGATACCGAGAATGAGGGTTGGGTAGATGAGAGTGTTGTGAGAATAGTTGGGAGTTAGTGTGATAGGAGGTGTCTATTGACCCTACATTTAAACACCTGGAGATTGTAACTTTCGGGAAAGCAGACTTGTGGAAGGGAGTTCCACAGGCGGGAAGCGCGAGAAAAGAAGCTGTTGGAATAGAATCTACGGTTACATTTTATTTGTTTAACTGTAAAAGGGTGGGACCTAGTTGCTAATCTAGTATCTCGTGTAAATTCGTGCTTAGGCGGCACCAGTGATCTAAGCTCATCGGAGCAGAAGCCATGAAAGTACTTGTAGAAGAGGCACAGGGAAGCTACATCACGCCGGTGTGAGAGCGGCTGCAGCCGGTCTGCCAAGTCAGTGTCAACCACGTTACAGATCCTCCTTTGTATTTTGCTAAGAAGCCCAAGGAGAGCAGCAGGGGTACCCGATCAGATATGGCAGCAATATTCAATACACGGGCGGATGGTAGATTTGTATATGTGCAGAATAGTTTCAGGTGGGAAAAATTTCCGGGCCCTGCACAGAGAGCCGACTTTCATAGCAGCAGATTTGGCAATGGATTCAATATAGTCATTCCATTTGAGGTCCGCCGAGAGTGTAAGGCCAAGGAGGCGTAGTGTTTTACTCTCTGGGAGGCTAGCCTGTCCCATGCTAATGGGAGGTAGATGCGATTGTCTATGGTGGTTAGTTGATAACAGCTTTGTTTTGGAGGCATTGAAATTTACCAACCATTTCCTACCCCAGGTCACTACGGATTGGAGGTCCCTTTCAAGTGCGGCAGCGAGGTTCACTTTGTCGTCCAGACCTGGTTTCTGATCGATGCGGGAGTAGATTGTTGTGTCGTCGGCATACATGCCAACTTGGGATCTAATGGTGTCGGGGAGAGTGTTTCATATTTTAGTTTTGTTTGTTGATTTAGATTTTGTGGGGGTGCAAGGAGAGGATGGAAATGTACAAATAAAACGAATATTGACTTTGTTCGTGTTAATTAGAATCACACATACATACATACATACATACATACATACATACATACATACATACATACATATGTATTTACAATAAAATTCTTAAAGACAGCGGATATCAATCATCCAAAATAAAGTTTGTGGAAAATTTCAAGAGCTCAAAAAGAAAAAATAGAGAAAGTAAAATCATATGGTACAAGCCTCCTTTTAATCAGTTAGTTAACTTTAAACTGAGAAATAAATTTCTTAAACTAATAAGCATTTTCCCAAAAATAATCCTCTAAGAAAAATCCTCAATAGGAATACAATAAAAATAAACTATAGCTGCTCCAAGAATCTAGAAAAATAATTAAAGTACATAACAGTAAAATATTAAAAGCACACAACAAAAATAACTCCAACACTAATACCAGTCTGTCCCATAATAAAAACCTTTGTAACTGTAGAAATCCAAACCAATGCCCCATTCCTAATAAATGTTTAACGAAATCCCTGATATATATGTGTTCGACTTTATCTATCGAGAATCCCAGAGATGAAAAAATGTATATCGGAAACACCATCAACGTATTTAACATGCGCTTTTACAATCATCTTTCATCCTTCAATAACAAAGAAAAACAAAGCATGGCGTCTCTTTCCAAATATTTTGGAAGTGACAAAACGAAAATAAAACACCTAAACTTAAATGGAAAATCCTCAAACAAGCAAGAACATCTAAATTAATAAAGGAACCATGTTTCATTTGTCTTCAAGAAAAAATGGAAATCATTAAATACATGAATAGCAAATACTTTGAAACCAGAGGCATGAAACCACAGTAAACTGCAAACACATTAAAGAACTAACCTTACAATCATGCTAAAAATACTACAAAAGCCAGAGCTATGACCCCTTAGAGACGATAAACTTTTATATATTCACAAACACTCTTACATCAAATTTTATCTATTACACACCACAAACTGTGATCTAATTTAAAGTTTCATAGAAAAAGTAATTTACTAAATTTAAAATTGAGGTTAAATATACAAAATTAGATTAATTATAAAAATTGTGTTTAAATACAAAAATATTTTATAGTTGTACAAATAAACATTAATCATATTCCTTCCACATTTACACTTCCTTATTATCTCCCTCTACTAAACCCAAGGAATAAAGTCCAGCCATGCGGCCATAAAACCTATATCTCGTCTTCTAATGTTAAATCTGTCTACAAAATTCCCGACGCTTTCATTAATCAACTATATTCCCTACACATCACTTTTTCAAACTTCTGATAGATAATTTACAAGACTTATTCCCTTATCGCTAACCCCCACTATCATCCCACACACAACTCGCCAAATATAAGATAAGAGGCTTTCTATTCCTTTCTACACCATCTAATGAGACATTGAAATTCCAATGTCAAAACAAAACGTACTTTTCGTAGTTGTTAAAAAAATTGTACATGTTCTAAACTATAATTTATATTAAATATTCACAGCTCTATATCGACCACTGTTTTAAATTAATGTTTTGGACGTTGTAAATTTTTCTTCATTCCATATTCACTCGAATATATATATATATATATATATATATATATATATATATATAAAGAATCACAAGGTAGCCAAAACCTACCGCGGTTTCACACAACGGCTCGTCAGTTTATGTGTCTTTGCTCTACTTTTGCTTTTCATTTGTACTTTTGCATTTGTTTGTATTTGTATCGAGCACTTTTTCTTCTTTTCTTGTGGTTGGTTCCGTTTGGGTTTTTTTTCTTTACTGCGGAGTATTGTATGTCTTGTCTTTATTCTGCGGATTTCTTTTTTCCCCCCTCTTATCCAACGCATTAGTGCGACGGATGTTAACGGAATTAGATTCTGTCGGTTATTCGTTTTTCTTAAAGTTTACCTTTGTAGAATTTTAGGATTTAGATACTTACAGAGTCAGTTTAGGTATTATTTTGAATATATATATATATATATATATATATATATATATATATATATATATAGGGATTTCGGAATGTCACTATCCACTTATATTTTTCCTAACAAACATGTTTCAGTATAGACTACAGGAAGAGAATACGAATAAAAATTACAAAAAATCTTGAATGAGATGTCGGTTAGCATCGACGTTAGTTTAGATCCTTCTTTTCTTGTTTCTGATCAACGCTGTCATTTCGTCGCTAGAAGAGTTTTAATTTATTGTCTGGCTGCCTCATGAACAATTCCAAGGCTAATACCAGGCGTTTGCATTAACTTTCGTAATGATCTCCTTTAACTATGCTGCATATCTGTTGAAATATCTAACAATTTCTCCTCCGATAGCTTTGCTGCCCTTCCACAACGCTTGGCATCGTCCACTCCACTGATTCTGGTTCCCGAAATTTATTAACAAGGTTAAGAACTGCATTGCCATCTGGAAATTTATCAGCAAAATATTGTACTAAATTTGTATTTGTACCACCTTCATGAAATACGTTTTCGATGAGAAATACGCGTTCTTGACTTCTTGAGATGAAATCTGAAATATGACAGAATATGATTATAAAAGCCTGTAGATTTCTCTCTCTCTCTTTCTCTCTCTCTCTCTCTCTCTCTATATATATATATATATATATATGTGTGTGTGTGTGTGTGTGTGTGTGTGTGTGTGTAATAGGATTTCAAGATGTCGAGAAATCCAAGAAAAGAAGTTTCAGGAATGCATTTATCAATAGAAACGGTAATAAATAGAGTGTGGTGTCGGAAGGTAGTCACTTTGAAGGAGATTAAATACTGAATTGATATGTGTTGTAGTTTTCTTTTTGTTGTGGGACCTGCTTTTTTCTATGATAATGGACTCGACTTAAGTTTACATATACTCATGCCATAGTGAGATACGGGTGCTGCCATACAGTTATAGCTGAGATCAGTTAGAGTTATCGGAGAGTATTGGAAGTTATACGTAAGTTAGCGAGAGATGCTGAAGTTACCCAGAGATTACCGCATCAAAAGTCAGAATAACTCTCAGTCCCAATCAGCTAGAAGATACAGGGATATACTATTTCCAACGACTTCACTTCAAGAATTGTATATATTTATTTCTTACTAATAGTATTGCTGGATTTAGTAACCTGCGTTCACGTTTGTATATTATGTTCAATATATCCTACTTTTCTATCTCAATATCTGTTTTTGTTGCTCATGATTTTGTTTAGTTCCTCACCCGAAATCCACCACAAATTGGCGACGAAGACTCAAACTCACGTACATCGCCACAACACTTTTTAAAGCAAGAGTCTCATTAGTTTAGAAGAGATTTGTCGTATAAATGCAGACACATTGCAAATTATCCTAATGTGTTGCAATGGATATCGTCTTGGAACGAGAAATCGGAGTACCGAGTTTGAATTCCATTTGAATTCTTTGCATTCACTTACACGCAAATGTCTTTAGGAAAGGTATTAATCTATCGCTTCTTCCTCTAGCTAATGGTTAAATAACGGGACAGATTGTTTTCCATATTCTTGATTACCAACAAGTCTACCACAGAAAGTAATGGCAACCGACTGCGTAAAAATCTTCTATTCAATAAAACGTGTATCACGTATGACACTGAACTGAAAGGATGTAGAGTCCAATTACCAATATTGAGCAATTCTTTCAGTTTCATTTTTCTTTTCTAACCTGTTCGTTTATAATTTTATCTTATGATAAATAGATAGATTATAAATGGTAAATATTACTTCTCATTGTTTTATGTTTCAAAAATAACTGATTTTGAATAATCTTGAAAGAAATTTCATGAATATTCATAACCCTGGATAATCATTCGACTCTTTCATAATTACTTAATCCCGATTGGTTCTTTTTTTATTCGTTAATTGTTGCTCGATTTTGTGACTCATCATTTGAAGGTCATTTGCAGACAATGTTCGTCTGTCGCTTTGCTCTTTTCGTTTGACTAAACAACTCACCGATTTTGAGCCTCAGGTTATCGTACTTTTCTAAGAAGAGCATTCAACGTGGGAATTAAGGACATCTGCAGAAATTATTCCTGAATTTTTCAGTCACATCAATTGTCACCAGTTTTCAAATGTTGTCTCAAGTCTGTCTGAATTTACCTCTTTTTGAGGCACAATGTATTAACAGTCCATCTTCAACGAACGGATTTTGAATTTGAATTGCCATTTCTTTCTTTGGTAGACTGACCCTGTATTTAAGAATTGTGGTGAACCCTTGGACTCATCCAACTATCGCCCTATCAGTCTTCAACCGATATTCGGGAAAGTATTCGAGGCCATAATCAATGCTGAAATAGTTCATCATCTCACTGCCCACAAACTCTTCTCTGACAGACTTCCGCTTTGCCAGGTCCACGGCCGACTTGCTAAAAACCGTAACGGAGTACATGCTACAGGCCCTTGATGAGTCTGACGAGGCTCACGCGGTTGCTCTGGACATCTCCAAGGCTTTCGACAGGGTTTGGCACTCTGGCCTCCTATGCAAGCTACGGTATTACCGGTCGCCTGCTTGACCTAATCCAATCTTTCTTAAATAACCGCAAAATGAAGGTCGTTTTGAATGGGCATGACTCTTCATCCTACAGCACGAATGCTGGCGTCCCACAGGGCTCTATCCTGGGCCCGACGCTCTTCCTTATTTTCATCAACGGTCTCCCAGATGAGATCAAGTCCCAAGTAGGCATCTATGCAGATGACACTACAATATACTCCCGCACCAGTAAGAAACCTGTCGCTGCTGACCTTGAACGGGATCTACACTCTGTTGTGAAATGGGGTATGAAGTGGCTTGTCAACTTCAATTCGTCTAAGACCAAGCTGTTGTCTGTCAACATTTACAGGCAACCTCTCTTGCCTCCCATAAGCATGGACCAAGTGATTCTCCCTGAGAGCAATACACTATGCCTCCTCGGCCTTACCCTGTTCTCAGACCACAAATGGAACCACTATATTGAATCCATAGCAAAATCTACTGCTAAGAAGGTTGGGTCACTGTGTCGATCCAGATTGTTTTTTTCCGCCTGAATCCATCCTGCATATATACAAGTCAACCATCCGTCCGTGCATGGAGTACTGCTGCCATTTATGGTCAGGCGCCCCTGCCGTTCTCCTCAGTGTTCTTGACAGGCTCCAAAGGAGAGTCTGTAATGTGATAGGTACTGATCTGGCGGCTCGATGAAGCCAATTCCTCATCGTTGAAATGTGGCCTCCCTTTGTCTGTTCTATAAATACTTTCATGGCTTCTGCTCGGACGAATATAAGTCACTGATGCCTCCTCAACAGGTATTTACTCGTGCAACCAGACTGGCAACTGGGTCCCACCCATTCACAGTCAGGTTAGCCAAATGCAGACGACAATTCTACTCCTGCAGCTTCTTCTCTCGCACTTCCCGCCTGTGGAACTCGCTCCCATATTCTTGCTTTCCTGACGGCTTCAACCTCCAGAAATTTAAATGCAAAGTCAATACTCATCTACTAACCCCTGGACTCTAGCTCTCTCTCAACCCCGTATAACCTTCCGTTTCTCTCCATCTATGTATCTGTCATCGCACCTGCATTCTCCGCTTTCTATTGCTCCTTCCTAATTAGTTTGTACTCCTCACTCTTTTATAATTTTTTGACAATTTTGTAGCCCCCTGCACATCAGTGGCATTTCTGCCTTGCTTGTGGTGAAATGATTAAAAAAAACTGTTCTGCTATTTAACTAACATCTGTAGAGAGAAGCGACGGATTCATATCTTTTCCAATAGTATTTGCGCGTATGTGACTGCAAATGCCCTAAACTCAGATATAGGTCTAACACATTTATGGAACTGACAGCCCCATTAAATTCCACAAAAGCAAAATTACAAGACGTCCAGTAAAATAGCAGCTCATTTATTTTAATGTTTTATGTTTTTGGAATAATTAACTTTGAATAACCTTGAAGAAATCTCTTGAATATTCATGACATTGATCAATCATTCGACACAAACGCGTAATTACTTATCTTTGATTGGTTCTTTTATGGTTGATTAATTGCTCTCCGATCATGTGACTCGTCATTTGCAGATAACGTTCGTTTTTTGTTCTACCCTTCTCGCATAAACAACTCGGTCATTTTGAGTGTCAAGTTATCGTACTTTTCCAAGAAGTGCATTCGACGTGGGAACTGACGAAATGTGCACAAGTTCTTCCTGAATTATTTACTTGCATCAACTGTCACCAGTTTTTAAAAGGTGTCTCACGCCTTTCTGAATTTAGAGTTTTTGTTTTTAGTTTTTGTTTTAACTGGTCACTTTGTAGAATGTCGTTAGCCTTTTTTAGTCTTAAGGAGGCGCTTCCGGACAATTGTGTAGGCTTTTCCCGTCTTACATATTTCCATAATCAAATTCACGCGAATGGCCTCGTCTTGCCTTGTTTAATCTTCAGGGTTGGACAGGATCTCAAAAGCCATCTCTGCTACCAGAGGAGAGAAAGGGAACAAGGAGCGTATGAAGACGATACCGATGTTCGGATGCCGACAAGGAATTAGCATAAAAAGACATGGTTTGTAAGGAAAAATCATATACTATACTATCAAATTGAATACTCTGACTTTCGGAGATCATTAAGAGAATTGACTTCAAACGCAAACTTTTTAATAGGAAATAAAATAACTATGAGATAATTTATAGCTCCAACTGAAAAATTAACACTCTCTTCACACGAATGAATTCCACGTTGGCGCCAGCAGAAAAATAAAAATAGAAAATATGAAGAAAGATATAACTCGTAGCCGGTGTTATAATTAAACTGCCCCCGCTCGAGTTACCTGGACTCTTAAGCCACATCATATTGAAATACCAGTTTCCGTACGATCACCTAAATTAAGCCTGGTCAGTCCCAAGAAAAATGACCGCTTGTAAGCGTGAACATATGAGTGAAGTAATGGATAATAACACGGAAATCTTAATTGTAGATCTGAATTTTTCAATTCCCATGTGTTTCATTATATGTTACACACAAATACAGTTGGAAAAAGTATAAATCCACGTCCCACCTTAATCTGGTGCAATGGTTAGAAAGATTGTCGCGCTAGAACCATTATAATTGAGCAGTGAGTTCGATCCTCACTGGGTGTGCCTTACTTTCAGCATGTGCCACATCTAAGCTGCACTTAGAAAATCAGCACGTCCCACCTTCTTTAATTAGTAAGTCTTGTATCGCTAAACCGTTATTATCTAAATTCTAATAACTTAATCTCCTGGGTTTAAATAACTTGATAAGCGTCGATAAAACGTAAAAGACGAATCAGTTTATCTAAATAACGGTTTATTTTTTTGTTTCAAATGTATTTACGTTATTTCTTCTTAAGACTGAAAAACTCTTCTTCTTCTTCTTGTGACGTGTTCCTTCAGGACGTAGGCGATCATGGACTTCCACTTGGCTCTGTCTCTTGTCTCTCTTAGTAATTTTTCTCTTGGTATCTCTTACAATCCCCGCTCTGTGAACCATTTGCTCAGACCTAACAAGTACGTTTCGCGCTGCATTCTTCTGTCTCTTCTTCAATTTATCCGAACTGTGAGTATCAAGTACTCTATGCCCTCCTTCCTCATTATGTGTCTCATTTGTCTCTTCCTGATATCTATTATCAGTTTTCTTCTCGTTTACATCCTTTCCAAGACCTCATCGTTGCACACGTGCTATGTCCATGGTATCCTCAGAATCCTTCTGTAAAACCACATTTCTGCTGACTCAAGCCTCTCTTTCATCTTTGAAGATATTACGTAGCAATCCAGCACTTTTTTGTTTGTTTTTAATGAGAAGTTCCTGTCTTTGAGTACTCGAGCTAGCTTCTGAAATGCGTCTTTGGCCATTTCAATGTGTCACTGTGCTTATTTCTTTAGTTTTGTTTGATTAAATTTTATTTTATTTTTTTGTTTGTTGTCCAGTTTTATCTCCTAAAAAAATTCAATGGTATAAACTACACATCTTGCCTAGATTTCAGGGCTTAATCGGCACCACATCTTTTTGGTCAAAGAGTTTTTAAGGATAAATGAAGCAACGTAGATTACAACTTCATACTCATAACGTACCGGATGGACGTTGAACAAAAACAAAAAGGACAAAAACAGCAAGAGAAACGAATGAAACATTAGTATTTTGACCAGACAAGGTTCACCAATTTATATATACTTAACCAAACGTGTTGTTCAATTTTATAGAGAAAAATGTAGACATGTCACAGGAAACAGAAAGACAGTAATTTCATTAATTTTCTCTAAGTGAAAAACAAATAATTTTCAGTAGCAAGTGGGCAGAAGTTGTGAACAATGATCTTTCTTTGCTGTTTTACTTTTTATTCAAAGTACATTCACTTTTTTATATACTTTCCTCTGATTCCAGTCGTTGGTAACTCGATGTTTTGGACAACTCAATCCCCAGGAATAACAACGTGTCAACTCAATCTCCAGGAATAACAACGTATAAACTTAATCTCCAAGAATAAAAACGTATAAACTCAATCTCCAGGAATAACAACGTATAAACTCAATCTCCAGGAATAACAACGTATAAATTCAATCTCCAGGAATAACAACGTATAAATTCAATCTCCAGGAATAACAACGTATAAACTCAATCTCCAGGAAAACAACGTATAAACTCAATCTCCAAGAATAAAAACGTATAAACTCAATTTCCAGGAATAACAACGTATAAATTCAATCTCCAGGAATAACAACGTATAAATTCAATCTCCAGGAATAACAACGTATAAATTCAATCTCCAGGAATAACAACGTATAAACTCAATCTCCAAGAATAACAACGTATAAACTCAATCCCCAGGAATAACAACGTATAAATTCAATCTCCAGGAATAACAACGTATAAACTCAATCTCCAAGAATAAAAACATATAAACTCAATCTCGTTGGTAACTCGATTTTTTGGACAACTCAATCTCCAGGAATAACAACGTGTCAACTCAATCTCCAGGAATAACAACGTATAAACTTAATCTCCAAGAATAAAAACGTATAAACTCAATCTCCAGGAATAACAACGTATAAATTCAATCTCCAGGAATAACAACGTATAAATTCAATCTCCAGGAATAACAACGTATAAATTCAATCTCCAGGAATAACAACGTATAAACTCAATCTCCAGGAATAACAACGTATAAACTCAATCTCCAGGAATAACAACGTATAAATTCAATCTCCAGGAATAACAACGTATAAACTCAATCTCCAGGAAAAAACGTATAAACTCAATCTCCAAGAATAAAAACGTATAAACTCAATTTCCAGGAATAACAACGTATAAACTCAATCTCCAGGAATAACAACGTATAAATTCAATCTCCAGGAATAACAACGTATAAATTCAATCTCCAGGAATAACAACGTATAAACTCAATCTCCAAGAAAACAACGTATAAACTCAATCTCCAGGAATAACAACGTATAAATTCAATCTCCAGGAATAACAACGTATAAACTCAATCTCCAGGAAAACAACGTATAAACTCAATCTCCAGGAATAACAACGTATAAACTCAATCTCCAAGAATAAAAACGTATAAACTCAATCTCCAAGAATAACAACGTATAAACTCAATCTCCAAGAATAACAACGTATAAACTCAATCTCCAGGAATAACAACGTATAAATTCAATCTCCAGGAATAACAACGTATAAACTCAATCTCCAAGAATAAAAACATATAAACTCAATCTCCAGGAATAACAACGTATAAATTCAATCTCCAGGAATAACAACGTATAAATTCAATCTCCAGGAATAACAACGTATAAATTCAATCTCCAGGAATAACAACGTATAAATTCAATCTCCAGGAATAACAACGTATAAATTCAATCTCCAGGAATAACAACGTATAATCTCAATCTCCAGGAAAACAACGTATAAACTCAATCTCCAGAAATAACAACGTATAAATTCAATCTCCAGGAATAACAACGTATAAACTCAATCTCCATAATAAAAACGTATAAAGTCAATCTCCAAGAATCACAACGTATAAACTCAATCTCCAAGAATAAAAACGCATAAACTCAATCTCCAGGAATAACAACGTATAAACTCAATCTCCAGGAATAACAACGTATATTATTAATAAATATAACAGATTCGTGGAATTTCCAGTAATTGAAAGACTTTGCAAAACTTTATTAAAGCGTAACACACGCACAGATTTTCATCATTATATACATAAATAGTTTTTCTAACATTCTCCTAATACAAGAATGAAGAACCACTGAAGTTAGAAGATTAACAAATAAGGTTTTGTATGAACCTAACAGAATGAGTTAAGAAGTGAAGTTTATAAAGATATTTAGCCAATATTACGGTTAAATCTATTCGTCAAGTGGTTAAGATTCTGCTGATCGGGGAAGCATCGTCTCGCGAGTATGTTCCAAACAAAAATAGACCTTGAGGCAAAGCCGCTGGAATGGAGCTTTCCTAAAATAATAGAATACACAGATAATGGAGATTATTTGTCTCAGTGTATGTAAGATGACGGGTCGTATCTGTGAAGGTCTAATATATTGGAACAAGGAAATGTATTTCGTCAACATATTCGCCATTTAAATAATAATGGAATACCGTGAGACTCTGGACGTTTCGTCAGTAGGAAATTCGTCGTAAATATTTTCGGTGATTTTCGTATTATTATTGCTTTTTATTTATGGTGTTCATGATTCATTCATTTATCCATCACACCCAGATGGTGCATAGGGTAGCAACTTTTTGTTGCTGTTTCTGTAACAAACTGTTTTTAAGGGGCAAGGTTGTTAGCCCTGCACCCAACCCCCAAACCTGGAGAACCGGTGGACCATTCTTAGTCCTTACGTTTACAGCACCTGGTATTCCCAGATGGTTAACCATTTAAGTACTGACCAGGCTCGATGTTGCTTAATTTCGGTGATCGGACGGGAACCGGTGTATTCAACACGATATAGACGCAGACTATTTATTGTATTACTTCATATAAATTTCTCAGTTTTTTTCCTGCTCTTCGTTTAGTTTACTATTACTTTTTATTTGACTTTAGAAAAAGAAAACTTACTACTGTGTTTTGGTTTTCTGAAGTCGGATCGTGCGACACTAAGATCCGAAGTCGAATCGGCTTGGCCAAGGATGCACACCAGAAGATGAGTAGAATATTGGGAGACAGGATAATTTCGCCGGAAACAAAGAAGAGAGTACTGGGTTGTTATGTCCTTCGCTATAGCAGTGAATGCTGGACAAACTCTTTCAAGACGAAGGAGAGACTTGAATCAACTGCAATGTGGTTCTACAGAAGGATGGTGCGGATAATAGGGACAGAGCATATCAACAATGAGTTTTTTGAGATGATATAAACGAAAAGAAACTAATGATAAACATCTGGAAAAGAGAGCTAAATTTCATGGGGCATATCATGAGAAAGGAGGGCTTGTAGAATCTGATACTCACAGGCCAGATAGAGGAAAAGAGACAGAAGAAAGCAATGCGTAAGATACTTAACAGGCTTGAGCAAGTGGATAGCAGATGTGGGTTAGAGTGGGGTACCATAAGAAGGCATGATAAGAGCCACTATGGATGGGGAGATATGGAGGCCCATGATCACCTATGTCCTGAAAGAACACGGCACATAGAAGAAAAAGATATAAATATTTCAGATGTTTCTCTTTATCATCCGTTACCTATTTATTTTATTTTCATTTTTTCCGTTTTCTTTTCACCGTTTTAATTACAATGAATAGAGCTGAAGAGAGTGACAAAAAAGGACTACAAATAAACGTCAAGAAAACCAAATGCATAGTCATCAGTAAAAAGAGCAGCCCAAAATGGCAAATAAAGGTTAGAGATACTAAAATCAAGCAGTTACAAAAACTTAAATACCTGGAAAGTCTTCTAACAGTAGACGGAAAGTGCAAAACAGAGATCTGAAGGTGAATTGGCATTGCAAAGGACGCGTTCCAGAGGCTGAGTAAAGTATTAAATGACAGGAAAGTTTCACTAGAAAAAAAGAAGAGAATACTGGATTGCTAATTGATGTCAGTTCTTCAATATGGCAGTGAATGCTAGACAATATCATCAAAGATGAAAGAAAAACTAGAAGCAGACGAAATATGGTTCTACAGAAGGATGCTGCGGATATCGTGGACCGAGCATGTGAGCAATGATGAGGTTTTGGAAATAGAAAAAAGGGAATTAACATTGAACATCAAGAAGAAACAACTAAACTTCCTGGGACATGCAATGAGGAAGGAGGGCTTGGAGTACCTGTTACTAACAGTCCCAATAGAGGGAAAAGGAGACAGAGTAAAGCAGCGGATAACATATTTGAAGGGCCTGAGCGGGTGGATGAGAAACGGGGGTTACCTGGTGTTACAGAAGAAAGTGTGCTCAGAGCCACCAGGAATAGGGAGACGTAGAAGACTATCATTGTCTACGTCCTGAAAGGACAAGGACCATAGAAGAAGAATTGTAATGTTTAATACATTTTAAAGGGTTGTTGTTTTTTTATTTATTTGTTTATTTTACGTTCTGAGTTCGATTTATTTTATTTTATTTTATTTCTCCTAACACATTAAAAAATAATTATTTTGTTGTTTCGTTGTTTTAGTTTCAATTACAGTTTTTTCCAATTTTAACCCAGTAGTAACACTTATATATTAGTCTTCCTTCTTAATTGTTTTTGTAGTTAAATAATCCTAGTGATTTTAGATTTCTTTTTTTCTAAAATTTTTAATTGTATTTCATTTTAATTTTTGGCTTCCTAAAAATACCACTACTTTTTAAGATTTTATTTATTCATTTTACATTCAGTTACATATACAGTTTATTCTATTTAATGTCACTTGGCATATTTAAACCTACATTTTTGGCATTAAATAACCTACAGAGGTTTTGATATCCCGTTAAACAAAACTGAAACTGAAGCATATTTAAAAATATACTTACCTTTCATATTATTATTTTTTTCTTTAGTGTGGTTGTTTTGAATTTCGGCATTTTTACCTATTTTTAAGCCTTGAATAGATTCTTTGCAACGCTTCTTTCTTTATGGTTTTATACGTCTTTAGGTTATTTCCTCGTTTAATCGAAATTATTATTTTTTTATTTTTACAAAAAGTTTAATTTTTCTATTATATCTTCATCTGTTGTATTAATCAATAAGCGATTTGGATCGAAATGCGTTGACGATATCCTGAAGCTGATTCATTTGTTGATCATTTTTGTTTCTTTTTTCTATAAAAAAAATTAGATTCAATTCTAACGCTATCTGGCAGGAGTGATTCGAATGACGTCCGACTGTCTGGTTTCATTAGCAAGATTCAGAATTCTGAGTCCTTATTCTGTGCTTTTTAAAAACAAACAAATGATGAAAAACGACTTGAATCAAATTAACATTATATCTCCATTTATTTGAAGCATAATGTAAAGTTAAAAGACAACTATTCGGCGTTAATTAGTTGGCAAAGAAATGGTTTTCAGAGATCCAGTAATTCTTTAGCAATTATCCTTATACTAGCCAAGTTGTAGACAAAGAATCAATATGTTTTCGCTTATTTTCTCAGAGGCGCCTAAACAAAAACAATCAAAACAAATTCAAAGATATTTCAGGGAGAATAAAAGAAAAAACTTTATAATCCAGCCAAGCTTCATAGTAATTATACATGCGAAAGGTTTAGGCTTTTCACTTTAATTGTCTTTATGCATCAATCTGTTTTTTGAAACTAAACACACTCTTTCTAAAATTCCTTCAAACAGTTCTAAAAATCGTTGTTAATTGTAGTATCGCATCGATCCATTACGTTTACCAAGATGGAAGTATATAAGAATGACAGTCTGCTAAACCACAATGAAGCAGGATCTATTTTTTTATTATTTCACGTCAATAAAGGGGATTATGCCACTAAGACTCAAAATGTTTTCTGGGAGAGAAAGAATAGCAGTCAAAAATGTGATTAAAAAGGAGAAAATAAATAAATGAAAGAAGTCAGAAAATAGGGATTGACATTTCATCTAAACCTTTGACGATTCTAAAAGATAAATTCCGTAATAAAATCTAAGTAAGATTGAAGTATTTGAAGAATATTACAATAGCAGATTTTGACAGTTAACAGAAAATAAATGCATTAAATATTAAGAAATAGAAAGGAGTGAACGTTGAGGACGTGTCTTCTCACGGGGCTTACCAAATTTTACAATGAAGTGACTCTCAGAGAATTAGAAATTCTACCAGGATTCATTATTAGTGACCACGTCCTAACAACGTAGAATATTCAGATCACTCAGTGCTGATAGCAGACACAGTAAAAAGTTCCAAGAACTCTTACAGAAGGGGGTAAAAGAAAGCAAGAAAAACGTATCAGTTGAAAGAAGATAAAACATGTTTGTTAGCAAAAGTTACAGCCGAATGAGCAAATTACAAATTGGATATGGCAAAATCAAACATTTGCAACAAATTTAAATATCTGAAAAATATTTAACAGGAGACAAAAAATGTGATATTCTAATCCTTAGGTTTATTTGGATAAGAAAATTGTCTTCCAAAATCTAAGGAAAGTATTAAGAAACAGGAAATGTTCGTTTAAAAGAAAGAATAGAGTACTGAAATATTACATCATAACCGTCCTCCTATATCACATTGAATGCTGAAAAATCTTTTCACAGATGAAGAAACATGAGGAAACAAAATTGTGGTTCTATAGAAAGAATACGATGAATTGAATATGTAAAGCATGACGAGGTTTTTTTTAGAAAATCGACACTTAGAATAAAAAAATTGAACATTTCAGGGCACACGATGTGGATAGATGGCTTCGAAAATTTGACATTCACAGGATGTTATAACTCGCTACTAACGTTTATAATATTATGTCACGACTGACCCCAATGGTAGTCTAACGAACATTATTGCTCTCGGAGCTCAGGATATTTACCCAATCTATTTTCACTGGGGTAGAGTTTAACGTGGAAAACCTCAGCGCGTACACCCGGGTCAAGTGTCAAAATCTACCCAGTGTCTCCTCACTGATACGAGATCTAACCCAAGGTTGAGTTTAACGTACAAAAACACAAGGTCAAGTGTCAAAGTTTACCCAGCTACCGCAACCACGCAAAGAGCTTGACTGTTTCATGCTTTCGCGGAACTATGGATATTTAACTAATGTCTCCCCAATGAGATGGGATGTGACTAAAGGTCAGGTTTAGCGTGGAGATCCCCAGCGCATACACTTGGCCCAGGGATCAAAATTTACCTATCCTCCGTACACACGAGATCGGGCACTTTGCATTTTCTATTTTCATCAGCCGATTATCAACCTGTAAACAAGACCTGACTGAATCGTACTCCCTCGAAGACAGGAAGCTTGCAATTTTTTTTGTCTTCATAAATTGAATTAAATCAACTTTACAGTGTTAGCTGCTTGTGGTAAGTCAACCGGGATTCAGTCCATTTTTCAGTCTGTTTTTGTGAAATTTCTTGGAAATTATTTTATTTATTTATTTTCTTTTTTTGTTCGTCACTTAATTTGTGTAAATAATTTTGCTATTCAAGGGTATTTTCGACTAATGATAAATTGCATCACGGTTCAATTATTTCCATTAGTTTTGTCTTGTAGAAGATTTAAATTTCTGTCTTCGAGAGATTGAATTCTTAACGGTTTGGCAAGCGAACGCAAGCAACATAACTCGACTATATTCTGTAAAAAACGGTTTAATTTCTATTTTTGTCTTCATAAATTGAATTAAATCAACTTTACAGTGTTAGCTGCTTGTGGTAAGTCAACCGGGATTCAGTCCATTTTTCAGTCTGTTTTTGTGAAATTTCTTGGAAATTATTTTATTTATTTATTTTCTTTTTTTTGTTCGTCACTTAATTTGTGTAAATAATTTTGCTATTCAAGGGTATTTTCGACTTTTACTAAGTTAAAACTTTGTAAGCCTCAGTCACTTTTTCCTTGTTTCTTTTTTTTTTTTTTTTTTTTTAATTGGAGTAGATAGTTTCTACTATCGCCCGGTCTCACACTCCACCCCCTTCTTTTGAATGAGTTTAGAGGTGATCACCTTGTTTCTTGTTTAGGAAGGGGTTCCCGGTTCATCCCCTTTCTCTGGTCTTGGTGTTAGTTCAGCTGGAAGCTCTTTGCAGTTACGGAGTATGGTGGCAACGTCTTTACATTCTGAGGGTACCGGGTTGGCAGTTTCCTGGTTGCTGCTTCCGACTGGTAGTTAGGAGCCCGAACTCTTGCGTAGCGTCTTGAGAGGCTGCTCTGATCAACAGTTGAATAATACCGGGGTTCTTGTAGTGCCATATCGCGCATGGACGGGCGTCCCTGCATGAACGTTCGGTGGGCAACCCCGAGGCCACATTATGTTGTAGGCCGCGCCAGTCTCCATCCTTCACAAGTTGCAAATGATTGACCGACTGATTCTATTCTAAGACCACTCCTTAACTGAATTACTATGGAAAAAAGCAAACATAATAACAAAACTAAACCAGCTCATTTGAAAACGCCCAAACCTGTCTGCATCTCTTTCACTAACATACGCGGCATCCGCACCAACTTCCCCAGCGTAGATTCTTTCCTCCATAATAACTCACCTGATATATTAGCCCTATGTGAAACTAATCTTAACCCTTTTATCCCCTCATCTGAGTTCTGCGTTCCTGGCTACCTTCCCCTCTTCAGGAAGGACTCCAATGTTCATATGCATGGGCTTGGTGTCTATGTCAGCGAACACCTTCCCTTAGCTAGGGTGTCATCTTTTGAATCCCCAGATCATTCTTTCATGTGCTTCCGCCTCTCACTTCTCAGCTCGATTAGCTATCTCTTCTTTCTGTACCGCTCTCCTTCCTCCCCTGACTGTTCGTTACTTGACATCATTTCTGACAATATTGACAAAGCCATTTCTACCCATCCCTCTGCCCATGTATTCGTGTTTGGTGACTTTAACGCCCACCACACCAAGTGGCTGAAGAACGCAGTCACTGACCCTGCTGGTGTCCACACCATGAACTTTTCAATCACCCAATCCCTTACGCAAGTAGTGGACTTCCCCACGCGTTTCTCCGACAACCCTAACGGAAGGGACTCGCTTCTAGACCTCTGCTTAACTTCCATCCCAGACTCTTGCACTACCAGTCAACTCTGCCCACTTGGAAACTCTGACCACACTGTAGTGTCCGTCAATATTTCACTCCACTCCCGCCCGACCCATGAAACACAGACAAGTAGAATATCATACTGCTATCAAAGAGCAGACTGGGATTCGTTCCGAGACTTCCTCTGTGACATCCCTTGGAACAACGTCTTTAGTCTTCCCATCGAAGAATGTGCATCCGAGGTCTCCTCCTGGGTTAAGGCTGGCATCGATGCCTTCATCCCTGCTAGGAAATTCCAGCTTAAATCTCATTCGTCTCCATGGTTCTCACCCGCTTGCTCGGCTGCCATTGCCCACCGGAATCATTTCTTCCGACTTTATCGTAACTATGCGTCGGACCAAAACAGGCGCCTTTTCACTTCAGCTCGTAATAAGTGTAAAAGGATACTTAACGAAGCTAAGATGTTGTTTGCTGCCAGAATGAAGCAACGCATAGCATGCTCTAAATTCGGCTCTAAAGACTACTGGCGACTCTGTAAAAGAGTACTTAACAAGAGCAAGTCCACAATACCCCCGCTAATCAACAAATTTGAGGTCCTCACCTCCCCAGCAGATAAGGCTGAATGTTTTGCCCGCAGATTCTCGAACAATTCGAGTCTGGACTCGTCTGGAGTTTTTACACCCGACTTCTCACCTAGAACCGAGGCACAACTGAATGATGTGCACATTACACCTTCGCTTGTCTCTAAGATAATCTTAAAACTTGACCCTCACAAAGCGAGCGGTGGTGACGGAATCCCAACCATAGTCTTAAAGAAATGTGCCCCTGAACTATCCTCTATCCTTTCTAAGCTCTACAACCTCTGCCTATCTGCTTCCTGCTTTCCTGCCTGTTGGAAATCTTCCTCTATAGTTCCTATATTTAAAAACACTGGAGAACCCTCTGACCCTGCAAATTACCGCCCTATCAGCCTTCTTCCGATCTTTGGCAAAGTGTTCGAAGCCATTATCAACGCCGAGGTGGTTCAGCATCTCACAGCACACAGGCTCCTCTCGGACAAGCAATATGGTTTCCGCTTCACCAGGTCTACTGCTGATATGCTAACGACCATCACCGAGTACATATACCAGGCACTCGACAGGAATGGCGAAGCTCGAACCGTTGCATTGGATATATCTAAGGCGTTCGACAGAGTTTGGCATGCTGGCCTTCTATGTAAACTGCGGAGCTATGGTATAACTGGACATTTGTTTGAACTAATCCAGTCCTTCCTCTCTAACCGCACAATGAAAGTGGTATTAAACGGACATGCCTCTCAGAACTACCATACAAACGCAGGTGTCCCCCAAGGCTCCATCTTAGGTCCTACACTCTTCCTGATATATATTAATGATCTCCCTGATTCCATAAGAACCCAAATAGGTTTGTACGCCGATGACACCACAGTTTACTCTCGCCTCCAACAAAAATCTGGTGTAGGCGTCAAAGCTAAACTCGCAGCCGAGATTGAAAAAGACCTGCAATCCATATTAGACTGGGGTAAGAAATGGCTAGTAAATTTTAATGCTTCTAAAACGAAGCTACTGTCAATTAACCATCATCGACAATCTCACCTACCTCCCATTAGCATGGACCAGGCTTGCCTCCCAGAGAGTAAAACACTACGCCTCCTTGGTCTCACACTTTCAGCGGACCTCAAATGGAATGATTATATCGAATCCATTGCTAAATCCGCTGCTATGAAAGTCGGTTCTCTGTGTAGGGCCCGGAAGTTTTTTCCGTCTAAATCTATCCTGCACATTTACAAATCTACCATCCGCCCGTGCATTGAATACTGCTGCCATATCTGGTCGGGTGCCCCTGCTGTTCTCCTCGGGCTTCTCGATAAGGTTCAGAGGAGGGTCTGTAATGTGATAGATACCGACTTGGCAGACCGCCTGCAGTCTCTCTCCCACCGGCGAGACGTGGCTTCGCTGTGTCTCTTCTATAAATACTTTCACGGCTTCTGCTCCGATGAACTTAGATCACTGGTGCCTCCTAAATACGAATTTGCACGAGATACTAGATTAGCAACTAGATCCCACCCTTTTACAGTGAAACCGATAAAATGCAGCCGTAACTTCTACTCCAACAGTTTCTTTCCTCGCACTTCCCGACTGTGGAATTCTCTTCCAAACGATTGCTTCCCCGACGGCTACAATCTCCAGGAGTTTAAATGTAAGGTCAATAGACACCTCCTAACACACTAACCTGCTCCCATTCTATCAAGCACTCTTCCCATCTGCCCGACACTCATCCTCGCTATCCTTACTCATCTATCACCTTTCTCCTGACATTCCCTATGTCTATCCACTCCTTCTCTTTACCTTCCCCTATGTAGCCCCATGCGCAATAGTGGCAGTGGAATGCCTTGCTTGGGTGAGATGATTAAAAAAAAAAAAAAAAAAATTGTGAAGTCTCTCGGAACTCTGCGCATTTACCCAAATCCTCTCTACAAAGATGAGATGGGACACAGGGTTAACGTGAGAATCCACGAGTGCCTACGCATACGCACGATTGGGCTCTTTTTTTTTTAATCCCTAGACAGAGAATCAGACAAACTCAAGTTCGCGTTGATGGGTATTTACTCTGAGCCTACCCACCATTGAGACTGGACGTGAATAAAGGTCAGGCTTTATGTGGGGAACCTGATCGCGGAGACTCTGACCAAGAATGTAAATTTTCCTATCCCTTGCAAACTCGGGATCGATTACTAATCCTGTCTATTCGCCTCAATCGACTTTCTGCTCGATGATACACAGCTTATCTGTCTCTCAGCCGAGTCTCAGTGCGTCAACCGAGCTCTACTCCCGAAAACTTGACTGATACTTTCGAGTTCGAGTGGAACTCTAGGTTTTTGCTCCAGCACGCCAAACTGAGGTGAAGGGATATGGCACAATACCGAATTTTACGTGGGTATTCTTAGTCCTTAAGCTTGGTCAAACATTTCCCATAGACCCTGCATAAGGCTGAGTTGTGCTCTTGTCTGTTTTCTCCCAGACGAGACTCTGCCTTTCGGCATAAGTTACGTCATAGTGCTTCTCCACCCGAAGGCAGAGAGTCTAACAAAGCTGAGTTGGAGTGTATTTCTGGCTCTGAACTATGTTTGAGTTCTTTATTTAAGCCGTCTAGCCTAGTGCGTTTTTTTTTTTTTTGTTTACCGGGAGTGACTTATTTGCATAGAGTTTTTATTATTTTAAATATTCTATGAAATTTTTAAAATATCCCCCCTCTCGTCTTCCTGGCCTTCTTTTAGCCCTCAGTCAGGATCAAAGCGTAGTATCTGTTCTCAGATACTCACTTCTTGCTGCCCGGCCTACCTGCGGTGCTTGCCATTTAGTGGCAGGTAGGCGGTTTTGAATGCAATGACCAGCTAAGACTAGCTTTGAACCCAGTTACCACGTAGGCGGAGCCTGGGTAATCGTTGACGAGTTACTCGAGTGTTCGCGCCCAGGGTCCCCACTTTAAAAACCCGACCTTGTGTCACATCTCGCCTCAGTTAGGTAGGATGTGTAAATAATCCCTCTCGTCTTCCTGCCGAGTTTGCTACTAACTGAACTTTGTATTATTTTTTTCGTTTTGGGACACTAGTTCCTTACTTTTTCTTTTTCTGGTACTCATATTGTTCACTGAATACTTGGAGTGTTGGTACGTCAAAAATATTCAACATAATTTGCATAAGTCCTTCTTTTGACGTGGTCTTTTCTTCAGTAATTTTTTCTTTAAATGATTGATTTACTAAGCGCCGCTTAGATATGGCACAAGGCCGAAGATATGCGGCAGCCAGTGAGGATTAAACTTACTACTCAGCTGTAATAGGTTTTAGCAAGACAAGCTTGATAACCATTACACCCAGGCGGGGTGCCCTCTTTTCTTTAAATGATTGATTTACTAAGCGCCGCTTAGATGTGGCACAAGGCCGAAGATATGCGGCAGCCAGTGAGGATTAAAATTACTACTCAGCTGTAATAGGTTTTAGCAGGACAAGCTTGATAACCATTACACCCAGGCGGGGTGCCCTCTTTTCTTTAAATGATTGATTTACTAAGCGCCGCTTAGATGTGGCACAAGGCCGAAGATATGCGGCAGCCAGTGAGGATTAAACTTACTACTCAGCTGTAATAGGTTTTAGCAAGACAAGCTTGATAACCATTACACCCCCCAGGCGGGGTGCCCCCTTTTCTTTAAATGATTGATTTACTAAGCGCCGCTTAGATGTGGCACAAGGCCGAAGATATGCGGCAGCCAGTGAGGATTAAACTTACTACTCAGCTGTAATAGGTTTTAGCAAGACAAGCTTGATAACCATTACACCCAGGCGGGGTGCCCTCTTTTCTTTAAATGATTGATTTACTAAGCGCCGCTTAGATATGGCACAAGGCCTGAAGATATGCGGCAGCCAGTGAGGATTAAACTTACTACTCAGCTGTAATAGGTTTTAGCAGGACAAGCTTGATAACCATTACACCCAGGCGGGGTGCCCTCTTTTCTTTAAATGATTGATTTACTAAGCGCCGCTTAGATGTGGCACAAGGCCGAAGATATGCGGCAGCCAGTGAGGATTAAACTTACTACTCAGCTGTAATAGGTTTTAGCAAGACAAGCTTGATAACCATTACACCCATGCGGGGTGCCCTCTTTTCTTTAAATGATTGATATACTAAGCGCCGCTTAGATGTGGCACAAGGCCGAAGATATGCGGCAGCCAGTGAGGATTAAACTTACTACTCAGCTGTAATAGGTTTTAGCAGGACAAGCTTGATAACCATTACACCCAGGCGGGGTGCCCTCTTTTCTTTAAATGATTGATTTACTAAGCGCCGCTTAGATGTGGCACAAGGCCGAAGATATGCGGCAGCCAGTGAGGATTAAACTTACTACTCAGCTGTAATAGGTTTTAGCAGGACAAGCTTGATAACCATTACACCCAGGCGGGGTGCCCTCTTTTCTTTAAATGATTGATTTACTAAGCGCCGCTTAGATGTGGCACAAGGCCGAAGATATGCGGCAGCCAGTGAGGATTAAACTTACTACTCAGCTGTAATAGGTTTTAGCAAGACAAGCTTGATAACCATTACACCCAGGCGGGGTGCCCTCTTTTTTTTAAATGATTGATTTACTAAGCGCCGCTTAGATGTGGCACAAGGCCGAAGATATGCGGCAGCCAGTGAGGATTAAACTTACTACTCAGCTGTAATAGGTTTTAGCAAGACAAGCTTGATAACCATTACACCCAGGCGGGGTGCCCTCTTTTCTTTAAATGATTGATTTACTAAGCGCCGCTTAGATATGGCACAAGGCCTGAAGATATGCGGCAGCCAGTGAGGATTAAACTTACTACTCAGCTGTAATAGGTTTTAGCAGGACAAGCTTGATAACCATTACACCCAGGCGGGGTGCCCTCTTTTCTTTAAATGATTTATTTACTAAGCGCCGCTTAGATGTGGCACAAGGCCGAAGATATGCGGCAGCCAGTGAGGATTAAACTTACTACTCAGCTGTAATAGGTTTTAGCAAGACAAGCTTGATAACCATTACACCCAGGCGGGGTGGGGTGCCCTCTTTTCTTTAAATGATTGATTTACTAAGCGCCGCTTAGATGTGGCACAAGGCCGAAGATATGCGGCAGCCAGTGAGGATTAAACTTACTACTCAGCTGTAATAGGTTTTAGCAGGACAAGCTTGATAACCATTACACCCAGGCGGGGTGCCCTCTTTTCTTTAAATGATTGATTTACTAAGCGCCGCTTAGATGTGGCACAAGGCCGAAGATATGCGGCAGCCAGTGAGGATTAAACTTACTACTCAGCTGTAATAGGTTTTAGCAAGACAAGCTTGATAACCATTACACCCAGGCGGGGTGCCCTCTTTTCTTTAAATGATTCAAATGCTTTTTGAGTTCAAATCTTTTCACCATTCTTTCTTTCTTTCTATCGCTCTTTCTTCTTATATATTCTTCTTAAATCTGTATTTGCAAATACGCCTCACAAAAATCCAGCTTCAAAAAAGCTTTTCCACCGTTTAATTTTGCAAATGTTTTCTCTAAACATGGTAATGGGTAGTTAATCATTTCTAGATATTTGTTTAACCTAGTCAAAAAAAAAAAATTCGCAAACAAAAATTTTCTTATTTCTCTATATTTCGGAGATGCGGTAGTATTTACAGTATTTACATTATTCAAACTATTGTTCTTCGCTTTGTTGGCATCTTATGACATTTCGACCGTTATACGCTCCGACCTTCTTCAGTTGCTAGAAATATCAAACCGAACACTTTATTATAGGTACCTCCACTCATTTTTATACCTAAATTTAAATTGAAATTTTAATAATAAAGTTATCTTTAAGCTTTAACATTAGCTTTAATTAAAAGCCAAAGGGTTAAATTTACTAATTCCAGTGAGCAAAATACACTGGTGTATTTTACACCGAAATTATATTGATCGGAATCAAAAATTTTCTAAATTTAAAAAAGAAATTTTAAAATTTGGCATCTTATGACATTTCGACCGTTATACGCTCCGACCTTCTTCAGTTGCTAGAAATATCAAACCGAACACTTTATTATAGGTACCTCCACTCATTTTTATACCTAAATTTAAATTGAAATTTTAATAATAAAGTTATCTTTAAGCTTTAACATTAGCTTTAATTAAAAGCCAAAGGGTTAAATTTACTAATTCCAGTGAGCAAAATACACTGGTGTATTTTACACCGAAATTATATTGATCGGAATCAAAAATTTTCTAAATTTAAAAAAGAAATTTTAAAATTTCAAATTTTCCGCCGTTTTTTATCGATTGTAAACAGAAACCAATTCTCGGTTTTAAAAAATCTTACAAAAATAAAATAAACCTCACTGACACATTATTTTCTTCAAATTACCGAATTTAAACTTACATTAGGTTGACTTGAAACAAGAATTACTAACTTACTAGTTGAAAAATGTTTCAAAAAGCATTCCTCTATTGCGGTAGCCTTGTTATCACAGCTGTCAACACCTAGTCAGCACCTTATGAGCAGCCGACAACTGATGCTTTAGTATCCGGCCAAAAGTATGAAAGACGAATTTGGTATAAATCTTATTCATACAAATCGTTTTTTTTTTTATTTTTAACTATATTAAAATTAAAAATTTAACACAGTTTTCAGCAATTATCCAATATTTGATGAAATTTTAGTTAGTTTAGCTTTGTAGGCTTACGTTTGAAGATGTTTTATGAAAAATAAAAATTAAAATAATATAAAACTTTCTTTTAAAAAAATTTACAATTTAATAACAGAATGAAAATAACGGCAGCGGTAACTCAATAATTCATTAAATGTTATGGTATTTATTAATTTTTATTTTCAATATCTATTTTTCATATTATTTTTATTTTCAATATCTATTTTTCATATTATTTTTAGGCACGTCTACAAATTGTGAATTTCACAATTATTATTATTTTTAACAAAATTAGAAAATTAGACGTTGGTTAATTCCTGTAACTTGACCCAAAGAGTTATGATTTCACTACCAGGTTACTGCAGTCGTGAACAGGTAACTTGCAGGGTTACAGGGAAATAACTCCTGACGTCCACTCGAAATATTATAATGCAAGGAATGAGAATAATATACCCCAGTGATTGTAATAAAGTGTTTGGTTCGAAATTCCTAGCAACTGAAGATGGCCAGAGCGTACAACGAATGAAACGTCAGTACTAATGGCAACAAAAATGAGGACAATAATCCGAATAATGTAAATACTGTACAAATTTTATTTAGTATTTCCTTTATATACACTGTTTCCGCTACCCATTTTGAGTAGTCAGTTTTTGTTTTACAATTACACCCATTTTTCTCAAGTCTGTCTCATTTTTCGTTGACTTGATTTATGCCTTCCAATAATAAACTACGTTTCGGTGTAAATATTGGCGTAGAATATTTTTTCACTTTAATTTTTGCTTTGACTTTGGAACACAGGTGGAAAATCATAGCGTTCACAAAATATTTTTATTTCATCATTTTACCACAAGCAAAGCGATAAATTCAGTAAAAGTTACTACAAGTGAAAGACAATAAAAATGTTTTAGGTGAAGAGACCAAAAACCAAATCCTAAACATGAAACCAGGGATAAACTTCTACTCCCTTTTAGAATATGAGCAAGATGAGTGAACAGGGCGATAGTGTAACTTATCGATTCGTAGAATGTTTTGAATAGCATTTCTGTGGTACGCAAATGTAATAATGTTGAAAAGACGGAGTTTTACTATGGTTAGATCTAGTAAATATTTGTAAACACAAACAAGATGTGCTGCCTGCAATGTAAGCAATGGAAATAATTATTTTAATTCTTCAAATGCATGAATTCAACAACTGCTTGAGGCGCAAGGCAAGACGAACAAGGAACAAAAAATTCAATATTCAATCACGAATTGTATTTTCGAATTTCGAATGCTGAGGCCCTAGGCAAAAATAATGTCTATCTAGTTTACTTTCTGTGTAAGCTGAGTTTAAATATTGGTAAAGCGAATTTCAAAACATGCTGAATAACAATAAACAAACTCTCTTTTACCTCCCAAAAATATTTCCAGTCTACACACAAGTGTCAATACGCTGAACAAGCAAAATCAAACAGGCATCTAGTCCTGGGTTTGGCGATAAACTATATAAGTCAGCAAAGCCTTTGGTCGGAAGGTTTTAATTGTTGTTGTTCCCTGGTTCTCTTCGACTATTGAGGGTAGCATATTTTAAAGCCCCAGTTATGAGCAAATAGTAAAGCCCAAAACATAACAAAAAATATGAAGATACATTTTTATTTAAATTACCAGCAATACATTTTATATGCAGATATATTTTTAATCATTTCACCCCAAGCAACATGGGGCAGCTGCTAGTGTTTAAGGGGTTGCAATAAAAAATAGACTGGGTACAAAGCGTGTTGAAAAAAGAATGCAATATGAACCGGATTCAAGAAGATATAAGATGGTAATTGTCATTGCATTTAAATTTTTTAAATTGTAGGGAATCAAGTAAAATGAATAGTAATCCCTAAAGCCTAAAAGCAACATACTGCACCTTCTCGGCCTCGGCCTTATCCACCCATCCGATTTCAAGTGGACCCACTACTTTGTATCAATAGCAAAATCTACTGCTAGGAAGGTTGAGTCACCGTGTCGGGCCAGAAAATTTACACCTATGCAAATCAACCATCCGCCCATGCATTGAATACTGTTGTCATATCTATTCAGGCGCCTATGCTATTTATCTCTGGGTCCATGACAGGATCTAAAAGAGAATGTACAATTTAAACGATTCTGACCTAGCAAATCGATTCCTGCCATTTTCTCACCAACGGAATGTGGGTCCGCTTTGTCTCTTCTAAATACATTTTCATGACTTCTGCTCCGACGCGCGTAGCCTCCGGATGCTTCCTCTTCAAGACTTTACTCGAGCAACTAGACTGGCAACAAGGTACAACCCTTTTACAGTCAAAACAACCAAATTCAGCCGCCACTACTGCTTTATAAGTTTTCTTTCTTGCGCTTCCCGGCTCTGAAACTCCCTTCTGTATACTTGCTACCTTGATAGCTACAAAGTCTGATAGAAGAAACTGATGAAGTAGAAATGGTGGTTATATTGAAATAAAAGAATTACCAACAATACCTCTTTGTAGAAAATTGACCAACAATATATTTTATTTGTGGTCAAAGCCACAAATGTTTTTCTTCATAATCGTGTCACCCCAAGCAAAGCATTTTACTGCCACTGTTGTGCAAGGGCTTATATAGAAGGACTGTTATGAAGATTGAGAGGTTGCAGGGGATGTCAGGAAGAGAGTAGGAGAAGGAAGAGATTACTGATGAGAGTGGGGTGGACGAGGAGGAATGTCATGAGGAGTGAGAGGTTGCAGGGGATGTCAGGAAGAAAGTAGGAGAAGGAAGAGATTACTGATGTGAGTGGGGTGGACGAGGAGGAATGTCATGAGGAGTGAGGGGTTGCTGAGTTGTCAGGAAGAGAGTAGGAGAAGGAAGAGATTCCTGATGAGAGTGGGGTGGACGAGGAGGAATATTATGAAGAGTAAGAGGTTGCAGGGGTGTCAGGAAGAGAGTAGGAGAAGGAAGAGATTACTGATGAGAGTGGGGTGGACGAGGAGGAATATTATGAAGAGTAAGAGGTTGCAGGGGTGTCAGGAAGAGAGTAGGAGAAGGAAGAGATTACTGATGAGAGTGGGGTGGACGAGGAGGAATGTTATGAGGAGTGAGAGGTTGCAGGGGTGTCAGGAAGAGAGTAGGAGAAGGAAGATATTACTGATGAGAGTGGGGTGGACGAGGAGGAATGTTATGAGGAGTGAGAGGTTGCAAGGGATGTCAGGAAGAAAGTAGGAGAGGGAAGAGAGTACTGATGAGAGTGGGGTAGACGAAGAAAAAGCATGAGAGAGAGGATGTAATTTAGTGATACAGGAGATGACTATTGACTGCACATTTAAATTCTTGGAGATTGTAACTGTCAGGAAAGCAAGTATTCGGAAGAGAATTCCACAGGCGAAAAGTGCGAGAGAAAAAGCTGCTGGAGTAGAATTTGCGTTTACAATTTATTGGTTCCCACAGTAAAAGGGTGGGATCTAGTTGCTAATCTTGTGGAAATTCGTATATAGGGGGTACCAGTGAGCTAAGTCCATCGGAGCAGAAGTCGTGAAAGTGTTTCTAGAAGAGACACAGGGAAGCCTCACTGCGTTGGTGAGAATGTGACTCTATCCTAGATGCCAAGTCGGGATCGATCACTTTACAGATTCTCCGTTGGATTCGGTCGAGGTCACCTAAGTCGATAGCAAATTGTGTTCGAAATACTTAGACTTTGGCTTTAAGTAAAGAATAGAGGAGTAAATATAACATTAAAGAAAATCATCCATGCAACACAGACTCATTACTTTGTTTTAATAGTATTATTTTCTCTATCACTGTAACCTCACATATTCCTAAAACTGAATGTATAATTATTACAATAAATAATAGCCCACTATGCCAAGTACAAGTCGGAGAAACTAAAATAAAACAAATAATCTAAATATCTGGGAAGCGTTCTGACAGAGGATGAAAAGTGCGACATGGAGATCCAAAGATGCATTGGCATTGCAAAGGGCGCATTTTAGAATTTAACCTGAGTACTGCTAGACTGGAAAATCTTATTGGAAACAAAGCAAAGATTTTCTGAATTGCTATGGGATATTTGTTGTTCTGTATAGAAGTGAATGTTGGTCTATCTCATCAAGGATGAAGGAGAGGCTTGAAGCCACAGAAATGTGGTTCATTAAAGGATAACATGAAGTGAGCAGGTAAGCAACAAAAGGTGTTGAAGAGGATGCAAAAGAGAAGAAAATTCATACTTACTATCAGAAAGAGACTGATTATTGTCCTCGGACACGTAATGAGGAAGGAAGACCTAGAGAATTTAATACTCAAAGAATGGATAGAAGGAAAGAGACACAGAGGAAAGCAGCGCGAAACATACTTGGTAGGCCTGAGCAAATAGATGGCGGAACGAAGTTTAAAAAAGATATCAAGAGAAAAATATTGAGTATGACAAGAGACAGAAGCAAGTGGAAGTGCATGATCAACTACGTCCTGAAGGGAAAAGCCACATGAAGATTAAGTTTTTAGTCATTTGTTACAAATTAGTTACGGCAATCACATTCTCTTGACGGGAATAAGCCACAGCAAGGAAGATCTCTTGACGGGAATAAGCCACAGCAAGGAAGATCTCTTGACGGGAATAAGCCACAGCAAGGAAGATCGGACAGTATTCCTAGCATGTGAAACAGTATACATTATTAAACATATAGTAACTGAGTGTACTTTCAATATGTATGAGCTCTTTGAAAGAACAAAAATGGATGTCATAATATTATTTCTTAAAACTTTGACCTATACAAAAAATAATAACTTCAGAACGGGCATGCCTCCAGAACCTATCACACGAATGGGGCTGTCCTCCAGTGCTCTATCCTATGTCCAACGCTTTTTCTGATCTTCGTCATCAATCTCCCCTCATTTTATCAAATCCCAGGCCAGCATTTTCGCTGAAACATCTCCATTTAATCCTACCTCAGTAAGAAATCTACCATGGCACACAAAGATAACCTCGGTGCTGATCTTGTAAAGGATTATCTAATCTGTGGTGAACTGGGATAAGAAATGACACATAAACTTTAATGCCTCCAAAACGAAGTGGCTATCTGTTAACAACCATAGACGATTCCTCATGCACACCATCAGCATGGATCAAGTTAGTCTCCTCTTCAGTATTTGTGCTGATTTTTCTTAATGTTCTATATGGATAATTTACGTTCTTACTTGAATATCTAGTTCGTAAAAAAAACTCTGGTTGAAAATGACATTAATATAGACATTAGAACAGGTCTTACTTAGAACTGCATTATTGAACACAATTTCAGAGTTGGTGATTCAAATCATTACACAAAATATTATTTTCTAAATCCTTATTCATTTTTATGAGAGGGTTTAAAGATGAAGTTTAGGTTAAAACTGGATGGTTGGAATGTCATTCTAGCGATCAGTCTCAAAATATTTGTAAAAGAAATACATGCAGTTATTTGGTGTGAAATTAAAAGGGATAATAATCTCCATAACCAACAACTGTATATCTTCAACATGATCCAGATAATAAAGTAACAGTTGACTGAACACACAATGTCACATTAAAAAAAATTGAATGTTTAATTCAGTTGAATTGAAGGCGACGAAAGGGGCTATTAAAAATTGTAAGCAAATATTTATTCATATATATATTAATTATTTCAATTTACAAGAATAATTTTAAAGTTTCATTTAAATTTCATGACAAAAATATAACTAAATATGGATGGGAACATTTTTCAGTAACAATATCTTTGTTTTAAAAAAGTAACGAGCTACTAAACAACAGATTAAAACATACATTTGTCAATTCAAGAGCAACACACTGGTCAAATTTGATTAACCTCTCACAAAATAAAATTTGCGAACCTGCGCTTGTAGAAGCTTCTTCAAGTTATGAACTTCAAATGGTTCTGAGTTAAACGGAGTTAAATGTACGGAATTTATGAAAATATTTGAAAGGTGTGAAAAGAGCAGTTAAGTTAACTAATCAAACATCACGATTTTTATATGTACAAGGAACAATGTATTTTTCACTCAATACAAAAAATATAAAATTATTTAGATTACTTTTTGAAATAGTAAAGTTTTAAATCAATTTATGACGAATATTCTGTAAAAATTAAGCATTTCTTCACATTCTCCGATTATTTTAAAACTAAACAATAAAGATATGTTGTTACTTATTGCATCAAATTCCATCTTCTGCTCTGAGTTCAATGTTGATTTACTAAAATATCTACAATTTAATCTGTGCTAATAATCATGGATTTTACTTTGTTGACTTCATGAAATGGTGACATTAATTTTTTGCTTGGTTTGGTTTACTATAAAGACGTCTTCTTTATTTTTTATGGGTCAATTGATTTGGTAGAATTTGACCATATCAAAGTAATAAGTTTCCCTGACTGGATCGGTAGACGTTTTGTCTTTGTTGATTTAATAAGGTCTAATAGGCCTCGATTAATCGTTTCTCGGAATCCGAAAATGGGCGTGATATTTATTTGCAAGGGGATAATATGATAATAAATGTTATCTAAGCTTAGTCCATTATCAAAGAGAATGTGCATGATTGTGTGTTCATGTGTTTGCGTCTATAGTAGGCACCTCCAATCATTTTCGATACCTAAATTTAAATTGAAATTTTAAAAATAAATAAGTTATCTTCAAGTTTTATTAGCTTTAATTTAAAATCCAGAAATTGAATTTACAATTTCCAGTAAGCAAATATACTGGTGTATTTTAAACCGAAAGTATATTGATTGGAATATAAAATATTTTGATTAGAAAACAAATTGAATTTACCGCCATTTTTGATTGATCGATACATTTCGTAAACAGTAGCTAAATTTGTTTTTAAAATCTTGCAAAAATAGAATTCCCTCGCTGACACGTAATTTAAGTCATTTTTTTAAAAATAAAACTTACATTTATCTGGTTTCAAACAAGTAGAACTTACTGCCTGAAATGTACGGTACAAGCTTTTCCAAACTACGGTTTCCCTCTTATATCATTGTTATTGGAGCTGACGAATGACTTATAGACTATGTATGGCAGTCAAACCTACTTGTGTCAGAATGAAAGTACAATTTACTGTGGTTTTCCATGTAAGTTAAATAATCTAAAACGCTTTTTAACTTCTAAGATCAATATGACTCCTATGAAAACTTGTTATGTCCCCTATGGAACATCGTACTTAATAAAACTGAACATATTTACACACAAATTTTTTTAAAATTTATTTAAAAATATGGCTGCAGAACGATTTTTATTAAACTTTTCAGTTTTTGATAGACAATATAATCATCAATTCTTAATTAAAAATCTAACCGCAATAGTTCTTGAAAGATTTTAAACATATTTTTAAAACTTTATAAATTATTATAAGAACAAAAAAATGAAAACAATTATTTTGAAATTTCATTAGTTATCGAATTTTTTTTTCTTCAGACTATAATATCCTTAATTTTTTTATTTATTCGGAAGTTAAAAGCTTATCAAATTAAATAATATCAGAGTTATATTTCATTTTTTTATTTTACTCTTCGAAGCAGATTTTCGGATACTGTTCCAAAATTTAAAATTAAAAAAATAGATGATTTCTATTTAACTAATAAAATTATAGTTTGCACCCAATTAAAATTTATTAAAATTCCATGCATTTACGTGGAGGTTGGGATAACAAAGGAAAAAACATATTGTCACCAAGATTTTTCAAAAATAATAATTTGAAAAATAATTTCATTTATTTGTAAATAAGTACTGAAAGTTTCATTAAAATCCGACAATTATTTGATTTTTGCGAGAATTTTTATTCATTATGCTTCGCTTTCTTGAATTTTTATTTCGATTTTCAACTTCTATATTTATTTCGTCTTCTCCATCTTTATCTTTCTCTTATTTCTTTTCAGTATGTTTTTAGCGATTTAATGAAGGTACCTAATATAAAGACATTCATTGTCTTTCTTTGATGGTTTTAGAGCGTCGCATTTTCACGCGTCAATTTTTGCATATTAACTGATGTTGCATTCACAGAAATATTAGTTATCTCATACAGACTCCGATAAAAGTGTATGCTAAAAAGCGTCGAGAAAGGTAACAGTATTCAGAACAGACACCAATTTCTCTAGATAGATCAAGTATATTGCATAACTGAAGTTTCCAAACAATATTTTACAGACGTTTTGAGTCTAAGATTTCCGTAGTTCTGATCTATCTTATACATGATAACTGGCTGAATATTTCAAGTTAAATACCACATGTCTTAGAATTTCATTTTCTGTACAAGGTCTTCCAAACAAAAGAGAAAATTGTAAACATTTTTTATAATTTATTTATTTATTGTTATTTAGTTATTACATTTTCTTTCCTCGGGCTTCTCGACAAAGTACAACGGAGAGTAATCGATACCGACTTGGCAGATCGCCTGTAGCCTCTCTCTCTCCGGAGCGACGTGGCTTCCCTGTGTCTCTTCTATAAATACTTTCACGGCTTCTGCTCCAATGAACTGAGATCACTGTGGTCTCCTAAGTACGAATTTGCACAAGATTCTAGATTAGCAACTAGATCCCACCCTTTTACAGTGAAACCAATAAAATGCAACCATAATTTCTTTCTCCAACAGTTTCCTTTCTCGCGCTTCCCGACTGTGAAATTCCCTGCCACGTGATTGCTTCCCCGACGGCTACAATCTTCAGAAGTTTAAATGTAAGGTCAATAGATGCCTCCTAACACACTAACTCACCTCCATTATTTCAAACACTCTTCCCATTTACCCAGCCTCCGTATCCTTACCCATCTATCACCCTCCTTTTGACATTTCTTATATCTAACCAATCTCTCTCTCTTTACCTTCCCCTATGTAGTCCCATGCGCAATAGTGGCAATGGAATGCCTTGCTTGGGGTGAAATGATTAAAAAAAATGTAATCATTGCATAACTTTCCTTATAAATTACGTATTTTGCAATGGTAATATTTTAATCGAAATATTTAGTTGAATATTTTATTACAAATCTTTGTATATTTTTATTTTAACAATTTATCTAAACCCATCAATGCTTCAGCCTATAAACCATCAGAAATATACGATATTATTTCACTTTACATTCAGAAGCTGACGATATTATAAAAACCATTATGTACTTCTACTGATGATTTCATAAAGGAGATATACACAAAAAAATTACCGATAAAAATAACGAAGTGATAGCTGAAAAGTTAAGAACTCATAATTATAAAATCAATTTTAAAGAAATGAATATTCAAGGGAGATAATTAAAATATAGAAAAGTAGGGAGAAATCTCGAATAACCTACTGGTCGAATTTGAGCAAGCAGATGGTAGAACTATGACTTAAACGATGTGTGAAGTAAAAAAGAATTTAAAACATGAAATTATGACAGCTATGATTACTCACGTTCAGAAAGTGTATAAGAATGAAGAATTCGGAATTTGAAATTGACTTTATCTTCACTTCTATTTGTGAGGTTAAATTGAATATTTTACAGTGTATATTTAAAGATTGTTTCATTTCGACAAGAAATGGTCTATTGTGCTTCTGGCTGATCTATGTTGACCTAAAATACACCTTCGAGATTCAAACTACTTTTATTATCTTCATTCTTGCCGTTTTCTATACAAACACATATTTAAATAAAATAATTCGACGTATAGTCATCCGCAGACAGTTCTGTTACGCTGTATCACAGCTCATCAGTACAGTCAGATATTCGATTACTTCTAACCAGGATTGAAACACGACCAAATTGACATGAGTCGGCGATTCTTCCTCTAAGTTATGGACGCTCGGTGAAGGAAGGCGGACTTTGGCTTGTTATACGCACAATATTAACTTAAGCCAGTAACCGAAAGTGTTCAAATTTATTACTGAATGAACGGTGAGTAAATGTGTGACTAGCTATGAATAGAATAAGTTAAAAATAAGTAGAAAAAGTACTATAATGTAACATGTTTTAATTTATTAAGCTTCTTCAGAGATTTGTTAATAAGAACTTTTTTAACAATTTTTAAAAATCCAAAGAGAAATTATATTGATTGAAATTGGATTTTAATGGTGAGATATGTGCCCTATGTAATAATACAACAGTTCATCATTTTTAAATGTAGAAAACCTATGGCTGTTTATATGTATAAATATATGAATAGGTTTCGTATATATATAAATTATAATCTATTGTTTTATTACAGGTGACACGTATCTGACCAATGAAATCAAACCTCATTCAACATACTGTGTTTTCGGTTTCTTAAAATTTAAAAAAATGTAAATCATCCCCGAGGAAGTTTAATAAAGTAAAACATGTTAGATTAAAGCCCTTTTGTTAACTGTTCTTTATTCATTCTATTCATCTTGTCGGATTTCAATCCGTATATATATATATATATATATATATATGTGTGTGTGTGTGTGTGTGTGTGTGTGTGTGTGTGTGTGTATTTCTGAGATCAGGTAGTATTTACATAATTACATTATTCGGAATATTGTTCTCATCTTTGTAGCCATTTGTACGACGTTTCGGCTGTTGTACATCCCGGCCTTCTTCAGGTGCTAGGAATATCGAAACGAACCCATTATTACAAACACTGGCGTATATCATCCTCATTCCTTGCTTAAAGCCCCGATTAGAAGTCATGAGTTATCTCCCTCTAACCCTGAAAGTTACTTGTTTCTCACTGCTGTAGCCTGTAGACGTTGGTTAGTTCCTGTAACTTGACCGAAAGGGTTGTGAGTTCCATACCAGGCTACAGCAGTGTTGAAGATAGAGGTAGATACCTCATGATTTCCAATCGAGGATTTATGCCAGAAATTGGGATGATATATACCCCATTGATTGTAACAAAGGTTTCGGTTCGGAATTTCTAGCAACTGAAGATGGCCGGGGCGTACAACAGCCGAAACCTTGTACAAAGATGAGAACAATATTCTGAATAATGTAAATATTGTCATATATATATATATATATATATATATATATACATATATATATATATATATATATATATATATATGTGTGTGTGTGTGTGTGTGTGTGTGTGTGTGTGTGTGTGTGTGTGTGTGTGTATATACACAAATAAATTGATTGTGATGGAAGCACACAATTCGGAAGTTTTAGAGAAAATGTTTTTTTCCTAACGGAATTTGAATGAAAACTTTCTAACGTATTCAAGATAAATAGCAGAAGTAATCGCCTGTCTTCCGGTTCCATAAAATATTGCAAGTCCTAAGGCTGCAAACTTCTTCCGGCATATTTTTTGTGATTATTTCACCTGAATGTCTATCAATTTTACTCAACTTATCATTTGAACACAGTAAAGAATTCTCTGATTTTACGCTTGTAAACTTAAATTACAATCTTTCCTTTTATTCTGCGTATGGATGGCAACGAAACATCGACGTTTTAAGCTATTATTCTGCTTATTATATCTTTCATCTATGGGATTAGATCAGTAATGGTTATACGGTTGAACATAACTTTAACTAAAGAGTTCATCAAGCAGGAAAACATGCTTAGATTATCGAAAGAACCAGACAATCGTGAGCCTTCGGGGTAGACGCCTACCACTTATGGTTTATTAATGCTGACATTAATCCGTTACTTTGCACAAATATTAAATGTAGCTGAAAATCTATCATCTCAGTGCCCGCAAGGAACTCTGGGCCAAAACGTAACAACCGGCAAAAATACTGGCGCCAAAAATCTTATCGGTCTTCGGTTCTTTTCGATAACAAGATTTAAGGCAAGATTGGTATCATTTTTCTTATTTTTATGGGATATATTCATTTTGTGGAAAAAAATCAAAAGAAAAAATGCGAAGAAATAAGATAAAAATAACCAGGAAAATGACCAATAATTGAATAAGAACAACAAAAGAAAAATGTGAATAAGAAGAAGAATTTCAAAATATTTAATTGGAGAAAAAAGAAAGAAAGAAAATAGTGAAAACAGAAAGAAGGAAATGGAAAAATAAAACATTGTTACCAAAGATATTAAAATGATGGGAAAATCCGAAAATGTAAAGAAAGAATGAGGAATATTGAAAAATAGAATGAGAATAGAGAGAAATACGCAACATTATCCAAATAGTAGAAAATGTAAATATATTGATAATGACTAGACATAGATAGATAGATAGATAGATAGATAGATAGATAGATAGATAGATATTATAAGATAGTTAGACTTTTAAAACAGATTGAAAAGGAATGAGAGAAAGATAGAGATGGAGAAAACGAGATGAATATAGAAGATGAAAATCGAAATACAAATTCAAGGAAGCAAAGAATGATGGAAGAAAGTTAGAAAACAATTAGGAAAAACGAAAGAAAGATGAAAAATAAAAGTATTGAAAAAATTTCAATCAAAAAAAGAAAAGTTTTAAAAGAAAGCGTGAAAAAGATTAGAAGAAAAAGGAGAGAAAGACATGGAAATCAGACTAAAAATGTTTAATAAAGAAAGGACACAATATAAGAAAAAAACAGACAAAGAGGAAGAGATAAAGAAAGAGTTAAAAATAGTGAAAACAGAAAAAAATGAAAGGGAAAAGGAAAAACATTGTAACAAAAGAAATTAAAATGAGGTGAAAACTCAAAATGTAAAGAAAGAATGAGGAACATTGAAAAATATAATGACAATACAAATACGCAAATAATCAAAAAAGTACAAAAGATAGATAGATAGATAGATAGATAGATAGATAGATAGAAACATAGATAGATAGATAGATAGATAGATAGATAGATAGATAGATAGAAACAGAAAAGAGATAGATAGATAGATAGATAGATAGATAGATAGATAGATAGATAGAGAGATAGATAGATAGATAGATAGATAGATAGATAGATAGATAGAAACAGAGATAGATAGATATATAGATAGATAGATAGTTAGATAGAAACAGAGATAGATAGATAGATAGATAGATAGATAGATAGATAGATAGATAGAAACAGAGACAGATAGATAAATAAATAGATAGATATAAACAGAGATAGATAGATAGATAGATAGATAGATAGATAGATAGATAGATAGAAACATAGATAGATAGATAGATAGATAGATAGATAGATAGATAGAAACAGAGATAGATAGATAGATAGATAGATAGGAACTGAACAAGATAGATAGATAGATAGATAGATAGATAGATAGATAGATAGATAGATAGATAGAATTTTAAATCATACTGAAAATAAATAGGAGAAAGATAGAGATAGAGAAGTAAAGACGAGATGAATATAGAATATGAAAATCGAAATAAAAACTCAAGGAAGGGAAGAACAATTTAAGAAACATAGAAAACAAAGATGAAAAACAAAAATACTGAAAAAAATGAAACAAAAAAGGAAAAACCTAAAAGAAGAAAGACTAAGGTTGAAAAGAAAGCGTGGAAAACGATTAGAAAAAGAAAGAAGAGAAACAATGGAATCCAGACGAAAAACGTGTAATAAAAAGGACACTGAATCTAAAAAAATCAGACAGAAAAGGAATAGATAAGGAAAGAGTTGAAAATCGTGAAACAGAAAGAATGTTAGGGAGAAATGAAATTGGAGTAGATAGACTAAACTATCGCCCGGTTCACACTCCACCCACATCTATTAAACAGCTGAAGAGGGTCATCCATTGTTTCCTGTTTAGGATGCGGTTTAGGGTTTTCTCTTTCTAATCATCTCACTTTGTTTTTTTTTTCTTTCAGTTGGAGGAGATAGACTAAACTGCCGCTCGGTTCACACTCCACCCACACCTATTGAACAGGTGAAGAGGCTCATCCCTTGTTTCCTGTTTAGGATGCGATTTCCGGTTTTTCTCTTTTCTGATCATCTCACTTTGTTTTCTTTCTTTCAATTGGAGTAGAGATACTAAACTATCGCCCGGTTCACACTCCACCCACGTCTATTGAACAGGTGAAGAGGCTCATCCCTTCTTTCCTGTTTAGGATGCGGTTTCCGGTTTTCTCTTTTCTAATCTTCTCACTTTGTTTTCTTTTTTCTTTCAATTGGTCTAGATAGACTAAAGTATCGCCTGGTTCACACTCCACCCACACCTTTTGAACAGGTGAAGAGGCTCATCCCTTGTTTTCTTTTTTAGGATGCTGTTTCCGCTTTTCTCTTTTCTAATCCTCTCACTCTGAAGAAATTTGAACTGATATTGCATATAGTTTTATCATATATATCTTCTTTGTAATTAATTTTCAATTTTCTGAATATGTAGTTTAGCATTTGGAAAAGCATTTTCAGCTATTCAAGTGCTCTTTTGAAATTCAAACTTCACATTTTCTCTACTCTAAGAAAATCCATTACATATATCTAAGTTTCGAACTGAGATTATTTTGGCATTTCTGATTCGTAGTTCAAGTCTTGGGTTATTCATCTTCTTGACAACCATTCACTCAATATTCTTGCAAGTGTTGTTGTGTCTTTTTTTCTCATTTTTAGCTTTTCTTTCTGTGTCTGCTCTTAAGAGTTTGTCATTTGGATATATCCTTTTTTAAATTTGAGTCTGCTTATAATACATTTTCTTACAACTTCGAGTTCTCATAGAATCAATCTGTATGGAAGAATAAGTCTGGTGAGAAGACATACAGTTGCCTTACACTCCTTTCTACTTTTTTGCATTTAGTGATTTTCTTCTTTATCTGAATGCAGGAGATTTTGAGTATATGTTCCAGATTATTCTAATGTCTCTTCAAATAAGTTAATTTTCTTAAGAGTTTTTCGTACATTACTTTATCAAACGCTTCTGAATAATCTCTTCAACGTAACCTAAATTACATTGCTCGTTTCGTTATCATTCTTAAGTATTGCATCTCTGTACCGGTGAGATTAACGAAAACACATTGCTTATAATATGGCAACACTTACCTTAATTCTTAATTGATACAGCTAAGTTGTGGTTTAATTTATGTCTATCAAATGAAGAGAAGCATTTTCTTTTTTATTTTTATTCATAGACACACACACACACACACACACATACATACATACATATATATATATATATATATATATATATATATATATATATATGGAATATTAACGGCAATGTCGCTCTACGTAATTATTTATATTGTCTTTCTACCTTTTTTCATAATCATGTAATATACATATATATATATACATACCTGTAACATACATAAAACACTATATATACAAATACATTCCGAATACGCATACATATTTCAAGTATGCATACAATGCATATAAATATAATATAAATCAAGCATATGTAAAGTGTATGTATATATAAGCATATCCACACATAATAATTATAAAAATATGTATATATAAATAAATAACCTAAAATAGGTAAGCTAATAATAAAAATAATAAACAAATAAATTAATAATAAAATAATATAAAACATAACTACAAATACATAAGTACCTTATATATATATATATATATATATATATATATATATATATATACGGTTATTAAAAATCGTGCGTGCTAAAATATTAATGTCAAAAACCTTAAAACAATCAACTTCAAAGTAAGAATAAACAACTTCAAATTGGAATAAATAACTTCAAATTGAGATATTTTTTGGTAAATTGAAACTTATTTTTTCAATTAATTTACCCTATGAGTAAGGAAATTAACTGTTTGTCTTCATTATACAGACGAAGAAAAAAACAAAATACAAACAACTTAGAGGCCAAGAAAGCATTGGTTGAGCCTACAGTCAAAATAGGAGGAGAAATTCCAGTGTGCGCAAAAATGATGATTGATGATGATGCTGGAGAAACATCTACAAAAGAAGTTGAAAAACAATTAGCAACAGCTCCAAAAAGGACTTACCCCAAGAAAACTGTGGCTGGCAAAAAAAGGCCCAGCAGGAAATTGGAAATACCTGGCAAGAACAATTGGTGTGCTTCTGCCAACAGCGTACCACTGGTTAAACCAGGGTGCTGATAAGAGTGACTCTAGTAGTGGAGCAAGAAAATATAAAATTACGCAAGAGCATAAGAATTTTATGGCCGAAATAGTTGAAAACTCTTCTAGGGTCACTCTTCAAGACATTGTAAATAAGTTGGTCGAAATGTATGAGGTTGGTGTGACGAAAGAATGCATAAGAAAGCAATTGGACTTCATGGCCTGCACTTTAAAAGCGTTCCATTATGAACCAGAAGCTGCCAATAATAATGTCAATAAGACGAAACGTAAGGATTATACAGTAGCATTATTAGAATTTCAGTTCCAAAGTATGCCAATTCTTTATATGAATAAAACTAATTTTAATCTCCATATTTCAAGAAGAGAAGGTAGCTCTAAAAAAGGCACAAAATGCACTACAGTCGTGAATGCATCCAGGAGAAATAACGCCCATGTTATTGGATGTATTCATAATGATGGATTAATTCATCATAAATTTAAAAGAGGTTCTTTCAAAAAAGAGGAGACGAAAGAATGGACCAGGAAGTGCCTTAGAGAGGCAAATGAAATTTATGAAAGCAGAGCTGTCTTAGTTATTATTAATGCTGCTTGCCATACTTCAATTGAAGAAGTTGTGGAGGAGGATAAATTTAGGTAACACCAAATTTTCAAACTTGCCCCCGTATAGTCCGATGTTAAATTCTTTGAAAATGTTTTATCAGTCATTAAAGCTGACGTAAAAAGAAGTATGGCAGACTCAATTGTTGGGATTTTAAGAGGCGATGGCCAGGGATCTTTAAATACTAAAGAATTCTGCCTTAGCAAGTTAGAAGCGATGATCTCCGTGGTAATTAAAAGTATTTCCCCTGAGACTTGCATTAACTTCGTATCTGGAATACAGAGATTACTTCTCTCTGTAATTAACTTACATAAACTAATCTTTTAAATATATTAAAAGAACGTTTATATTTATTTATATCCCTTTTAAGTAAAAATAAAAGAATAAATATTAAATTTATTAGTATTATATTAATTCTCAATTTGAAGTTGAATAATCCAATTTGAAGTTGATTATTTCTCATTTTGAAGTTGATTTCCAATTTGAAGTTGATTAATCCATTTTGAAGTTGATTGATTCATTTTGAAGTTGATTGATTCATTTTGAAGTTGATTAATTTTTTTACCTAAAAATAAGTCCATTTTGAAGTTGATTATTATCATTTTGAAGTTGATTTCCAATTTGAAGTTGATTAATCCATTTTGAAGTTGATTGATTCATTTTGAAGTTGATTGATTCATTTTGAAGTTGATTGATTCATTTTGAAGTTGATTAATTTTTTTACCTAAAAATAAGTCCATTTTGAAGTTGATTATTATCATTTTGATGTTTAAAAGTTATAGTACTGTTTTCAATTGAAAAGATTTAGGTATCACAGCGAAGAACACATCCGAACAGTTACCATGAATATATTTAAAGGCATGACACAATGAGGCAACATTAATATAGTAGGAGAGTGATTGAAGTTGAGCCGCCTGAACAGGACCGATAACATTGTTCATTTTTCTTTGGATTTTAAATATCAGAAACACCGGATCATATGTGTCAGCAATATTCTACTCACCGACGAATGGTATACTTATAGATATAATTGTAATTATAGCAAACTCAGATTAATTTACACATCATGTTGTTACGAAAATTTGTTTTGTGGTCAGTATAATAATAGAATTAATGAAAACCCTAATTAGGATATTAGTCGAAATGCAAGTATTAAAACGAAAGGAACAGGAAGAAATAATAAAACCTTTTATACCTGAAGAGGTAAATCGAAAAATAAAGATAAATTAAAAATTTGACTTTTATTTCTCTCTTTAAATCGGCATCGCAGACAAAAGAAAAAAATATATATATATATATATATATATATATATATATATATATATATATATATTAAACAAGTTGAGTTAAAAAATAGAGACAACATAGTCTTATATATTTTCTTTTGACTTTTTTCGTATTTTCTGATTAGGCTTTTTATTTCCGATTTATATTTGTATAAAACTTGTCCAAAGGTTATCCTCGTATTTACGAACGTCATCGTACATCATCAAGGATTATGTTACAATTTAAAAATTAAATATTGCCTTTTAAAAATGTTGTAACACTTTTCCTGCTACAAAGCAATATGTGATTTTTAAACTGTAATATAGTCCCTGATGATGAACAATGACGTTCGTAAGTACTAAGTCTACCTTTGGACCATTTTCATACAAAATGAATTCGGAAATAAAAAGCCTAATTAGAAAATATGAAAAAATTGAAAAGAAAATATATAAGACTATGTTGTCTCTATAGTATAACACAACCTGTTTAAAAAAAATGCTGCCAAAATATACGTACTTTAAATATATATATATGTATGTATAGTCAACAATTATATATATATATATATATATGTATGTATGTGTGTGTGTGTGTGTGTATGTGTGTGTATATATAATTAACTAGTTATTGGTTAGAGTCAAATTAGACCAGTAAACAGTTGTGTTCAGCACACATATTTGAAGAAAAAATAAAAATTTAATATGAAGAGCTTTGAAATACTCAACCGAATATCAGAATAGTCCACATGGACAAATACCGATTATATAGGGATGAGGCACAATATTAGTGCCGAACAACAGAAAAGTAAATGACATAATAAGAAAAATACTTTTAAACTTTTCAAGAGTCCCGATTTTGAAACAGAGGTAGAAATAAATTTAAAAACGTTGTCCAATATTTAGATGTAGTTTCATCTGCAAACTGACCATGCTATCCCACATATGAAACTCAAAACAAATTTGAGGTATGTGAACACTGGATCTAATCATCCTGCTAATATAAACAAACACATCCATAATGACATAACACAGGTTATCTAAAAATTCCTCTTATAAAACCGTTTTTAATAAAAGAAAAAATAAGATTACGAAATAGCTTTAAATAAAAATGTCCATAAATAAATTTATAATATAAATCTCAAATAAATAAGCAAATAAAAAAAAAATTCGAGGAAATGAAATATTATTTGGTTCAACCTACCTTTAGGTAGTAAAGCCCAAAACAGGGAATTGTTTTTCGAATTGATTAATAAACATTCTTTTAAAAACTAAAAATTACACAAGATATTTAAGAAAACCATTTAAGTTAAGATACAGCTGTACCCGAATATTACGAATTGCATAAACAGACAAAACGCCAAGAACTAAAAATTACCGAGCAGCAGAAAATTGTTAATGAAAATTGTAACAGCAGAGATAAAAGCATATCTCTGTTTGGCGGAGTTTGTAAAACAAGATTTATTTAAATCGCAAAAGTGCAAGATAAAATTTAACAGAGAAAAATATGCACGGAATGTACTGAAAGGAAACTTAAAAAAAACGAAGGTACAATCACAAATCTACATACAAACGAGAATGTCTTAAAAATTGTACCAATCTAGCCAACCACGTGTGAAAAATTAAAAGAAAATGACAAGGATTCTAGTGTAACTTTGAGTTATTTTAAAAATGTCAAAACTTGCATCGGTGGTGATTTCTGCAGATTGTACCAAGAGAAGCAGTTGACTAAAGTATTATTTCAGAAACAAGAAAGTTTGTCAGGTCCGAAATAATGTCAGGATTTATACACCTTAAAAAGACATGCTGGGCTCGTACAACCCGGATGAAAGTATTTACAATTTTATTTTGCTAGTCTTAACTAACTCCATTATTCTGATATATATATATATATATATATATATATATATATATATATATAACGGCTCGTCAGGCCTTTGCCCTGACGAGCCGTTGTGCGAAACCGCGGTAGGTCTTGGCGATCTTGCTATTTTGTTAGTATATATATATATATATATATATATTAAAGGCTAAAAGACTGCATGCCGTGAGATTACTTGGTCTGTTTACAGAGGTCTGGCCGACTGAAAAGACTTCATATATAACCGTACTGATGAGCCTTGATACAGCGAAACAGATCTGTCTGCGGATGACTATATATATATATATCCTTGAACAAAATAGACGTCATAATTATCCCAACCCGAGGAACCTTTCGGCCAACACTTATCAAGGGCTTCGTTGGCTTTAATTTTAAAGGATCAATGAAAGGAAAAAAGTAAAGGATTACTTACAATACTGAGAGAAGTTGGAACTCGTTTAAAAATGAACTTTAATAATATTCATATATATGGTAATATTTTTATTATAAATTTATAATAAAAACATATTTTACTGCAACACAAGAGCAGTTGTGTTTCGGTACTATCGTATTAGCACCTCATATTTCACTACCCGAAGAGGTGTTATTAATTACCGAAACACATCGGCTCTTGTGTTGCAGTAAATTATGTTATTATTGTAAACTTATAAAAAATATTTCCATCTACAATTTTCTACTAAGTATCGCGCACTCTTAATAAAATAAAACACCACAAACAATCGATTCTCAACACATTAGTTTGTACTACTTCTAAGATATATATATATATATATATATATATATATAAATCCAGGTAGAACAGCCCAAGGTTTTACGATTTTGAGTTCCCTGGACATTATTTTTTGATAAGCAGTGCTAAATACAATAACTATTGTAGACCAAAATATAATCACATAAATTATAAATTAAAAGTACATTGCGACACGGAAATTTCTATGTATCTAGATAGAATTTCTTCATCCGGCAATGTTGAATGTTGGTTGTGAAAATGATTTACATTTAAATACAAAAAAACATCGTTGTGCTATTTATGTGTGTGGGAAGATATAAGATTTATGTGTGTTCCTTTTAACTAATCAGAATAATGATTGACTTTCAAGTTTGACCAGTAGTTTCTAGGGAATACATACTGTTTGTCTTTCTTTTTTCTTTTTTCTTTTCTTTTTTTTTCTTTTTCCTTAATTCTTCTCAACAATCAACCTACTTTTAACCAAATTTTATATCTATTTTTTACTTTTATTTTTATTTTTATTGCTTCTGACTATATGGTATTACTTTTGATGTATTCCTATTCTATTCCCAAAAATGTTCTTTTCTGCTTGCTCTAGAGTTTGACCTCTTCTCATAGAAAATAGGAAAGAGATGAAGAAAGAAAAGCAAAGAAACAATTTTTATATTTTTGTTTAAGATTTATATTTCTGTTTCTTAAAGTTTATTTGTAATTGTACATCACTTAATGCAAAAGTAAATCTAAATATTATTGTAATATAATTAATTTAACGTTTTCGTGACAGAATTTCCCATGTTTTGAAATCATATTTTTACTATGGCTCCATCTTCAAATGATCATTTTTGGGGTTACTAACGGGAGAAAAATTGAAATGTCTTTAGATAGATAGATAGATAGATAGATAGATAGACAGACAGACAGACAGACAGACAGACAGATAGATAGATAGATAGATACTAGAGTAAAAAAAAGAAAAAAGTAAAGAATAGACCATGATAGATAGATAGATAGATAGATAGATAGATAGATAGATAGATAGATAGATAGATAGATAGATAGATAGATATAGAATGTTAAGAAACATCCCGAAAATTAACAAAATGGTTTTAACAACCAACATATTGAAATTATTTGTTTAACATTATTTTTAATCGATACCCATATTTGAGTAAATTTATCATATATAATCAGGTCGGTAGAAGTAAATAGAAACATATACTGTTTGATTAAAAACAGAATATCCACTCAAATACGAATATTGATTAAAAATAACGTTCAAACAAATAATTTCAATATGTCGGTTGTTAAAACCATTGCAGGATTTTCCGTAACAATGTATGTCTACATTTGTTGACATTACGATACATTTCAGAGCAGAGATGATTAATTACGTAGAATCGAAAATTGTGTTATATGGGCATGATTTGACTTCGTTGTCGAGTGGTCTAAGAACTATGTTCCCCTATGTTGATAGGGGTTGCAGGTTCGAATCCTTGCTGAATGACGCACATTTTTGCACAAAATTTATTGTAAATAATCTGGCCGGTAGAAATAAATATGCTGTTTGATTAAAAAAATTATATCTATTCAAATACGAGTGTCGATTAAAACTAATGTTCAGACAAATAATTCCATATTTATACAGTTTCATAAACCTTTAGTAGTAATTTAATGAACCTTCCTCAGTGCTTTGAAAATTTCTTCACAATGATGGCTATTTAACAAATGTTCCTCGATCGCCGACCCGGATGTGGTGACGCACTCATATAAATTATCTCAATTTCTTTTACGAACATTTGCTGTTACATGCTGATTGATTCTTACAGCCAAGTTGATTTATCTCTTACTTCTTTTTGTTATGTCCTCCTATTATTTGATTTAATATATCCGTTCTTTTATTGCAATTAGTAAACTTGGTATCTCGGAACATACTTTATTAGCTGATCGTACAGAGTTACTGAAAGTCAATCTAATGGATTACCTAATGAAGACTAAATTTACAAGGCGTGCTTTACAATTCTACTATGATTCACACAAATAGTAAGTGCTGCCTCAGCGGACGTATATTTTCCGGAATTAATACGCGTACATAATAACAGCGTGTTCGCTTTTGTAAGTGCAAAAAGGAAGAAAGACTGATCTCATAAGAAAATACGAGAGGAAATGTGGTTGAAGTGACGATGAGCCATTGGCTGGATATCGGTGGTAGACGCGTATAATTGGGTGCATCCAGGCGTACCAACAACATCGGCGTAGACACGCTGATAAAGTCGAATCAGCAACGCCTTTGGAATTAGCGCCAAAACTTCATCCAAGCAGTGCGTTGTAAGTCTTACTAAGCGGAGTGTATGCTAGACAATCTAGAATAGTTAGTCCCCCTAATTCTGTCCTACTTACTTCCATTTCTGTAGTGGAATTAAGAAATCTACGTTTTAGGATCACACTTCTTTGTAAGACGATGTTCTAAAGTAAAGTTATATTTTTGTCTGGTGATATAAACATCTACATAAACAATCTTATAATACATGAATCCTGAAAAGGTTTTCGTATATTTTGCCACAATGTTGTCAGGGTCAATAATACGACGACTGCATATTCTGAAGAGAGGGGAGACATAACGACAACTGTCTACTTAACTCGTAAATGATTCCTCTACTTCTATTTGGCTTGTCATTTCAGGACATAGGCGATCATGGCTTTCCACGTCTCCCTATCCCTGATGGCTCTTAGCGTCGTTCTGTCCTCCACCTGCTCAGGTCCTTCAAATATGTTATTTACATACCCAAAAGTAACATATATCTATAAACTCACATATTTTTTTTTTTTAATCATATCACCCCAAGCAAGGCGATAACGCCACTGATGCGCAGGGGACTACGTAAGGGTAAAAAGAATGGAAAAGAGAAAGCCGGAAACCACATCATAAGCAGGAAACAAGGGATGAGCCTCTTCACCTGTTCAATAGATGTGGGTGGAGTGTGAACCGGGCGATAGTTTAGTCTATCTACTCCAATTGGAAAAAAAAATAAAAGAGTGAAAAGACTTGAAAAGGGAAAACCGGAAACCGCATCCTAAACAGGAAACAAGGGATGAGCCTCTTCACCTGTTCAATAGATGTGGGTGGAGTGTGAACCGGGAATCGAATAGTATTTACCTATAGACACAAATAAAAAGAACCAATATTTATTTTTAAAAAACACAATTTAATAAAGGTACTTCCAAAATGTTGCTATAAAAGTGCATTAAAAATACCCCAAACTTGATGGAAACTAATTTATTCATCAAAATGTTTATATTATTATTAATAGGAAGTACTAACTTATTTCTGTATCATTTTATTACATTATTTTAATCCTTTCTAGCACGTCCGGAATTTTTGTTAAACATCTTTTTTTTTTCCCTAAGCTCGTATATCAAAGATTTGTTTGGGAATTTAGCGTCTTTTTGCTGGAAAAATACATTGTGTTGTTATTCATGCAAGAATCAAATAATTGTCAGATTTTAATAAAATTATCTGGTCTTATTGGTCAATGAATGAAATTACATTAGAAACATTTTTCCAAAAAATCCTGGTAAGAAGATTTTTTTACATGTGTTTCACCCACTTAACTTTATGAAATTTCTAGAAACTAAAATTACACACTTTTCATATCCATGCTAGTTAAAAGCAAGTCTTTTTGGAGAATTTAAATCATCAATTTGTTTTTGTCAAACAGAAACATTTACCGAACATTTGCTCTAAATGTTAAAATAAAAAAATGAAGGACTGCGACATTATTAAGTTAAAAAAGCTTTTAATTTATTTTATAGATAATATATTTTAAAAAAACTATTGCCTTAAGCAACATTTTAAACTTCAAGTAAATAATATTTGTCTGAAATAAATTAATTATACTTAAAATCATCTAATATTTCTAAAATAAAATTTCAGTAAATTATATTTTATTTTTGGAAGATGTGTTAATAAAGGTAATTAATTTGCCTTAAACGTTAGCTAAAAAGGGCTCTCATCGGTAATTTAAGCAAAACCTTCTCCAGTAAAATTTGATTTAGTTCCGAAATAAAGCAGTGTAAATAAATATTTTCTGAAACTTTACAGCTTATTGAGTGCTTAAACCTCATATATAAAAGGCGCTCACGCTATATTCAATTATTTTTTATGACTGAAGCCTCCACAGAGCATTAGGTTAATTTCAATCTGACACCCAGCTAGCAAATGTGTCTACAGCTTAAATAAACAGCTACCGCTTTGTAAAATGCATGTCTACGATAGTTAAAACTTAAATGAGTAATATTTGTTTCAAATCAAAATAATTATGCTTTCAAATAGATAACGTTCCTCATGTCTAAAAAATACATTTTACTTTTTGAAGAATTTTTATAAAAGACATTGTAAATTGTGATAAATGCCGCCGGCTAAAAAGGTTTATAATCAGATATTTTAGTAAAAAGAACTGCTTGCAGTCAAATTAAATTAGTTTTGAAATACAGCAACCTGTTTTATTCATTGGAAATAATAAATTTAATCAATCAGATAGAAACTAAAACTTTGATAAAAATTTTAAGAAAGATTTTTCTTTTTTAAAATTTCACTTTTAAATCTTATATTAGGACCACCATAAAAATATTCTTCAAATTCAAAGTTGCTTTTGATTGGCCCACTCTGTATATGTAACAATGCTTCTCTGATTAAAGGTGTTTGGCTAGTATTGAACTTTTTAAAACTTTCATCACTTGATAAGACACAGATATGTCGAAATAAAATGTCTACTTTTGTAGTAATATTATGACATATTTATGTATATATATATATATATATATATATATATATATATATATATATATATATATATACGCATTGTTTGTAATTTTAATATAAGCAGGCATTGTTGGTATTTTTTATATCAAATGTATTCCAATTTATTTTTAATATAGAAATGTTTTTTTTATACTTTCATAGTATTTTGTTTTTGTTTCGAAGATCACTATTTACCCATAGCTGGAACCATAACAGAGGCTCCCTACTCGGCTGAGGATGAGTCTGGGAACAACAGTAATTAGGAGATATTTAAAATCGTCAATCTTCTGATTAAAGACATTACTGCCGGATGAAGTCTCTCGTCATACCCAGGATTATTAATTTTTTTTAAAATCATATCACCCCGAGCAAGGCGGTAAGGCCACTGATGTGCAGGAGGCTACGTAAGAGTGAAAAGATTGGGAAAAGTGAAAGCCGGAAACCACATTCTAAACAGGGAACAAGGGATGAGCCTCTTCACCTGTTCAATAGACGAAGGTGGAGTGGGAACCGGGCGATAGTTTAGTCTATCTACTCCAATTGAAAAACAAAGAAAACAAGGAAAGAGTGAAAAGGTTGGAAGAGAGAAAGCCGGAAACCACATCATAAACAGGGAACAAGGGATGAGCCTCTTCACCTGTTCAATAGACGATGCGATGTAAATCGTCATCTACTGTCTATTTGAATCATGTTCTTTAATTATGCTCTCTATTTATTTTGCTCTCAGTAACCCCTTGCATCATAGTGGCTTATATTACCTTAGCTTGGGGCGGGGGAGTTAAAGATAAGCTTAGAAATCCAAATATAAACAACCAACACTCTTTTTTTACTATCTTCCAGAATGACTGAAAAAGATCTCAGTAGAAACCTATACACAAGTGTACGCCCGAAAATTAAATCTTTTGGTTTTTTATATATATTTCGTAATTTATATGTCATTTATATATATTTCGTTTTTATATATATTTCGTTATTCATATATATAAACGTGAGTGTGAGATCGTGTGTGCCTGTATGTGAGATCCTTTGAGTGTGTGTGTCTGTGTCTGTGTGTGTGTCTGTATCTGTGTAAATATAATTTCTTTGTTCCAAGGCGCGGTCCAATCAATCGGTTCTTGAGAAAATCAGATATCACAGGTCGAGTCGTGCTACAGGGTTAGACGACGCCGTATGTGTTCCACAAAATATTTCTAACGTTCACAGTCTGCATTTACCCCGACATTTGATAACAGCGGACTGATTAGATGCAAGATAAAATAATAAAAAATCAAAATTATATAGATTTTTCATCAGTTGAAAAGTAACCCGAAAAACTTTGCATAAAGCTAATACACTTGTAGTTGATAATAGGGTACACTCAAAATGTTCACTTCCATGAACAAATATTAAAGATGTTTTCAATTTTATTCTTCGAAATATAAACAATTATATAACCACAATTTTTGCAGCTATTTGCTCTTACTCTTGAGTTGGAGAGCCGAGTTTGAATTCTAGTCAAGTTTGTTACATTCGTTTACGTGTAAATACCCTTGGTAAACATGCAAATCCGTCTCTTCTATGGATAAATAGGAGAACAGAATGGGTCTGTAGGAATGAACCAAAATGACCTCAGG
>JBBBDQ010000465.1:1667500-2022570 GCA_037127315.1 Ascarosepion bandense
TATGTCAAGTCATTAGATCTAATCAACGCTTTTATCCACTTTTATCAACTTCATCTAATAGGGGACGGTGATCCCATATCTCCCTCTTTATGTGGCCAGATACGCGTGATTTTTCTATTTCCCCTCGTATTGCAGGCTTACCTTAGGGAGAGGCTCGTTTCTCTCTTATACTTCTTTCCCCAGCTGCATGGTATGGCATACAGACAGTCCTAGGTCAAATTCTTCTTTACTGGATGTGTTACTATGGGATGAATTTGAAATAATACAGAGAAAACAACTGGAAATTTAAGAAAAACTTAAAAAATCAGTGAATCAGTGCTTAGCCGGCTTAAGAGATAATGATAGCCTAGAGGCTATCATTATCTCTTAAGCCGGCTAAGCATAGAAATGAATACAAAATGGGACCCAGTAATACGAACTGCTAGTGAAAATCTTTAACATCAATATTGCAATATGAGCTATGGTAGAAAAATGATTACAGAGACATTAGATTTATAAGTCCCAAAATTCATAAACTGATGTCCTCAAGGACACATAGCCTAGTGGATAAAAACGTTTGTTAGATCCATTGACGCGACCCAAAAAATCGTAAATTCAATACTGGTTACAGCATACCACAGCTTCTCTTCCAACTCCTTATTTGACTCGACTTGAGTATCCGCACCCAACTTCCCTCCTAGAACTGAGGCTCAACTGAGAGTTGCTTACATAAACCCCTCTCTGGTCACTTAGATAATTCCAAAACGTGGCCCCCATAAGGCGAGCGGATGCGACGGAATTCCGGTCATTGTCTTGAAAAAATGTCCACCCGAACTCTCATCAGTCCTCTCCAAACATTATAATTACTGCCTCTCTGTTTTCTATTTTCCTGTCTGCTGGAAGTCCTTCTGTGTGATATCTGTATTTAAGAACTTAGGAGAACCCTCTGACCTATCTAATTATCAGCCTATCAATCTCCTACCAATTTTCGGCAAAGTTTTCAAAGCTATCATTAATGCTGAAATAGTTTAACGTTTCACTCCCCATAACTATTCTCGGACAGAGAGTATAGCTTCCGCTTTGCCAGGTATAATGCTGATATATTAACTACCACCACCGAGTATATATACCAGACCCTGCGTAATAACGGCAAAGCTCGTGATGTTGCCCTGTATATCTACAAAGCATTTGATAGGGTCTGGCACACTAGCATTCTGGGGAAGCTACAAGTCTATGGTATCTCTGGCCGCTTGCTTGGTTTGATCTAATTGTTCCTATCAAACCGCATAATGAAAGTTTTCTTTGAATGGGCATGCATCCAGATTTTATCACAAACGTAGGTGTCTCTATCCTAGGTACGACGCTATTTCTAAGCATCATCAACGATCATCCTGATGTGATCAAATCACAGGTAGACATATACGCTGAAGACACCACCATTTACTCTCGTCTCAGTAAGAAATCTACCGAGACGAACAAAGATAACTTTGCTGCTGATCTTGAGAATGACCTCCAATCTGTGCTGAACTGGGGTAAAAAATGGTAAACTTTAAAGTTTCCAAAACGCAGTTGCTACCCGTCAACCAACTTAGACAGGCCCTTCTGCCATCCATCAGCTAATTTTCATTTTAATTTAAAAGTAAGCCAAATTATTCTATTTAAATTTAGTTGCTTAAACTTAATTATTTAGTTTAAAAATAAATTTACATATTACTAGTGACAGGATAAGAAATTTGGAATTTAAAAAATACCTAAGAAAATTAAACAATTAAGATATAAAAGTTAATCAATTCGCTTTAATCATAATTACCACCACACCACTATATAATTAAAATTATACTAATTTTTCGGTTAACAATACAATAAAAATAATAATACCATCATGTAGTTAAATTTTTCAGTCAACTTGTACAGTTATAATACAGTATAACTTTAGTACTGTAAAAAAACATACATATGTACATATACAACTCGCACACACACGTAAATGCGTACACACATACCTGTATACCCATATATGTACACGTACACAGATACATATAGGCATATACACACATACGAACACATATATATATATATATATATATATACACTCAAACACCAGCAAAAACAGATGTGAAGCAATACCATAGACATATAAACGCCTGTTGATCTGCTGAATCTGAGGAGGGAACTAATTTTTAAATGTCGACACAGGAGCCGGTTTAAACTATGTTAAGCTTTTAGTCCCTCATTCATTTCTCTGAAGACTATACACACATCACACTATTCTACAGAATATATATTGTTTAATTGTAAACCATTGTTATATATATCGAGGTTTATTTTATACGGGTTTTTATATGTCTGTGGTATTGCTTACATATTTGTTTTTGCTGGTGTTTGACTTTTAAATTAATTTTTTTTAAATTTTATATTGTATTATATTTTTTTGTTGATGGTATAATTAGTATAATTTTGTTTATATATTGGTGTGAGTATTTTGTGATCACAACAGATTAACTAACTATTATCTCTTAAATATATTTTTAATTTTTTAGACTGCAATTTCTTATCCTTTCACCTTTAAATTATAATATTTATTTATTTTCATTTTCTCGTTAATCCCCTATCATATTTTTTCCATTTTAAATTTATTCCTCTCTTCTTCTTCCCTTTTCGTTTACGCTTTAAGACACACTCTCTCTCTCTCTCTCTCTCTCTCTCTCTCTCTCTCTCTCTCTCTCTCTCTCCGGGTCTGTAATCCAACTGTCAGGTTGAATGTATCTTCGAACTTTTGTTGACATCCGCCGCTACACGTGTCTTCCGATTATATGTTGCGTATATATATACTTTTCTTAAATTTTCTCTTTTAAGGGAGCGACCGGTATTTTTATTCGATTTTTAGGTCTTTGTGAAGCTCCCTCGTGTAAAATCCTTTGTACAATAAGGACGGAAACTCATGATGGTTCGCCTGAAACAGGCGTATATCTCCGATTTGCCATGAGATGCCTTAATATTTTTGTATTTGCTCTATATGTATTTATATACATCTATATTTAAATCTCTCTTAGAGAGTTATCCTACCACTGTATGTACAGGATACTCTTTTGGATTTTTCTATACTACACTGCATGCTGATATATATATATATATATATATATATATATATATATATATACACACGCTCACTCACACACATATATATATATTTATATATATATAAGGATTGGATAAGGATTTAATTCAATAAAAAACAGACTAGGAAGAATATATTAGCAACTTTCGATATGAAATATGAGAATTTTAAAAAATATACAGGATAAAGATTTATAGTAAATTATTTTCTTTCTTCTTTAATCATGAGAAACGCCAGATGAGGAGAAAAAAGTGAGATGATTCAGTAGTTGAGATTACACCCAAAATACACTAACACACCCTTTTTGTGTTCGTTTTTGATCTGATGAAGCCTAGAAAAGTGAAACACGTAATCAAATCTAGTTTCAATGAAATGATTTCCATTTGTCAAATTTCTTAATACTTTTGTCAGGATTCTATATCCTATTACTGAGTAGCAAGGTACTGTTCCATTATATACAGAAACTGGATCCTCATTTTTTGTTTACTAGGATTTCATGAATGCGAATTGGCTAACGTAACGTAAAAGAAGCAATGGTGACCTCAGCGAACAACATAGCCCCAAAGGAAATCAGACGAAGAAGAAAAAATGAGTGGATGACCGAAGAGATCCTCCACATGATGCAAAGGAGACAAAAAATAACGCCAAGACACGGAACAGAGTACAAAAAACTTCACAGGGAGATAAGGAACAAATGCAGACAAGCCAAAGAGGAATGGCTCAACAACAAATGTGCAGAAGTAGAGAGACTGAGCAGGAACAACAAAGCAGAAATGCATAAAGAGATAAGAGAACTGACAGGACAAAAAACCTGTTCCTCAACAGGATGCATAAAATCCAAGGAAGGGACAATCATAGTAGAGAAAGAGGAAATACTCCAGCGATGGGAAGAATACATAAAGGATCTCTTTGGCGACAAGAGAGAACAACCGAGAATACACAAGGAGAAGGATGGACCGAAAATACTAAAATCCGAAGTGGAAGCGGCAATGGCCAAAATGAACAGAAATAAAGCACCTGGCCCAGATGGCATAGTGATAGAGCTGCTGACAGCCTTAGAAGAGTATGGCATAGAAAAGATTACCGACATAATAAACGAAATTTATAGCAGCGGAATAATACCAGACGACCTATGCAAGTCGATATTTATAGCACTGCCGAAGAAACCAGGTGCAAACGAGTGTGAACTACACAGAACTATCAGCTTAATGAGTCACATTACAAAACTGATTGTCAGAATCCTGATGAATAGAGCGAGAAGCAGAATCAGGCCAGAGATAGGACAGGAACAGTGCGGGTTCGTCAAAGACACTGGAACAAGGAACGCCATATTCATGATTAGGATGCTCTCTGAAAGGGCATTACAAATGAAGAAAGACTTGTACCTATGCTTCATTGATTACGCGAAAGTATTCGACAAAATACGACACAAAGAATTGATGGAAATGATAGGAAACCTCGACATTTTCGGCAAAGATATAAGAATAATCAAGAATCTCTACTGGCAGCAAACGGCCTGCATACGGACAGGTACCGACCTCAGTAGATACACAAAGATAGAAAAAGGCGTAAGACAAGGCTGTGTCTTTTCACCGGATTTGTTCAACCTATACAGCGAGAATATTTTGAGGACCCTAGATGACACACCAGGATTTATTATTGGAGGCCACAACCTGAACAACATAAGATACGCGGACGATACAGTACTGATTGCGGACACGGAAAGGAAACTGCAAGATCTCATACAGAAAGTAGCAGTGGAGAGTGACAAGATGGGACTACAAATAAACTTTAAGAAAACTGAGTGCATGGTCATCAGCAAAAGATACAACCCAAAATGCCAAATACAGGTGGGGGATAACAGAATCAAACAAGTCCAAGAATTTAAGTACCTAGGAAGTGTTCTAACAGGAGATGGAAAGTGCGACACGGAGATCCGAAGGCGAATTGGCATGGCAAAGGACGCGTTCCAGAAGATGAGCAAAATACTAACACACAGGAAAATCTCAATAGAAACGAAGAAAAGAGTGCTAGACTGCTACGTGATGTCAGTTCTTCAGTACGGCTGTGAATGCTGGACAATATCATCGAAAATGAGGACAAAACTGGAAGCGGCCGAAATGTGCTCCTACAGAAGGATGCTACGGATATCGTGGACTGAGCATACAAGCAACGACGAGGTGTTAGAAAGAATGGCAACAAAAAGGAAATTGATGCTGAGCATCAGGAAGAGACAACTGAAGTTCCTGGGACATGCACTGAGGAAGGAAAGCCTGGAGAACCTGATACTGACTGGTCAGATAGAAGGAAGGAGAGACAGAGGAAGGCAGCGGATAACATATTTGCAGGGCCTGATCAGGTGGATGACGGAACGGGGGTTGCCAGGAGCAACAGGAGCAAACATACTAAGAGCCACAAGGGATAGGGAGACGTGGAGATCCATGATCGCCTACGTCCTGAAGGGACAGGGCACATAGAAGAAGAAGAAGAAGAACGTCATATGTAGCTGCCATTGAGAACGAAGCAGTACAAAATTAATGAGATTTATTTTATTTTATTAATTGATTAATTTATTTTGGAGAATTATCATACTAATATAATGTATGCGCACATTAATTAGATAATATCGACTTCAATATATCATCTCCTGTTGTGAATGATATATCGTTTAATTTAGGCCGTTTATTTTGTATAATAATAACTTCTAGAGTTTTGAGACTTGCCTTAAATTTAGATCTATAGAGTATTTAGGTGTTGTAAAATAATATTTGCTTCATATCAATAGATATATTTCGGTTGTTTATAATATTGGTTCATGGGTGCACGGATTACTAAAAGTTCGACAGGTGGCAAGTAATTCTACGAGAGGGGTTGAATTCAACTCGTTTCTTGAGACAAAGTACGAGTTAACCCGTCTTTGGGCTCTTCATAAGGACGTAAGGGCTTTTCAGTCAGGCCATGTACCATCGATCGGAACAATTAATATTGTCTGGTGAGTACGGCTGGTGAATTAGGAATTCGCATTTAAACGTTTTCAAGGAGCTTTTCACCCGTTTATATGATGTGTTGTTCTATGTGTGCAGGGGTTGCTGAAATTTCAATAGGTGGTAGCTAATTATTCAAGGAGTTTAATGCATGTGCACAAATGTATTAGGACTTTGAATAAGTTCTTTCTGATTTTTCATGAAAAGTAATGTTTTCTTTACAAAAATTAGTAAGAAAAATATCGTTGAAACATTATCCATCGCTAATCCCTACTGTTTCCCATCTTTCTAGAAACATTTGAATTCGACACGTCTTTTGAGACTAACTACGTGTCAAGTATTTCATGTTGTTTTTTTCTTATTATTAGTGTTGGAGATGCAATATCCCAAAGGGTACAAGAATCAGGCCATTTCAAACGTCCAGCGTCGCAATGAAAATCACGATGGAGGAAGAAACTTTTAATTGCCACACAGACATCACATTGGTTCTTGACAATGACTGTAATACCGAAAGTATGTGAACAAAAATAATAAAAATACGAACTTAGGAAAGTTTATCCAAAAGTTCCAATATAATACTCAACAACTAATCCTAAAATTGGAAAAAAAATATAACAAAAAAATAAACAGACAGACATTGTTAGTTCTTTTTAATCAAACCTGTTTGTATATATATATATATATATATATGTGTGTGTGTGTGTGTGTGTGTGTGTGTGTGTGTGTGTGTGTGTGTGTGTTCGTAGTTAGATATGTAAGTATAATCTTTGATGGTTTTATACATGTAAGTAAAAGTTTGTAATTTGAAAGCAAAAGTATGAGACAGTTGTGTTTGATATTTTTTTCAGAAGGTTTGTCAAAATATTGAAAAAAAAACAAATAATGGATTTTGCCCGAAATTCTGAAGATTACGAACTAACGGGTAAACCGCACGCTTACATATATCGACATGGCAAATAGAATTTAAAAAAAGTTGAATATATAAACTAAAGAAACCGACAAAAACAATTTTCCCCTCACTTAAAAAAAAATATACATTTAGAATCTTTCTTTAAAGAAACGAAACTAGTTTTCGACTTGACTGAAATTCGTGCTTAGTCGAAAGAAAAAAAGAAGTTATTCCATTTCTTATCGTCTTACGTTGTGATATAACTAAACAAAGCAGGAGTTAGCAGATTAAAAATACATACCATAGTTTGAATGTGATTTGTCTCGATACGAATCAAGAAAATATAAACACTTGAATATAGGTTCCTGTTACAGTGGTAGTTGAGTATCTATAAACTCTATTTATTGAGCCTTCCTTCGTAAAGCAAAAACACTACAATACTAATACGTCACAGGCACCAAAATATACACAATATAAAAAAATATAATATAAAAATCTGTCTAAACTTATTTATAAATGGAACTTTGTTTGTGCGTGTGTGTCTGTGTATGTGTGTGTCCGTTACCCATAGACTCCGAAACGGCTGAACGGATTTTTCTGAAAATTTACACTGTTCTACTATAAGCGTCTGCGAGTGTTCTGAGCTAAGTTTTGTGTCGCGGTACCCTCGACAAATATCGAAAATCGATAATCGAAAAAATAGGGTTATAGAAGGATTTTAATCAAATTTGACACACTCCTAGACAAAGACATAAAAAACGATATTCAGAAGGTTGCAGTTCTTACAATAGTGCAGAAAAATTGATATCGATACCAGGAAAATAAAAATCTGACTCACATTCATTGATTTTGCTTTCAGTCTACGGTTTCGCTTTAACTGGAAGCAACTATTGCTTTTTAGTCTTTCGTGCCAACGTCCAAAGAGTGTGAGCTCCAGGACCATGGATTAGTTTTAAAGCTTTCATTACACCCGAGCAACGCCGCGCTATACTGCTAGTAAATATATAAATAAAATCATAATAAGCATATTGGAGAAATATTTATCAATTATTATCTTTATTTGAGAAATATTTCATTTCGCTATTATATGTAAATTTTGTTAAAAGTAGCATATTATATTAACATAATAAACGCAAATATAAGTAAAATCACTACAATTGTATTTAACAGGCAGAAAGTTATACAGATATTGACCCTCACTAAATTCTTCATGATTTAAAACGCAGTATATAGACTAAGCAGATGTTCAGTAAATCAATACTTTGGAATATATTTAAAATTATATGATGGCTTTCAGTAGCTCCCACACCAAGTTTCCTCTTAGCGAGGAAATATCCAGAAATAATTCTGCCACTTAATATTAAGTCAAGTATAGGTTCGGTCAGTTAGTTAAGTGCCATACGTGATACACGCTTGGGCGATCATGTCTCGAAAGAGACATGACTGACTGGGCAAAAGATTATCCCGCAGTAGTTTCCCATTGCTTTCTGCGGTAGACTGGTTTCCAGCCAAGGATATGGAACCCAATCTGTTCTATTATTTAAACCATAACTGGAGGGAAGAGATGGATTAATACCTTTCCCAAGAGTATTTGCGCATAAGTGAATGCAAAGAATTCAACTGGAATTCGAACTCAGCTCCCCGATTTCTTGTTCCGAGCCGATATCCACTGCGCCACAACGCACATACCAAGTAACTCCAAGTATACGTTACCTAGAGTAAAAAGGGTTTTCTTTAAAAGAATAAACTCCCATTAAAATCTCATATATTTAGAATATTTTAACTTCAACTCTTTATTTGCATTTTCTTTAATTCGATCCCCCTTTCATAGCAATGTTAGCGTGAGGAGAAGCTAGGAAACGCAGTAAGCGGAATATGGGTTGTAACGCTGAGTATATGGATGATACGATTTGGGAGACAAAATTCTCTGAATGAAGTATCAAAAAGCACGATGACATACAAAGTGATCCACCACTACTGACCAAGGAATCCTACACGTAAGGTAAACTGGGTCAGCTCTCATTGGTCGAAAAGTTACAACCAGTTCGCAGATTATTCAAAGAGGCTCAAAAGACAACACTGAGCTCATTGCTATTCTAGTCTTGCATTAGAATAAAATTTGAGCTCTAAATAACGCGATATATTCATCTTGGCTCACGACATTTTGTTAGACTTTGATCAGTCCTGGGTGCTTGATAGCTGTCATGACCTGAGCAAATATTGTTTGATATATATATATATATATATATATATATATATATATATATATATATATATAAAGAGACATTTGTACTTTGCTTGGAGAATTGTGTATATTTGGTGTATGGGTGGGTTCTGAAGGTGGTCCGCATTGTGATAATGCGGTTAGAAAAATAAAGGAAGGCAGTGAAGGTGTCGAGTATTACCTGTTTGTTAATCGTTAATATTTCGAGATCCTCTGCCTGTATGTGTGTGCATGTATGTGTGTGTGTTTATAGTTTGTCTAAAGCATAAACACACACACACACATACATGTACACATATAAACCATAAACACACACGCACATACATTCACACACACATACAGGCACACACATACAGGCACACGCAAGCACTCACACACAAACACTACAATTAACGGCAGCAATAGCAACGAAATATGACAATTCGATGAAAGCCACAGACCACGAGCGGACGTGAAATTAAGCTCTCCAAACATTTTGAAGATGAGGCTATGTTCTCGAAATATTAATGATTAATAAATAGTAATACCCAACACCTTCATTGCCTTCCTTTATTATTTAAACGCATTGCGATAGCCTTCATATATATATATATATATATATATATATATATATATATATATATATATATATAGTGTATCGAGACAGCAGATAATTTTTTAAATATATACTGTTAAATATAAGAGAAAATGAATGTCTATTATGTTTTATCAAGAGCCTTCTAAACGTCGTATTTTGGCTTTAATTTAATTTATTTTTTGAGATTGCTATTTGGCAACTGTTATCGTTGCTTAGCAAAGTTTTATGTCAACACAAGATAATATCGTCTTTAATGGTGTATGTTTTTATGTTAAACTACTTCTAACCGCTCTGAAGATGGCTCATGTTAGACAAAAGCTTAGAACCAACTTAATAAAAAATTATCCAAATGTTGGAGAACTTTTGTCTTTATTTTCACCTGAAGGTAAGCCCAAATACGATGTTTAGAACGGCTCATGATTAAACAGGCATTCATTGTCTCTTATATTTCACAGTATGTGTTTAAATATATATATATATATATATATATAGTGTATCAAGGTAAAAGATATTTTTCTAAACATATATGTCTTCTCTTACAAATACTTTCACGGTTTCTACTCCGGCAAATTTAGCTCCCTGGTGTCCCCTCTGCTTGTATTTAGTCAAGCTACTAGACTAACACCTAAGTCCCACCCTTTTACTTTACTAGACTAGCAACTAAGTCCCACCCTTTTACAGTAAAACCAATCAAATGTAACCGCACATTCTTCTCTAGTAGCTTCTTTTTCTCGCACTTACCCGCCTGTGGAATTCCCTATCAGATACTTGTTTTCCTTACAGATACAATCTCCAAGAATTTAAATGTAAGGTAAATTGCTATCTCTCTGACTCGCATCCTTTACCTAATGTTCTCTTCCCTGTTCACTCTACTCTCACCCGCTCTCTTCACGCCGATGTCCTCATCCTTCTTTTACCCATTCTCGTTTGTCCCCTTCAACTTGTGCCTCTTTCTCATCAGTCGCCTCTTATTTAACCCCCTGCGCACCATTGGTAGTAAAACTACCTTGCTTGCGTGAAATGATTATAAAAAAGATTATTATATTATTATAAGCATTATTATTTCTATTAGTATCATCATCATTTATTAGTAGTAGTCTTAGTATTAATATTATTGTTATTATTGATATGCGTCTTCCTTTCGGCGGTTTTTATTTTCAACCTGAGATCTTGCATTATAGGTATACTTCTTAAGCATTTGAAAGTCGCTGTAATTCTTGAATTTGTTGATTTGTTTGACCTTGATATTATCTTCCCGAGGAAGAGCTACCTTGTTGAGGAGGCATTTTCTTTAATTTTGTTTTCAACAACGGCGGCGTCTGGTTTGGTTGCCTCAGGAACGCAGCCTCTCCGTATGTTTAAATTACACAAGATTTTAATTTGGTCGTTCCCAATCAATTTCTCGAGCTTCTGGCGGTACAATTTCTGGTCGACCTGCCAGTCGATACCGCCTACTTATGGGCCAGTGCAGATGAGAGACCTCTTTATTAAACCAGTTTTCTTTCTATACTAGCATTCCACGATCAACTAAGGCGGTTGGTGACGTTTTCCATTCACATGCCGCATAGATTGCATTAGTCAAAATTCAACATTGTTTTTTCTGAGAGAATTAGAATTTAAGACTTCGTTTTGAGCGGCTTTCCGTCTTACGTTTCAATTACTTTTTTCTTCTATAATCACATCGTATTTGATTTAATGTCCCTGTTTTCTCTCACAGATCTCAAATTTGTTGCTATCCATCTTCGTCTCGCTTTCAGTAACTCTTCTTTTATTCTTTTTTTCTTCTGGATACGCTCTTTGAAAAAAATGTTTGCAAATATTAAATAATTATTTACTTTAGGCTTGTTTCTTTACTTTTTACCAGGTACACGACATCATGTCATCAGTACTGGGTAAATTTTACACTAATGAATTTTCACTTAAACTCTGTTACTTATTAAATTCAATTCCATATTTGTTTTCTGTCTTCTCATCTACAATTAATATTATTTCTTTTATAAATTCTCTTAAGAATTGATACTGAAACGTATAAAATAATTCCTTTTTTTAGATAATAATTTAATAAAACAAGTTCTACTAATTCGTTGATAGCTGAAAACAGAAGAGGTGAATCCATTTGGAATTGGAACCTGGGTCACTGATTAATAATTCTGAGTTGTAATCGATTGGATTGCGCACACATCCAATATTACAGCACCTGGTATTTCAGGCGATCACTTATTTAGGTACAACGCAACTGAACTCCGCCGATCATCCGGGACTCGGTTTTTCAACGTGCTATGACGGTAAATGTTGAAATTCTCTTAAGGTCATTGATATAAATCTTATGTCACAATACTTTCGAAGTATACACATTTATTACTATTTAGGTCGAACGGTGACGTAGGCAATGATAATTCTTTTCTAGCGACATGATGTTATCAAGTCTCCTAACAACTCAAAATATTTTCGAGGTGGTTTTCCAAGTTCACCCATTACTAAAGAAATTATCTAACTGGTTATGATGCACATCTCTAACTGGATCAGTGTACTTTTTTAAACATTGTAGTGTCTTTGGAAACTACTCTTGTACCGCATAGAATACAACAGCAATACACGATCTAAAAACATTTTTACATTTCATTGTCTATGACAAATAAGTTTTATTTACTAACTGCTTCTGTTTAGAAATACATATTATTCCTTTTAAATTTGGTTTTCTGGCCAGCACATTGATGCTTACCAACTAACTTACCTTCCATTTCATTCCAAACAAATTCAGCCCGGAATTATTGAAGAGTTTTCTAGAAGTTTCAGGAACTTTCGGAAAGTTTCCAAGTGTTTCAATGATTTCTGTAATTTTCCACCTACATAAAAATCAACGTACACCCTTGTGTAGGTACCTCCACTCGGATCGATAACAAAAGCAAATAATATGAATAAAAAAGGTTCCAAACTTAATAAATAAAATTTTAATTTTACAATTTTAAATTTAAAAAAATTAGATTAAAATCAATATAATTTCGGGTTAAATAATACCAATGTATTTTTCTTTCGGGAATTAAAATTTAATTTTATGGTTTTAAATTAAAGCTAATTTTAAAGTTGAAGATTACTTATTTATTTTTAAAATTTAAATTTAAATTTAGGTATCGAAAAATCAGTGGAGGTACCTACCCTTGTGCAAATTAAATAATGCCTATACGTCGACTCTTGGCGTTGATATTCTGTCCCCATCGCAATTTCCTTTACTATTTGGACTGATGGATGCAGTTATTTTATTCATCTTTCTGACACGAATGAGAGTTGAAAGACTGGAAACAACAATATCCGCAATCTTTCTGTAAGTCTTGTCAGTGTTTGTGCAGCGTTACAATTTTCCTACGCTTTCTTGGAGTAACGTCCATCGCAGACAATGGCCGAAGGACAAATAATCGACACTCGAGACAATAGTGTCTGAGCGTGACAAATTCAATCACGGTTGACGCAATAGTTTTCAAGGACAAACAATTTTCATCATATATCCCGAAAAAACATTTACTGCAAATGACTTAATCTCTGGAAAAAAATAGAAATCGATTTTACCCTGCGACTAAAACTAACCGTATGATGAAATAATTCTAAATTTTTTTATAGTCTGTCTTAGGTAATCCTAGAACAAATAAATACTATTATTGAATCAAATGTCCTCTTGTTCCTATCATATGAGAACTGGTTTTCCTAATGGGAATAGATATATTTCAGAAATGTCATTCTTCTGGTCACAAAAGAACAGTTTGAAGTAAATACTACCCATTTTTATATACTCTTGACGTAAGCAAACAGTAAATAACAGTTGTTACCCAAGGACAAAAATTGCATTACAGTGAATTTTATACTTTCTATTTTCTCATCTATCACAATAAGTTTGGGTCGCCCTGCTTCAGTGACACGATCTGTCTAACCAAAAGCAATGCATATATTTTTAATATAATTTTAAACCTCTCACACACATTGATGTCAAATTTACAACAAACATCCGAATGGTTTCTCAAAGTATTATCTCATGAAATTATTATTAGTATTGTCATTATTATTATTATGTCATTTTTCATCATATTTCGATTTCTGCTTTGGTCTCACTACCAACCAAGTCTGCGGGGAGACCTAAGGCAGGTAGTGGCGTGTTGTTATGACTCCATTTCATGTTTTTCTATCCTCCCTATCATCCCCAGCATTACATAGATAACGTTTTCCTTAGTGTGTGGGCTGTACTTAATAATACAATTTTTTGTATATCTCTTAAGCTGGGGTTTCCAGGGATTCTTTCAATGTGTTGTTTTGTTCCATTTTTTATCATTCCAAGTGCACCTACTATCACTGGCACAACTCTTGTTTTCAATTTCCACATTTTTTCTATTTCAATTTCCAGGTCTTTATATTTTGACAGTTTTTCAAATTCCTTGATTGCTATGTTACAATCCGCTGGACAAGCCATATCAATTAATAGACAAGTTTTCTCCTTCTGGTTTTTAACAATAATGTCTGGCCTGTTTGCTTCAATTTTTCTGTCTGTGTAGATGGTGTAATCCCATAGAATGGTTACATCTTCTATTTCTGTAACCGGTGCTGGATGATGTTCATACCAGTGTTTGTTTACAGCTTTTCCATAATGTTTGCACATTGCCCAATGTAAATATTGCCCAACTCTATCGTGGCGATTTTTATATTCGTTTGGGGCAAGCACAGAACAGCCTGAGATTAGGTGGTCTATTGTTTCTTGGTGTTTATCACAAAACCTGCATTTTGGATCCATATTATTATGCATAATATTTGCCTGAACGTTTCTCGTGAAAAGACTTTGGTCTTGTGCTGCAAGTATAAATCCTTCAGTTTCAGACTTTAATCCAGATGCACGTAACCATCGATGAGTATTAACTTTGTCAACATTGGATTTATTGGCACGTACTGGATATTGGCCATGCAGAGGTTTGTCTTGCCAGCGCTGTTTCATCTTTTCAAGAGCTTTATCTTTGGCTTTCATTTTCATATTTTTTGCCGCAATAGTTGGTTCTTGGCTACTGTTTTGCTTTTCTACAGAATCTACTAACTGTAATTCTTGTTTGTATTTACTGCCTTCTTTTATTATTGAATATTTTTTCTTTCTTTCTTCATGTTGCCTTACTAATTGTATCATCCAATCCTTTGTTGTTTCTATGTATGTTAGTAAGCCAATAGTTGTTGTCTTGTATGACAATTCCAGCTGAATAAGACCCCTTCCACCTTCTTTACGGGGTATGTATAGACGGTCTACATCAGCCTTTGGGTGATGCATCCTATGCTTAGAAAGAAGCTTTCTTGTTTTAGCATCCATTCGCCTGATGTCGTTTAGAGTCCAGTTTAAGATGTTGAAGCTATATTGGACAACTGGGATTGCAAGGCTATTAATGGCCATAACTCTATTCTGTGAATTTAATTCAGTTTTTAATATCATTCGTAGCCTTCTATAGTACTCTTTACGCACTATTTCTTTCATTTTTTTATGGTGAATGTTTTCGCTCTCATTTACACCTAGGTATTTATAAGCTTCTTCTGGTTTCAATTCTTTTATTGTTACAGCAGGGTCTAGGCTAATTGAGGATGCTTCTTGTATTGATCCACGTAAAACTGTAGCTTTAGCACATTTATTCAAATTAAATTTCATTCCAATGTCTTCGCTGAAGCATTTTACAGTTTGCAGAAGACCTTCCAGCTCATTATCATTCTTAGCATATAACTTTAAGTCATCCATGTAAAATAGATGGCTTATTTTCTTTTGGCCTATTTTATAACCACATTCTGTCTTATTAAGTTGACTGGTTAGTGCTATTAATGATATGCAGAATAGTAAGGGAGATAAAGAATCACCTTGAAATATACCTCTTTTGATGTTTATTTCATCAGACTTATAGGTTCCATTTATATGATTGAGGTAAAGGGTTGTTTTCCATATAGACATGCACTGTTTGATGAAATTGATGATGACGGGCGATATCTTGTATATATTTAAAGTCTTTAAAATCCAGTCATGTGGCACACTATCGAATGCCTTTCGGTAGTCTATCCAGGTAGTACTAAGATTTTTCTTTGTCTTGTAGCAGTTTTCCAGGATCATTTTGTTAATTAGCAATTGGTCTTTACAGCCATAACAGCCACGTTTGCACCCTTTTTGTTCAAGCGGTATCATGTCATTTCTTTCTAAGAATAAATATGTTTGTTTTGTTAAAATAGATGTTAGTAGTTTATATGTTGTCGGAAGACATGTAATTGGTCTGTAGTTTTTCGGGTTGTTTGTGTCACCATTCTTGGGTAGAAGAAATGTAATTCCTTTTGTCATCCATGCAGGAATTTTAGTGGGATCGTCAACCATTTCTTGGAGTTCTTTGGCTATTTTTTTATGTGCTGCATTTAAATAATATAGCCAAAAGTTAGGAATTTTATCTATACCTGGAGTTTTCCAATTGTGTGCTTTTTTTAGTGCAAATTTAATATCATCTTCTGTAATTCCAGACCATGTCTGTTCGGGTTTATTCTTCATTCGTTCTATCTCCTGCGTAATCCAATGTACTTCCTTGCTAGGTTCTTTAGGGCAAGCCCATATCTTTTCCCAGAACTGTGTGACTTCTTCCATTCTGGGGGGTACTGTCACTTCAATTCTTTTTTTACCTATTTCCCTGTAAAATCTCTTTGTATCAGTCTGAAAGATCTTGTTTTGTCTGTAAAATTTTGCTCTTTTTTCATAGCGTCTTATTCTTTGAGCCTTCAGTTGGATTTTTTGCTTTATTTTTTCTTTATTTGATAAGACGTCATTTTCATTCCTGATGTTATATTTTTTTTCGGCTCTTCTTCTTTTCCTAGTTCTTACATTTATTCCTCTACTCAGTTCATCCAGTACTGACAGTTCACTTCTTAGTTGTTCGATTTCTTTTTCGATTTTTCTTTTCCAAGGTGGATCTTCACGTCTGCGTGACTGCCTTGTTTTTATTTTGATGTTTAATTTTTTTCTTGCTGCTGTTGCTGATGCATATATTACTTCGTTAAGATTTGTATTCGGGTCTTCATCCAGTATTGATTTCAGTGCTGCATTGTACAATTTAATAGTTCGGAGGTTTTGTTTTGTTGGTTGGAATTTTGGGAGCTGTTCACGTTCCTCCATTGTAATACTTTGTATTTGACTTAGCTGGTTTTTTATTTCTATCTTGGCTTCCTGTATATTGTTCTTATTTTCCGTCAAATAATTATCTTCGATGTGTTCTGAACTAATTTTATTTTTGTCTTTTAACTGACTCAGACTCAGATCGCACCTTTCCAGCACTTTTAGACTTACATCCTTATCTTCGCAGTGATTTGCGTGTTTCACGGTTTCTACATTATGACCTGTGATTTGTTTGATGTTATTACTTTTTATTTCTGGTTCCGGTTCCTTTTCATATTTTGTTGATTCGACTCTTCTTGTTACAATTCTTTTAATTTCGTGAATCTCAGCCTCTGACAGTCGGTTATTACGAATAATGTACCTACGTACATTGGCCAATTTATTTTCGTCAATATACTTTCTATTTGTTTGACCAACTTTTTCACGCCAAATGTCATATGTTTGGCGAGTCATGTTTTTTTGAGGTTTGAGTAACGCTTCATGAAATGCAGTCATAACGACTTTGTACTCCTCACGAGACCATTTTATTTTTTCTTTCTTTAAATATACGGTTGTAGATCTAGCTGGTGAATTTTCAGGACCATCATTAGGATTATCCTGGTTGTGGGGACCTGAAGATACATTCTTTGTGTAGGAGTTTGTTCCTATGGCAGATTTTTCGACCTCAGGTAGGTTCCCTCCTGAAGGACGGGCTCCCTGTTTATCCATTGGAAGAGCCATACTGGACTTTTTATTTCTATTTGTGTTTTTCATGTTTTTCCCACGAGTGACGCACGGGTCCAAAAGTCCACCCAAAGTTGCCCGGCACGTTGGGTAACGGTCTTTTACAAACAGGGTCCCGAAGCCTGTAGGGAATCGTTTGTGACCTCATAACGCAGTAGCCATTCACTCCTCGGCACGATTAACATCTTGAGTTGCGGGTTGTTGTTCGGAGTTTTCCTTCTCCTAAATGGGCTGCCTATTATTATTATTATTATTATTATTATTTGTATGTCATGTTTTGTTATAATTTGATATCTTTTATGGTCGCACTACCTTGCAAATCTGCAGGTAAACAAAAGGCAGGTAGTGGTGTGTTGTTATGACTCCATTTAATGTTTTTTCATATCTACCTAACATCCCTAGCGCTACATAGACAAAGTTCTCCTTAATGTGTTGGCTGTACTTAACAAAATATTTTGAATGTCTTTTAAGCTGGGGTTTCCAAGAACTCTTTCAATGTGCTTTTTATTCTATTTTTTATCATTCCAAGTGCCCCCACCTATCACTGGTACGATACTTGTTTTCAATGTCCACTTTTTTTCTGTTTCAATTTCCAGGTCTTTATATTTTGACATCTTTTCGAATTAACATTATTATTATTATTATGTCATTTTTCATCATATTTCGATTTCTGCTTTGGTCTCACTACCAACCAAGTCTGCGGGGAGACCTAAGGCAGGTAGTGGCGTGTTGTTTTGGCTCCATTTCATGTTTTTCTATCTTCCCTATCATCCCCAGCATTACATAGATAAAGTTTTCCTTAGTGTGTGGGCTGTACTTAATAAGACAATTTTTTGTATATCTCTTAAGCTGGGGTTTCCAGGGATTCTTTCAATGTGTTGTTTTGTTCCATTTTTTATCATTCCAAGTGCACCTACTATCACTGGCACAACTCTTGTTTTCAATTTCCACATTTTTTCTATTTCAATTTCCAGGTCTTTATATTTTGACAGTTTTTCAAATTCCTTGATTTCTATCTTACAATCCGCTGGACAAGCCATATCAATTAATAGACAAGTTTTCTCCTTCTGGTTTTTAACAATAATGTCTGGCATGTTTGCTTCAATTTTTCTGTCTGTGTAGATGGTGTAATCCCATAGAATGGTTACATCTTCTATTTCTGTAACCGGTGCTGGATGATGTTCATACCAGTGTTTGTTTACAGCTTTTCCATAATTCAATTTTTATTATTATTATTATTATTATTATTATTATTATTATTATTATTATTATTATTATTATTCCATAAATTAGTACGTTAGCTTCTACGTAACTTCGTATAGCAGTAACTTATTGAATTAATTCCCAATACTTTTCCTTAATTCCGAAAAGCCTTATTTTTTGATGGATGCCATGAAACGAATTTAAAACTCTATATATTTCTTGCCAGAAACAACGATGTGAAACAAGTCTTGGGTTTGATTTAATACTGATTTCCCGCTTTGTCATTACCTCAAGTAAATAAGCTATAATTACTTTTTGGTTGCCAGGCAATAGGTGGAAAACTATATACTAAACAGGCTCTTCGTTTTTAATGAGAAAAAGAAAGAATTCAATCTATTGAATAACGAAGAACCGAATATGCACTTCTTATTAAATATCTGTTTCAGTAGAATGAAACCCCGTAAACGTTTAATCTTTTTTGATTTGTACCCTCTTCTTTAGATAATCTCCTTTGTTAATATTCATAATTGATACTTCAATATTTTGCTAAAGTTTTTGAGTTCAAATATTTAACGATATAGAATTTCAAATAGTATTTTAATTTTGGCAAAAGTGTTAAGTTTCTTATTCAATCATTAATTACTTAAAAGTACATTTCATCTCAAGGACCCGGCTTTCTTCCCCCCCCCCCCAATCTTCTTTCACTTTTTTCTTTTCTCTTTTTTTGTTCTCAATTGGAGTAGATAGACTTAACTATCGCCCGGTTCACACTCCACCCACGTCTTTTGAACAGGTGAAGAGGCTCATCCCTTGTTTCCTGTTTAGGATGTGGTTCCCGGCTTTCTTTTCCCCCCCCCCCAATCTTCTTTCACTTTTTCTTTTCTCTTTTTTTGTTCTCAATTGGAGTAGATAGACTTAAATATCACCCGGTTCACACTCCACCCACGTCTATTGAACAGGTGAAGAGGCTCATCCCTTGTTTCCTGTTTAGGATGTGTTTTCATTTCAGTTGCCATGAAAATTAAAGAAGACAAACACAAGTCAGGTTACGTTGGTAAGATAGTGACTGAAGTTGAGATGCTTGATCAGGATCGATTATATTCTTCTTATGTGTGCCCTGTTCTTTCAGGATGTAATCGACCATGACTTTCCATGCCTCCCTATCTCTTGTGGCTCTTCGCTCTTTTTCTCCTTTTACACCACACAAAACTCGTTCTGTCATCCACTTGATCAGGCCCTTCAAATATGTTATCCACTGCTTTCCCCTGTCTCTTTATCTTTCTATCTGGCCTGTTAGTATCAGGTTCTCCAAGCCCTCCTTCTTCATTGCATGTCCCGGAAACGTTAGCTGTCTCTTTCTGATGCTCGGTATTAATTTCCTTTTCATTTCCATCATTTCCAAAACCTCGTCTTTGCTCACATGCTCAATCCATTATATCCTTCTGTAGAACCACATTTCAATTGCTTCAAGTTTTTATTTCATATTTGATGATGTTGTCCAGCATTTACTGCTATATTGAAGAGCTGACATCACATTTCAATCCAGTACTATCTTCTTTGTTTCTAGCGAAATTTTCCTGTCGCTTAATACTCTACTCAACTTCTGGAACGCGTCCTTTGCCATGCCAATTTGCCTTCGGATCTTTTTGATTTTCTCAAAACTTTTGAGCTGTTCAGTAGGAGCACCAAAGCAAATATAGCAATAATATTCGATACACGGACGAATTTGTAAGTGTACCAGATGCATTCTAACCAAAAAGATTGTATGACACGACACAGTGATCCAAATATCTATTCATTAGATGCAGCTGTTTATTTAGAGATAAATAGTTGGAGCACCAGACCAGATTTATATTCCAAAGCAGGGAAGAATGGTAGATTAATAAATGTGCTTAATGGATTCTGACGAGGAAGATTTTCTGACACAACACAGAGACCAAACTTTCCTTGTCGGCGTCGAATACACAGAAAGATTCAAATAGGAAAAGTTACATTTTTAGGGATACTGTTAGTTATTATCATTTTTATTATTAGTAGTAGTATTAGAATTAGTAGTAGTAGTAGTAGTAGTATTCTTTTGATTTCTGAAGTATTTTCATTTCTTTCTTAAGGTCAGAAATTGCATCATGATATTTTTCACTGATCATTTTTTACGGACAAATAAAACAAGCAAACCTCATATTGAATAGGCTTTCGGCCATATCACGTTGAATACACCGGTTTTCGATTGATCACCGAAGTTAAGCAACGTTGAGTCTGGTCAGTACTTAGATGGGTGACCGCTTGGGAATACCAGATGCTGTAAGCGTTTAGTGACGGATGTACGTTGTGGTAAAGTAGATATAGGCTCGGAAAGAGAAATCGGTGAGTCGAGTTCGAATTCCAGTTAAATAACCTGCATTCACTTAAGCATTGGTACCCTTGGGAAAGGTATTAATCCGTCCCTTCCCTCCAGTTATGGGTTAAATTACAAGTATAGGACTTGAGGACCCTGCCCTTAAAAAACAAATCCCAATGAATCTTGATACTCGAAAAGAAAAAAAGTATTACTAGACACAACACCTATATTAAAAAAAACAATAAATTGTTGAAAGAAAAAGGTATTACCAGTAATAAATAAAATAAGATTTATTTGGCAATAAATGTCACGCCTAGTTTGATATGCCATGAAAACAAAACAAGCAATCATATCAAATACATTTTGCATAGACGTTTGTGGGGTTACTCAAAATATTCTGCCAAAAGTTTTGCCCATTTTAATAGATAGTGGGTTATTGACATACCTAACTGTTTTTTCCAGTTTCCATCTAAAATTTCTTAAGGTCTGCTTGGAATATCTTATTTTGTCAATAAACCTGCAAGGCTTTTAATATCGTTTTAGTTTGTGTGCGTTTAATTACAGTTTCTGTTTAAGTATTTCCTTGACTGGTAGAATTTCATTCAGTATTTTGATTTTATATCTCCGCTTGATTTTCCTGCATTTGCTTGTTGTATCGATAATTCACATTTGGTTTCCTCTCTTTCTCTTTTCGATTTTGCCTTCCAAACTGGTTCTTTTTGTGTGTTTGCCTTTTCTTTGACTTGACACCAAATTTCCCAGTAGCTGCTAAAGCTGTCGCTTGTTTCAGCGATTGTTTCCAGGGTTTTTTCCCTTATTAGGTATCCTTTATTAGGTATCAGCGTTATATATTTGCACAATATGTTAACTGGACTTTGTTGTTCCCTCTTTCTTTTCTACAAATATTACAACGGCTTCTGCTCGAAAAAGCTTATCTCCCTGGTGCCTCTTCTACAGGAATTTACTAGTGCTACTAGATTGCCAACTATGTCCCACCCTTTTAAAGTAGAATCAGACAAATATAACCCCCCTCTTCTACCTTCCAGTGTCTTTTCTTGCACTTCCTGTTTTTGAAAATTGCTTCTGTACACCTGCCTACCTGATAGCTACACACCCAATGAGTTTAAGTACAACGTCAATTGCTATCTCTTATCTTTTTTATTCCTTTGATTCTATTATTCCTTCCCTGACCCCTCCCTCTTGTGTCTTGTTCATCTTTCTTTTCACTTATCTTGTAGCCCCCTGTGCACCTGTGTCTTGCATGGGATAAAACAATTTAAATATGTATTTTTCGGTATATGTATCCAAGTTATTCTACTGATTATTTGAATAATATGATTTTTCGCTTCGGTGATTTCACATCTATTGTTTTCAAAAAGTTCTGCCTTAATGTCGTTTGACTCATCTTCAGTGACATAATCTGAATAAATGGGGTTGTTAATGTCACGGGTAGATTTTTCTGTTTTATTTCCTAAGATATTATTTTTTATCTCATTTGTTGTGGATAATTGTTTAGAAACCACAAAAAATAATAATAACAAAAACAGATATGGAGAAATAAAATGTATTGAACAAATATATATTCAGCCTGGAACAGGGGTTAGTAGATGCAGGAATACTGTTAGTAAGAATCAATATATGCAATCTTATAGATAAGAAGTAAGTCCGGGTCAGGCAGTTAAAGTGCCATACGTGATACACGCTTGGGCGATCATGTCTCGAAAGAGACATAACTGACTGAGCAGAAGATTATCCCGCAGTAGGTTGCCATTGCTTTCTGCGGTAGACTGGTTGCCGACCAAGGGCTATAAAACCCAATCTGTCCTGCTATTTAACCCATAACTGGAAGGAAGAAGACGGATTAATACCTTTCCCAAGGGTATTTGCGCATAAGTGAATACAATGGATTCGACTGGAATTCGAACTCGGCTACCCGGTTTCTCGTTCCGAGCCGATATCCACTGTACCGCAACGCACATTGTCCGGATAAGTCTATATTCTTACTGACCACTAAGCGGCAGTACAGCTACCCAACTGAACTTGTGTCAACTCTTTTACAACGGTATTTACCAACCTTCCCACGCAAGGTGAGATGTGACACAAGATCATTTTATAGTGGGTCTTCCCGGCCATATAGTCGGGCCAAAAAGTATATCTGTCTATTATTACCGAGTCGTGATTCTACCCTTCGGAGGAACCACGACTGGGTTAGTGCTCTCTACTCGGAAGCAGAGAGCGCCCTCTACCCGAAGGCAGAGAATGACAGTGTCATAGTCGTAATAACAGAGGCAAATGCCAGCTGGTTTTACAGCTGCCGCTCACTGTATAGGCAGGATTATTATACACAATAATCCATTTATTGTCCAATAAAGGGTTAATCCCCATCATCATTTATTTTAGTTCTTACCTCATCCTCTCTCATATTGTTTATTTCTAATCTTATCCGTTTATCGTTTGTCTGATATTCTGACTGATATTTAGTTTTATCTTATCTATATCTGCATTTGGCTGTCTTTTATTTTGGTCAATAATTCTTTGGACATTGGCAAGGATGTTTTTGTTGAGATAAGATTTTATTCTTAGTTTTACGTATTTTCTATGTCTGATACGTGATGCTCTTTTGTAGATTTATGAATGCGGTAAAAAATATGCCATGACTTGTTAATACTCTTTCCGATTCCATTGTTTTGGCTTTATTTTTATTAATTGATTTGTCATTGAGTCACATGGCCCAAGGTTGGAGAAAGTCCGGGTGTATTAACCAAGGATCTCATAGTTGTTGGAAGTGTTTGTTCTTGTAAAATATGTTTCTGAATAACGTGGTCCGTGTTGACAGGGATGACGTCCGACCCGGTATGAGTATTTGTTTGTAAGTATTGAGAATGTTGAATTCTTCGTTTTTGAGCGGAGGCGTTTTAACCCTGACCGACAAAGAGTAATTTTCTTCAAGATACAACCTCTTGAGCGACTGTCGATTAAGACTAAATAGCTCGTCCTACTCATGAAACAGGGGAGTTATATTAAGAAGTCCACAGTTTGCAATTTCTTCAATTAGTCTCTGCAGTCAGAGAGGTAGCATAGGGAAATGGAAATGGTATAAGTCTTAACATAGAATAAATTGCAATTCCCGTATACACGGGAATACACCGGCGGGGTATCAAAAATACTTTTTAGAAATTAAAATAAAATAAATTGAAATAAATTTAAAAGAAAATTTAAAAGAAGAAAATTCAATTTCAAATTAATTGTAAAACATTCACACAGTTTACACATAAAAGTCGAATCCAAATTGACTTCGAGCGAAAATTGAAGATATGTTTAACTTGCTGACACGAAGAAGAGTGATAATTATCCAACATTATCGGATAGATGACAATCCCACATTACAGGGTAGCGGATGAGTCACTAAGGAATCCATTAAACCAAAAAGAAAAAATACAAATAATTATTATTCTCTACATTTCTGAAATGTGGTATTTACATTATTTACATAGTTCGGAATATTGTCCTCATCTTTATTGTCATACAAAGCGTTCGTAGATCTTTGACCTAAAGTGTTGTGAGTTCAAAACCTGGTGACAGTAGTTGTGAACAAAAAATTAGATTTGTGTTAAATGGAAATGACTAATTCATCCGGAAGTGACATTATTCATGAAATGAAAACAATCTACCCTAGTAATCGAAATGAACGGCTCGGTTCAAAATTCGATTCACCTGAATAAGGTCAGCGCGTACAATGACTAAAACGTCGTGAATATGGTAATAGAGATGAAGACAACAGTATGAACAATATAAAAAATAATAATTATGACTGATATTATTATTTTTGTTATTATTAATAATTTTATTGTTGCAGTTATTAATTATTACTATTGTCATTGATGTGTTGTTGTTATTGTTATTATTGTTATTAGTACTATTATAGTTTTTATTATACTTGTGGTTATATTATTTTATTATTATTGTTTATATTATTAGTACTCTTCTTTTCATCACAATTCCTGTTGTTATTATTATTATTAATAGTATTATAACTTCGGTTTCTATAGGTGTATTAACACTTCTGTATACTTTATTGTTATTCATTTCACGTTCCGCCATCTTTTGTCACATTTGTTTCTCAACATGTTTCCCGAAATGCACATAGAGGCCATTATTAGCGCTATTGGCCGATACACTCATGTCCCATGGCCTGCGTCTACGTTACCAAGCTGTCGGCTGTGATTAAATCTCTCCTCTGGATTCCTCTTCCAAATGCCTAATTCCAGTGCACAATCAAGTTGGAAAACGATGCAATGCAGGCTCGAAACTTGCTAATACCTTGACCGTGGTTATTCTCTTGTCACTGCAGTATCAGTTTGGGATTATTTGCCCATTCAGTCGAATTTGTCACTTTCCCCACATCACAGTTTTTACCTATTCTTCATTTGTTTACTGTGTTTCCATTATTTGTCAATCATTCGTCGAATTTTCCATTTCTTTGGCTGATTGTTTTTCTATTTTTTTACTATTCTATTCATTTTACGATCATTTTCAATTAATCTTTATTCTAGTGTATTTTCTTCAGAGTTTGTTCTACTATGTAGCTTATTTCTTTTACAGTTTTTATTCATTTATTTATAATTTATTTACGAGTGTACCCCTGTCGTCAAAAATAACGGCAAAATATTTGAGAGGAGAGGGATATTAGCTGTTTCCTCACAGGTTATACCTCCTGTTCTTTGTTACTGCTAACACCGAGTGTTAATATCTAAAGTAATTTGCAGGATTTATGCGTAAACTCAATCATGCAGTTCTAAAGTTATTCTTAATATAAACTCAGTTTTCACTTAAATAACAGAAATTCTGTCTGAAATTTATTGGAGAATTTTAAAAATAAAATTCTGTTGATCTAAAAATAGGTATGGCTATTTATTCATCTAGTATTGTGAATGAACTAAACAAACTGAGTCAACCACGCATTAACTTCAAAACTATGACGGTAAATTATTTGAGAGGATCATTAGATTTTCTTCACAGGATATCCCTCTGACATGGCAAGATAGAATAGAATATACATATATTTGTATTGAGGTAGTAACTTTTCTTTTAGACATGTCAGATTTTAATAAATTGCAAACATTATTTCTGCATATTTTTGATAGAATCCGTTCATACTCACGGATAATCTTTCGCGTATATTAATTGAAAGATATAAGAAATGAGCTGTAACGTTGACAGATGTTATTCATTATTCATTTCTTGATGTTTCCAAGTACTTTCAATCTCCTTCCGATATCAACTTCAGGGTTGTGAGTTGTTCTTTCTTTTTTTTCTGCTTTTTCATCACTTTTCTTTCATCCTCTTTTTTCTCATTTTTCATTTCTTTTTTTTTTCTCTCTCACATTTATTTCAACACTGGATTCGTTGATTCTTAATTTTTTGTATTTTCTTACGTTTTTCTTTTTTTACATTTTCATTTATTTGCGCTCCTCTTTTCATTTTTTCGTTTCTTTTTCGATGAATATCGCTTTTCTCTGTCTCTGTCTCTCTCTCTTTTTCTATTTCTCTCTCTCTCTTTCTATTTCTCTCTCTCGCTCTTTCTATTTCTCTCTCTTTTTCTATTTCTCTCTCTCTCTTTCTATTTCTCTCTATCTTTTTCTATTTCTCTCTCTCTTTCTATTTCTCTCTCTGTTTCTCTCTCTTTTACTATTTATCTCTCTCTCTTTCTATTTATCTCTCTCTCTTTCTATTTCTTTCTCTCTCTTTCTATTTCTTTCTCTCTCTGTCTCTCTCTTTTTCTATTTATCTCTCTCTTTCTATTTCTCTCTCACTTTTTCTATTTCTCTCTCTTTCTATTTCTCTCTCTCTGTCTCTCTCTTTCTATTTCTCTCTCTCTTTTCTATTTCCCTCTCTCTCTGTCTCTCTATCTTTTCTCTCTCTCTGTCTCTTTTTCTATTTCTCTCTCTCTCTGTCTCTTTTTCTATTTCTCTGTCTCTCTATCTCTTTCTATTTCTCTCTGTCTTTTTCTATTTATCTCTCTCTCTCTCTCTCTCTCTCTCTTTCTGCTTCTTTGCTTATTTGTTTGATTGATATTTTCTAATATTTATTTCTTTTTTGCATTCTTTCTTTTTCAATTATTTTTAAATGACTTGGCAACAATGCAGCTAAGGCGCCAGCAGTTAGGAAGGAGGAAGTAAAGTAAAAAGATCAAAATTCAAGGAGAAAGAAAATAATGATTAGCATATCATTTGGACTCTTGTACATTGTAGTTAAGAGAAAATTACGAAAATGGACAATGTTCCACATCTGAGATAATCAAGAGAAGAAAAAATTACAATAGAACTTAAGGTTATTTTTTTTTATTGTTTTTTGGCAATTCCTAGGGTAAATGGATGAAACCTAACTGGCAATCTTGCTTAATTTCATTTAAATTTAATCTGACGTGCCAAAGTTCAAACATCATCAGAAGAATAATTCCGTTTTCTTCATATCATTTAATTTTATCCTATTAATTTATGCCTATTCGTTTACTTTGTTCTTATATACAACGTTTCATTCGCTCTTCATCCTCCAAGTCCTCTTTGCAACATCAGTATTACTGCTATTCCCATGTATTAACACTTCCACTACTATTCCTCGCCGGCTAATATATTGCTGCTTAACTGCAACTTGTTAAATGACTCAGAAAAAAAAAAGTTTGCCTGAAAGAAGATAATGCAGATTTTCAAGTGACGATTTCTAATTTCTGTCTGAATATCTGGCATGAGAATTTATGATTATTCAGATTTGGATTAATGTTCCCACCTTGTTATTATCACAACGTTTCAACTGTTGTGTTATTCAGTCTTCTTCAGGTTTATGTCAACCTAGTCAACCTCCTAGGAAATTACAACAAAACTCTATTATTTAGTCTGCGTGGATAGATTTTTCTCGTTCTACTGCCAATGTCTAAGGATAAATCGTTCTATTATAGTAGTGCTCAATTATTGCGAAACTTCTGTCTTACTTGCATGATTTTCTGCTACTAGACACAGAGATTAAACTTACATTTACTATGCCACCAAATTCAAGATGTACAATGTGTCGACTAAAAGTTTAGCAGAAAATAGAAACATTTTGGATCCTCATGAATTAATTTTTAGGGCATATAATGAGGAATAATAGCTTGGAAGATTTTATACTAACGGGATAGATTGAAAGTAAAGATATTTACCCTGCTCCCCATCTGGAGCGAGATGTAACCCAAGGTCTTTTTTAAGCTGGAGACCCGACCACGTACTGACGGGTAGAGGGACAAAAATTCCCCATTCTCCTCAATCGCCGGTTGAGCTGGCCCCGGTGACGAGCACCTGGTCCACCCCTCTGCTGCAATGAGGTGGCTCGGCCGCGGGACACTGTTCCCCGGAACCGGGCATATATTCAGTGTAATGTTTCTCAGTTGCAAACCTGTCCTCTCGGACGGAGCTACAACTGAGCTGGACACTGTCTTCAAGGACAGAGACGCAACTGAGAAATGATTTGGGTCCCTCATTCATTTACATCAAAAAGTAAGAGAAAAGTAGAAAACAGAATAAAACAAAGTATAAACTACCTACCGACCTTAAGTAAGTTGATGGCAAAACAAGATTTTGGAGAAACGACGACATTTATTGTTTTAACAAAAGACTAAACATTGGGTAGAGCCATGATCTTCAACATCTTGAATGGACACATCACATCCTTAAATTAAAAAAGAATTGAAAACCACACATATTTTTACTTCTATTCAAAATACATGTTGTAAAAGAATATCTTGACATTTGTATTGATAATGTCCACGGTAGGAGGAAACGCATAAGTAAACAAAAAGTTTTCATTTTTTAATTTATGCATGCACTCCTTTTAATTATATACTTTTATTTACATTTGATGTTTTACATATTTGACATTTATCTCATATATAGCTATCAATTTATATATATATATATATATATATATATATATAATACCTGCCGTAATTATTAGGCAACCCTTGTAAAATTTTGCAAAGTAATAATAACAAAAGAATCATTCGATTTTCATTTGGCAATAAATGATAAACATTGTATGATATACATCATTTCTTAAAAAAAAAAATGCTTAGATGTCCTAATAATTATGGCCGGTAGAGTATATATATATATATATATATATATATATACTATAGATTATAGCTTAGAACATGTACAGATTTTTATTCACTACAAAGTGTACATTTTGTTTCGACATTGAAATGATAATGTCTCATCAGGTGGTGTGGAAAGTCTCTTTGCTTATATTAGGCGAATTGTGTATGGGATGTAGGTGGGGTTAGTAACAAGTGAATAAGTCTTGTAAATTTTCCTTTAGAATTTTGAAAAGAGTGAATATGCAGGGGATAGATTTGATTAATAAACTTGTCGGGAATTTTGTAAACAGATTTAGCATTAAAAGATAGGGCATAGCTTTTTTTGGTCTAATTCCTGGATTTTTTTTCTTCAGGTTTACGAAAAGAGGAGAATAAGGAAGTTTGAAGGTGGTGTCTGGAATAGGATTAGATGCGATGAAGTGGGAATGGTAGTTAGCATTTAGTGGACCTATCATTATTATTTAATTGTACAACTATACAATACTTTTTTATTTAAACTCCGTTTTTATAATTAATGTAATTTTGTCTATTTAACCTTAACTTAAATTTAGGAAATCACTTTTTCTATAATACTTTGAAATAGATCACAGTTTCTGGTATGGAATTGGTAAAATTTTATGTAAGAGTTTGAAAAAATTGAAATCATTAAATATATGAATAGCAACAGACTTTTAAACCAGAGGCATGAAACCACAGTAAACTGCAAATACATTAAAGAACTAACCTTAAAATCATGCTAAAAATTTTTCAAAAACCAAAGTTAGGACCTCTTAGAGACGATAAACCTTTATAATATTAACAACCCTCTCCATTGATCGAGACAAGAGTAAACCGTAGTAAACTACTTAGGATCTTATTACATCTGGGAGATCGTTAATAGAGAAAAGGAAAAGCGTAGGCCCTATAATAGAGCCTTGAGAGACGCCCGCGTTCGTGTGATAGTATTGGGAGGCTTGTCCGTTCAATACTACCTTCATTGTACGATTTGAAACGAATGACTGGATTAGATCAAACAATTGTTCAGTTATACCATAGACCCGGTGTTTGCATAGAATGTCAGCATGCCAGACTCTGTCAAACGCTTTGGAGATGTCAGGGGCCACGGTTCGGGCTTGGCCGTTCTTGTCGAGAGCCTAGTGTATATACTTAGTGATGGTCGTGAGCATATCTGCAGTTGACCTAGTGAGGCGGAAACCATACTGTTTGTCAGAGAAAAGTCTGTGGACTGAGAAATGTTGGGCCACGTCGGCGTTGATGATGGCTTCGAACACTTTCCCAAAGTTCGGTAGGAGGCTGATAGGGCGATAATTAGCGGAGTCAAAGAGTTCTCTAGTATTTTTATATATAGGAACCACGGAGGAGGATGTCCAGCAGGCAGGGAAGCAAGAAGCAGAGAGGCAGTAGTTTTAGAGTTTAGAGAGAACAGAGGACATTTCAGGAGCACATTCCTTTAGGACAATGATTGGTATTCCATCGCCACGACTCGCCTTATGGGGTGGGGTCAAGCTTTAAAATTATTTTGGCGACCAACGAGGGACTAATTAGAATGTCAGTCAGTTGGGCCTGGGTTCGGGGAGGGAAGTGGGGTATAGATACTCTAGACGAGTCCAGTGTCGAGTTAGTGGAGAATGTACGAGCGAAACACTCAGCATTGTCTGTTGAAGAGGTGAGGACCTCATATTTGTTAATTACAGGGGAATTAAGAGACTTTCCATGCCTTTCGACAACAGCTGATGAGACATTGTCATTTCAATTTCGAAACAAAACGTAGACTTTGTAGTGGATAAAAATTTGTATATTCTCTTCTGATGACCTCAATTTAAATATAAATTCGAAAGGATCAAAAGAAGTTCAATGAATTCATATGCAGTAGAGAAGCTCGGTGGAAATGTTATTGGCATGGGGAGCATTGTATATTCAGCTCGCTTCAGGTGAGTGTCAATTACTTTCCAGTAATTTCCTTCTCCTGTGTTTATACAGCAAACTACATACAGAAACGCGACCCAAAAGATTCTTTTTATTCAGCTCATGCGTTACTGAAACATGTTAGATTTTAATACACAACCTTCCCTAAATGCTCATGGATAGTGTATTCTGATAAAATTAATACTTCTGCTAATTACCGCGTTGTATAATGCAGATTATTCTCAGTCAATGTCCTGATGTGGTCGTCAACTTTTGTGGGGTATGTAGGCCTGCATGAGCGATCTTCATCCATAATGCTACAATCACCAATTCTATACTTAGAGAATGACTTCAGTACAGTTTTGTCAGTTAATGCACCTTTACAGTATGCAGCAAATATCTTTTTTGTTGCTTGCAAGGCATTTTTTGACTTTACAGTAATAAAAAAACATTCACGAACAACCCAATATGTGTATATATGCAATTGCGTGTCTGTGTGTGCGTGTATTTATCTATGTCGGTGTGTCAGTGTGTGTACAAATATTTTCGTTGTACATAGATCAATCGAATTCTTTTAATATTGACATTGAAGAAGGGTGATAAGAAACGATTTCTACGATGAAAAATAAATATTTAAATGGAGGCCTTTTTTATCATTTCTCTGCGAAGATGGACATTTACGTACCTATAATACACACACCGAAAACACACACGCACACACACACACACACACACACACACACACATATAAATATATATATATATATATATATATATATATATATATAAACGAGATTATCACCATAATCGTTTTGAAAACCTTACTCCAGGCAGTATTCCCTGACGATCCGTTAAGGTGAAACCTAGGTAGGTTCGTCTAGCTGATATATATATATATATATATATATATATATGTTTCGCTGTATCACAGCTCATCAGTACGGTTTGATTTTAACTTAGGATTGAAACCCGACCGAATTGGCGCCAGTCGGCGATTCAACCCCTGAGCTATGGTCGATCGGTAGAAGGCAAACCTTTTAGCTTGCATATTATCATTTTTCACGCCCAATAGCTGAGAGTGTTCTAATTCATTGCTGAATGAACGATGCGTAAATGCTACTGTTTTTCAAAGTTACCATTCTTCCAGGGTGAGCGTATATATATATATATATATATATATATATATATATGTGTGTGTGTGTGTGTGTGTGTGTGTGAATAAGTATAAATGGAATATTCACATATATGAAAATATTATTTAGGTGTTAATAAAATATCGCTCACTCTTTTTCTTATATATATATATATACATATATATATATATATATATATATATATATATATATATATAAGAAATAATTATGGAAGACATGTTATTTTATGGTAAATCGGAAGTATAGGCACATTTCAGGCGAACCAGCATTATTTTACAGAACATTTCACAAGAGAAAAGGAACACATTTTTTTCAAAATTTGTCCATCGCCCGGGAAGAAACTACATGAGCAACAGGTGTTTCTGGACTGTTACTCTGCAACTGCGCGCAACAAAGAAATAATTATCTTGGGGAAATGGAACATCAGGACGCTCAGCAACTGTGGTCAACTCGAGAATGTCAAACAGGAGATGAACAGACTGAACATCAATATTCTGGGAATATGCGAAATTAGATGACTTGACAATGGAGACCCCTGCAGCAACAACCACAGGATAATATAGGAAAAAATAACGAAAAAAGAAGTCGGCTTCATACTGGACAAAGAAATTGAAAAATGTCTTCTGGGATACTGCCAGCTTTCCGAGAGAGACCTCTTGGTAAAATTGAGAGGAAGACACTTAAACATAACTATCATCGTAGTTTATGCACTAACAACGAAAAGCACTGAGGAAGAAACAGAATCATTTTACTCCATACTGGACAATGTCAAGAAACATTGCAAAAATCAAGAAATTAGAATCATAATGAGTGACTTGAATGCCAAGGTAGGAAAAAAGTGAAGGAGAGACAACCGGCAACTTTGAATTGCAAATCCGCAACGAACGAGGAGAAAAATAGATCCAATGGTGCAGAGCAAATGACTAGGTAATAAATACCATCAGGCCTCAAAAACACCCACGACGCCTATGAACATGGAGAAGCTCAGAAAGCAACACAAAACAAAACAAAACAAATAGACTACATAACCATAAACAGGAGATTCAGAAACGCAATGGTTCAATGCAAAACATATCCAAATGCTGATTGTGTAAGCGACCACTTCACAGTCATCTGCAAACTGGGTGAAACTCCTGACAATTAATAATCTTCATGCAGCATAATACAATACAACACGCTCATGAATGACCTCAACCTGCAGGAGAAATACACTAACAGCGTGAAAAACAAGTACGAAGAACAAACAGGAAAAGGAAACTGGAAATGGGATTCAGAAAAGGAGACACTAGTGATATCAGCAAACAACATTGCCCCAAACGAAATCAGAGGCAGAAGAAACAACGAGTGGATGACTGAAGAAATTCTCGACATAATGCAAAGGAGACAGAAAATGATGCCAAGTGATTGAAAGGAATACAGAAAACTACCCAAGGAAATAAGGAGCAAATGCAGACAGTCTAAAGGAGAATAGCTCAACAAAAAATGTGCAGAAGTAGAGAAGTTGAGCAGGAATAATAAAGCAGACATGTATAAAGAAATAAGAGAACTGACAGGACAAAAACCCTACTCCTCATAGTGTAGAATGAGGAAATACTTTAACGATAGAAATAAATCACAAAGATGTGGATGGACCGGAAATATTAAAGTTCGAAGTGAAACCTGCAATGGATAAACTGAACAGAAACAAAGAAGCTGGACCAGATGGCTGATAGCCCTGGAAGAATTCGGCGTAAAGAAAATTACAGAAATAATAAATGAAATATATAATAGTGGTGTAATACCAAACAAAATAAGCAAGTCGATTTTCATAGCACTGCCTAAGTAGCCAGATGCAAACAGATGCGAACTCCACCGAACAATCAGTTTAATGAGCCACATTACAAAACTGATCGTGCAAATCCTGGAGAATAGAGTTAGAAGCAGAATGCGGCCAGACATAGGACAATAACAGTGCGGGTTCGTTAATGACACTAGACAAGGTTCACCATATTTATGGTTAGTGTACCTATGCTTTATCAATTATGCGAAGGCGTTCGACAAAATACGACACAAAGAACGGATGCAGATGCTCAGCATGTGAAAGACGTAAAAGTAATCAAGAATCTCTACTGGCACCAAACCGCCTGCACACGTTACCGTTAGTATAGTGATAACTAATTTAAAGAGGAAATGAGCGTGTTTAAGTTAAGAAATATTTTAGTTATAACTTGATAACACATATGTGTTGTAAAACACCCGTATTGAAGAAAAAAAAAGAAAAAAAAAAAAACTCATACATACCTGTTTAAAAGAATAATGGGGCAGATGGGGACGTCCTGGAAAAAAAAAAAAAAAAAAAAAAAAAATTGCTACACACTGATTGGCTGTGGCAAAAAATGACATTAACTGCTCTAAAAGCATAAATACTGCCTTTTAACTCGTTTGCAAGTTTCATATCGAGATGGGAGTTGGCGGGAGACCAAAGCCGACTGGGTCACTTGGACGAGGGAGTCTGATGTTGAAAGACCCGAAACTCCCAATGAATCCAAGAGTAACATCACTGATGACCCATCTCGACGCATCTACTGGGATGTATGATATAAGTATACTTCTGGTGTTACCAGTGACGACCGAGAAAGAACGGGTGACAACCAAAGAAAAGATTTGGTGACGAACTGGAGAGACAGTTAGGCAGCCGGGAAGACGGCAATCGGGGCATGAAGGGATAGCACCCCTAATTGCGATTTCCGAGAGGAAATACCCAAAATTTGCTACGAATAATCACACAGGAAAATACCCCCAGGGGAACCCGAGAGGGGGGAGGATGAGTTCCCCGACAGGACTGTCATAAAGGAAACGAACTTGACTGACCAAAGGATTACGAGCGCGAAATGTGTGTGTGGAAAAACTTGCAAGAATGAACGAGGTTTAAAGATTCATCAAGGTCGAATGAAATGTCTGGTTGAAAAGAGACAGGAGCAGCGCACAGGGCAAGACCCTGGTCAGACGCAGGAGAAGCGGGGTCAGGAAGCAAACCACAGTACCAAGTCTCTCCACGCAAATGTCATCCCAAAACCGACATCAACGACAACTATGATTAAATGGCCCCCTTCTAACAACTTAGGGGATTGGCAGAAATTTGATAATGATGTTTGTGAAATAATACAGATATCTTCAAAAGGCAACATTGACTCTCGGCTAAAGATGTTAACAACTATAATTACTAACTTCGCATCTGAAAGATTTGGGTTTAAACAACCAAAGCAGCCAAAGAGTTCTTATAAAAAGAATCGGCGAGCAGTAAAAATAAAAGAGATCAGAGGAGAGCTCAAATCCCTGAAGAAACAATATGCAGCCGCAGATCCCGAGGAACGACCAGCCCTAGAAGAGTTAAGAGGTATACTAAGAACGAAGCTTAAATCTATACGAAGAGCGGAATGGCACAAGAGGAGGGGAAAGGAAAGAGCCAGAAAACGGGCAAACTTCATAGCAGATCCATTTGGATGTGCTCGTAAATTACTCGGTGATAAGAGGAGTGGCCAACTGGAGAGCACAGTGGAAGAAATAAACGAACATCTCAGCGTCAGTTTAAGTGATCCAAGGAGAGAAGTAGAGCTCAGCGACACTAGTGCCCTAATTAACCCAGAACAACCAGGCGTTGAATTTAATGCTAAAATGCCAACATGGAAAGAACTTCGAGAAGTGGTCAAGGCAGCTAGAACAGGATCATCCCCGGGCCCTAATGGAGTTCCATACATAGTGTATAAACGATGTCCAGGAATTTTAAAGCAGTTATGGAAATTGTTGCGCACTATCTGGAGGAGAGGCAGAGTTGCAGATCAGTGGAGGAAAGCCGAAGGCGTGTGGATACCAAAAGAAGAGAATTCAAAAAGTCTCGACCAATTTAGGATAATATCCCTACTTAACACTGAAGGAAAAATATTTTTCAGTATTTTGTCAAGACGTTTATCCAAGTTCCTAATAACGAACAAATACATGGATATATCAGTACAGAAAGGAGGCGTCGCTGGAATGCCGGGTTGCATTGAACATATTGGCGTAGTTTCACAGATCATACGTGAAGCAAAAGAAAATAATGGAAATCTAGCTGTGTTATGGCTAGACTTAGCAAATGCATATGGTTCAATCCCCCATAAAGTGGTCGAGGAAACACTCCGCAGATATCATGTTCCCAGTTTCGTTAGTAATCTAATTTTAGATTATTATAATAACTTTACGTTAAGAGTTTCGTCAAATACAACAATGTCGAGTTGGCATCGGCTAGAGAGAGGAATAATAACAGGCTGCACGCTATCAGCCACTCTCTTTTCTCTAGCGATGAACATGATAATAAAATCAGCAGAAGTGGAGTGTAGGGGTCCAAAGGTAAAGTCTGGAATTCGACTACCTCCATTGAAAGCATATATGGATGACATTACAGTAACTACAACATCAGTAACAGGCTGCAGGTGGTTATTAAGGGGCTTAGAAAAGCATATAAGATGGGCACGCATGAAATTCAAACCAGGTAAATCCAGGTCACTAGTATTAAAAAAGGGAAAGATTAAAAGTACGATATTATTCACAGTCGCTGGCGAAGTAATTCCAAATGTTACCGAGAAGCCTGTAAAGTATCTTGGCAAGTGGTTTGACAGCAGCAATAAGGACAATGCTGCAATCAAAAGGTTATGGGCTGACCTAGTAGACTGGCTAAGGAAGATAGATAAATCCGGATTGCCGGGCAAATTCAAGGCGTGGTTGTACCAACACGCAGTTCTACCGCGGACATTATGGCCACTAATGGTATATGAGATAGCTATCACTACGGTAGAATCAATGGAAAAAAAGATCAACGGATTCTTAAGGAGATGGTTGGGTTTGCCAAAGTGCATGAGTACGGCGGCATTATACGGGACCTCAAACGCGATCCAGCTACCACTAAGCGGTCTCAAAGAAGAGTTCGTGGTAACACGTACAAGGGAGGCGATCTTGTATAGAGACTCTAAAGACCCAAATGTATCAGAAGCAGGTATTGAGATCCGGACAGGAAGAAAGTGGAACGCAGTTAGAGAACTAAAAGTAGCGGAAGAAAGACTTCAGCAGAAAGCTATTGTCGGCACAGTGGCCAGAGGAACAACAGGCTTGGGCTACTTCCCTAGCACAAGGTTCGAGAACGTGACAGAGAAAGAAAGAAGAGTACTATTGCAAAAAGAAGTAAGAGAAGGTATGGAAGAAAATAGACGGGCTAAGATGGTGGGACTGTCACAGCAGGGTGCCTGGACCAGATGGGAAAATTATGTTCGACGGCGTATAACATGGCCGGACATATTGAGGTCAGATTTTAACCTCATTAGATTCAAAATCCAAGCAGTATATGATATTCTGCCAAGTCCATCAAACCTTCACAAATGGAGCAAAAGTGAATCCCCAGCATGTCAACTGTGCGGGGGTAAAGGATCATTGCAACACTTACTGTCAGGATGTGCTAGAGCCTTAAGCGAAGGGCGTTATCGCTGGCGACATGACAGCGTTCTCAAAGTTATAGCTGAAGTGATTTCGGATGCAATTAAAGCAAATAAATTTAGTCCCGAAAGGCAAAGAGTTAATTTCGTGAAAGCCGGTAGCACGAAACAGTCCGCACTAATAAGTAGAACTAAAAAGCTATCTGCACCGGATTGGCAATTGCTTGTTGATTTGGAAAGACAAACAAAGTTTCCTACAAATATCGCAGAAACTAAGCTTCGCCCAGATATTATTATTTATTCAAATTCTGCGAAGAAAGTGATAATGTGGGAACTTTCAGTCCCATGGGAAGAGAATATGGAAGCAACGCATGAAAAGAAGATAGCCAAATACCAACCTCTCGTAGAGTCATACCGAGCTAATGGATGGCAGGCAATATGTCAGGCAGTCGAAGTAGGGTCCCGCGGATTTATCGCAACATCGTTGAGTAAGGCATTTACGAGCATCGGCATTTCAGGAGTATCGAAAAGAAAGGCCCTGAGAGATATATCAAATGCTGCAGAAAGAGCAACGAATTGGTTGTGGATAAGAAGGGCGGACACCTGGAATGGTAAAGCAGTTAAAAATTGAATCAAGGTTTTTTTTTTTTTTTAGATATGATACACGTGTGACAGTTATTTGTAATTATACATATACACGTGCGTATGTGTATATATGTTGCTTTTTGGGAGTATACAATTTGTAAATAGTATTTTATCAACATTGTATTAAAAATTCCTGTCCCTTTCAGGTGACAATTGCAATAGTCCTAATGTATCTGTATGTGTACTACGGTATATGTATTTAAATAAATATTTAACTATTTAGAGGGGGATTATAGGTTTTGTAAACGGTTAATCAAAAATTGTATTATTTTATTAGACATTTACATGTATAGTTTATGAATTTTTTAGTTTCGTGATTTTTTTTAGTAATTACATACGAATTTAAGTTTTAAAGGACGTACGCTATAATTTTTTCGCACGTGTGTTAGTCCACGAAATGAGTTAACTTTTTAGTCGTTTTTATGATATTGTTTAAGATAGTCTTATTAGTCTTTTACACGTAGATTTATAAATTAACAAGTTAGTTACAACCTTAATTTTATTGAATTTTCGTCTTAGGTCGCAAGCATTTTATTTTTTAAGCGTATATCTTAATTTACCGTTAGTATAGTGATAACTAATTTAAAGAGGAAATGAGCGTGTTTAAGTTAAGAAATATTTTAGTTATAACTTGATAACACATATGTGTTGTAAAACACCCGTATTGAAGAAAAAAAAAGAAAAAAAAAAAACTCATACATACCTGTTTAAAAGAATAATGGGGCAGATGGGGACGTCCTGGAAAAAAAAAAAAAAAAAAAAAAAAAATTGCTACACACTGATTGGCTGTGGCAAAAAATGACATTAACTGCTCTAAAAGCATAAATACTGCCTTTTAACTCGTTTGCAAGTTTCATATCGAGATGGGAGTTGGCGGGAGACCAAAGCCGACTGGGTCACTTGGACGAGGGAGTCTGATGTTGAAAGACCCGAAACTCCCAATGAATCCAAGAGTAACATCACTGATGACCCATCTCGACGCATCTACTGGGATGTATGATATAAGTAAATATATATATATATATATATATATAAACGAGATTATCACCATAATCGTTTTGAAAACCTTACTCCAGGCAGTATTCCCTGACGATCCGTTAAGGTGAAACCTAGGTAGGTTCGTCTAGCTGATATATATATATATATATATATATATATATATATATATGTTTCGCTGTATCACAGCTCATCAGTACGGTTTGATTTTAACTTAGGATTGAAACCCGACCGAATTGGCGCCAGTCGGCGATTCAACCCCTGAGCTATGGTCGATCGGTAGAAGGCAAACCTTTTAGCTTGCATATTATCATTTTTCACGCCCAATAGCTGAGAGTGTTCTAATTCATTGCTGAATGAACGATGCGTAAATGCTACTGTTTTTCAAAGTTACCATTCTTCCAGGGTGAGCGTATATATATATATATATATATATATATATATATATATATGTGTGTGTGTGTGTGTGTGTGTGTGTGTGTGTGTGTGTGTGAATAAGTATAAATGGAATATTCACATATATGAAAATATTATTTAGGTGTTAATAAAATATCGCTCACTCTTTTTCTTATATATATATATATATATATATATATATATATATAAGAAATAATTATGGAAGACATGTTATTTTATGGTAAATCGGAAGTATAGGCACATTTCAGGCGAACCAGCATTATTTTACAGAACATTTCACAAGAGAAAAGGAACACATTTTTTTCAAAATTTGTCCATCGCCCGGGAAGAAACTACATGAGCAACAGGTGTTTCTGGACTGTTACTCTGCAACTGCGCGCAACAAAGAAATAATTATCTTGGGGAAATGGAACATCAGGACGCTCAGCAACTGTGGTCAACTCGAGAATGTCAAACAGGAGATGAACAGACTGAACATCAATATTCTGGGAATATGCGAAATTAGATGACTTGACAATGGAGACCCCTGCAGCAACAACCACAGGATAATATAGGAAAAAATAACGAAAAAAGAAGTCGGCTTCATACTGGACAAAGAAATTGAAAAATGTCTTCTGGGATACTGCCAGCTTTCCGAGAGAGACCTCTTGGTAAAATTGAGAGGAAGACACTTAAACATAACTATCATCGTAGTTTATGCACTAACAACGAAAAGCACTGAGGAAGAAACAGAATCATTTTACTCCATACTGGACAATGTCAAGAAACATTGCAAAAATCAAGAAATTAGAATCATAATGAGTGACTTGAATGCCAAGGTAGGAAAAAAGTGAAGGAGAGACAACCGGCAACTTTGAATTGCAAATCCGCAACGAACGAGGAGAAAAATAGATCCAATGGTGCAGAGCAAATGACTAGGTAATAAATACCATCAGGCCTCAAAAACACCCACGACGCCTATGAACATGGAGAAGCTCAGAAAGCAACACAAAACAAAACAAAACAAATAGACTACATAACCATAAACAGGAGATTCAGAAACGCAATGGTTCAATGCAAAACATATCCAAATGCTGATTGTGTAAGCGACCACTTCACAGTCATCTGCAAACTGGGTGAAACTCCTGACAATTAATAATCTTCATGCAGCATAATACAATACAACACGCTCATGAATGACCTCAACCTGCAGGAGAAATACACTAACAGCGTGAAAAACAAGTACGAAGAACAAACAGGAAAAGGAAACTGGAAATGGGATTCAGAAAAGGAGACACTAGTGATATCAGCAAACAACATTGCCCCAAACGAAATCAGAGGCAGAAGAAACAACGAGTGGATGACTGAAGAAATTCTCGACATAATGCAAAGGAGACAGAAAATGATGCCAAGTGATTGAAAGGAATACAGAAAACTACCCAAGGAAATAAGGAGCAAATGCAGACAGTCTAAAGGAGAATAGCTCAACAAAAAATGTGCAGAAGTAGAGAAGTTGAGCAGGAATAATAAAGCAGACATGTATAAAGAAATAAGAGAACTGACAGGACAAAAACCCTACTCCTCATAGTGTAGAATGAGGAAATACTTTAACGATAGAAATAAATCACAAAGATGTGGATGGACCGGAAATATTAAAGTTCGAAGTGAAACCTGCAATGGATAAACTGAACAGAAACAAAGAAGCTGGACCAGATGGCTGATAGCCCTGGAAGAATTCGGCGTAAAGAAAATTACAGAAATAATAAATGAAATATATAATAGTGGTGTAATACCAAACAAAATAAGCAAGTCGATTTTCATAGCACTGCCTAAGTAGCCAGATGCAAACAGATGCGAACTCCACCGAACAATCAGTTTAATGAGCCACATTACAAAACTGATCGTGCAAATCCTGGAGAATAGAGTTAGAAGCAGAATCCGGCCAGACATAGGACAATAACAGTGCGGGTTCGTTAATGACACTAGACAAGGTTCACCATATTTATGGTTAGTGTACCTATGCTTTATCAATTATGCGAAGGCGTTCGACAAAATACGACACAAAGAACGGATGCAGATGCTCAGCATGTGAAAGACGTAAAAGTAATCAAGAATCTCTACTGGCACCAAACCGCCTGCACACGGAGAAGTAACGAATTCAGTATAAATACAAAGATAGAAAGGGGCGTAAGACAAGGATATGTCTTTTCACCGGATCTATTCAACGTGTACAGCGAGACTATTCTGAGGACCCTAGATGTTATGCCAGGATTTGTCATCAGAGGTAAAAATTTTAACAACATAAGATACACAGATGATACAGTGCTAATAGCAGACACGAAAAGGAAATTACAAGACCTCCTACAGAAGGTAGCTAAAGAGAGTGACAAGAAAGTACTACAAATAAACTGCAGAAAAAAAACGAATGCATGGTCATCAACCAACGGAGCAGCTCAAAAGGCCAAATACAGGTGGGAGATACTAAAATCAAGCAGTTACAAAAATTTAAATACTTGGGAAGTGTTCTAACAGAAGATAAAACGTGCAACACAGAGATCAGAATTGTCATGGCGAAGGACGCATTCCAGAAGCTGAGTAGAGTAGACAGGTAAATTTTCCTAGAAATAAAAAAGATAGTACTGGATAGCTATGTGCTGTCAGTACTTCAATATAGCAGTGAATGCTGGACAATGTCATCGAAGATAAAGGAAAAACCTTGAAGCAACTGAAATGTGGTTCTACAGAACGATGGTACGGATAGCATGGACCAAGCATGTGAGCAATAATGAGGTTTTGGAAAAAGTGGAAACAAAAAGGAAATTCATACTGAGCATCAGGAAGAGACAGCTAAAGTTCCAGGGAGATAAAATGAGGAAGTAATCCTTGGAGAACCTGATATTAACAGGCCAGGTAGATGGAAGGAGAGACAGGAAAAACAGCGTGTAACGTACTTGACTGGCCTGAGCAGGTGTATTGCAAACGGAGGTGCATGGTGTAACAAGAGAAGGCGTGCTAATATTATGCTCGACCCTTTATTGGGCACTCTTTATAAGTGTAAATGAATGAACAGTGAGTTTTAATGTATCTGTTTTTTTTTCAATTCTTTATAATACACACACACACACACACACACACACACACACACACACATATATATATATATATATATATATATATATATATATATATACTACCAGCGATAATTATTAGACCACCCCAGTGTTTTAAAAAAATTATATATTTCATACATTTTTTATTATTTATAGACAAGTGAATAATTGTAAATAAAACTAGAATGGTTCTTTTGTTAGTACTACACGATGACATCAAATGAATTTATAAATATTAAATAATTAACTATATTGCAGTTTCATCAATGAAAGAATGATGAAAATTTAGGGTGATTCAAACGAGTTTATCTTTGCTCCCTATACCTTGTAATATTTTGGAAAGTAATAATAAGGTGGATTCATATCTTTCCCGGAAATAGGAAAACCAACTGAAATTGAAATCCGATTCTCAGATTAACAATTTCGAGCCAAAACCCATTACACCATCAGCATATTCAAGCAGCTTGTATTCTCAAACGGTTACCAAAGTATTTACTAGACTCGACATTAACATTTATGTAATACGAGAACGGTGTTTCAACGAGACGTGACCGTAAATTTTTGCCTTAATTTGTCTATGTTCGCAAATAGATGCGTACCACAAAAGTTATATCGTGAAATGTTTTCGATATGGCCTCGTTTTGCCTTCATCGAAATTGCTTGAAAGAAAACAGCAGTTTTACGTGACAAGACTTCAGAACATTCAAAAGAAGCAATCAACCTAATTTTTTTTAATAATAGCATTTTATTAAAGCAATGCTTTCTTTCAAGAGAATATTATGTCATTCAGAAAACCAAAACAATATATTGAACATAAAAATCTTTAACAATGCTGAGTGAATTAATTTAAAAAATCAAAGCAACATTGGTCGAATAACTGTCCTTGAAACTTCGCGTATTGAAGTCGCTATTTTGCGTGTTATTGACAATTATTATAGAGAAAAATGTATTTCTTAGACGTCCAGAACACATTAATGATTGTATACCAGCAATTAAGCTTGACAGACATATTTTTGTTATTTTCTTGAATTAATTTCAACTGTTTTTGGCTCAAAATGTTTTTTAAAAAAGGTGTCTGTTTTTGAGATATTAGTACATTTACTCCTGGCGTTACGTTTATTTATTGTTTTTTCCTTGTTTCATAACATCAGTTGCTTTTCATCGTCATTAATCATATTTATCAACATTGTGATAAACGGTAGACGGATAAAAAATTAATAATGTTTAGTAATTTAGTAATGATTTTACATTTAGATTTTGCTAATGGAGAGCAAACAATCAAATTGAATGTATTTTCAAAGTAAATTAGGAAATATAGCCACTAAGACACAAGAATAACTTAGTGTAAGAGAATACGTGAAAAAAACTATTATGAAAAGAAAAGAAAAGAACAGAAACTAAGAAGGGAGAAGATAACGATCGTCATTGCATTTGAATTTTTGAAAATCAAAGTTGACTGAAAAGCAAGAAGCCACAAAGAAGTTCCACAGGCCCGAAGAGAAACTATGGATACAACATTTTATCTACCCATTCTATCACCACAATAATGATTAACTTTCCACAAACCTAGTACTTGGTCTAAATTTATCACATCAAGGTTTTAGAAAGTAAAGTTCATCAGAACGATTACCATAAACGTTTTTTTTTTAGGAAAGCCTCAGGGAAAGTAGCTGAAGATACCAGTTGAAGACCAATAATATTTCAAATTTAGATTTGGATTTTACAAGTAATCTCAAAACTATATGGCCAAAGCAACATACCAGATGTGACAACATTAAAAGCGTAGACAATGGTTTACTTCTAAATATGTAAAACAGATTCCTGTAAAAAAGTCTGTCTGGCATGACACAGTGAACCAAATTTCCTAGCAGAAGCCCTAGAAATTGGTTCGATATAATCTTTTCACTTCGTATCAGAGAACGGTGCTTATTCGAGAAAGCCAAATAAGTTATTCTGCTGGGGTCTAGCGTCAGTCATGCAGATGTAAAAAAGCAAGCGTTCTCTCGTAAAATTAAGAGAGATCAGTGTCTTTGACACTCTACTGGGGCTAGTATCATGAAGATGTAAGACAGAAATTGCTCTTGTGGACTATTAACAGAGAGCAGTTTTTTGTCACTGTACAGGGGGGCAGCATCAGTTACAAATAAGTAAAGCAGAAAGCCTTCTCTCGGACAATTAAGAGAAAGCAGGTTTTTGTCGCAGTTAACAGACTGTAAATCATTTTTGAGGATAACTACTTATCTGATTTTATCGGTCTAATACTATATGACTTACTATTAAAACCGGTGCCAACCATTGTTTCATCAGCATTAATACCGAGTTTTAGAACTGATGCCAATTTAGTGTAGACATCTAGAAATATATTCCAATATTAATGAATTAGAATTGATCTTCAGTAAATTAATAGCTTTTCATCATTTTAACGGTTATAGAAACACTCAGTGTAATATATCGTATCCAAGATGAGAGGTGATCAAGTTTTCTCGAATGCTTACTTTTGCTTTTTTGTTTTCCGTTCAACCTGTTTAGCAATTGTCCTAGAATGACGGTCACGATTGTTTTATAAAAAAAAAAAAACAAGAGACAAATAATATTAGTCAATCAATTTCATCTCTATAAAAAACATAACCGTTTACTGATGTTAATGTTCTTAGTTTTAAATGTCTTGTGGTTATATAACGAAACCTGACTAAAATTAGAACTCGGAACTCCGATTAACAATTTCGAATCCATTATCCATAGCACCGCCCTAACATTCAAGTTTTCAGCAACTGGTAATCATAAATGAACACCGATCTAGGTGCTGACCAAGCTTGATGTTGCTTAACTTCGATCATTGTACAGAAACCAGTGTTTGATCGTGATGCGCAGGTAAACTTTAGTTTTAGAATGTTTTTGTTTCTACGTATGTCTGAATATGTATATCTGAATTTCATTTGTGCAATGAAAAGGGTCATATCATGAAATGCTTTTCGATATGACCTCTTTTACCCTTCAACCAAAATGCTTGAAAGATTGCAACGGTTTTGCGTGACAAGACGATGGAACATTCAAAAGAAACAATAAACCTAATTTCACTTAATATTTTAAGCACTAAAATGTCAAGAATAGATTCTATTACGTTTTATATTTTATGTTTTATTGTTATTCCGTCAATTTCTATTTCTTGCCCCTTTTTTAAATTTTCTTCTGTAAACTCTTCTATTCTAGATTTCTCGTACTTTTTAATCAGTTCTTGGTTCTGCCAAAAATTTGTCTTTCCCCATTCACTTATCGAAGAAATTGCATCTAAGATATTTTTCCGTGCGAACGCCATTTTAACAATTAATGTGCTATATAATTTCACGTAAAATTTTATTACCTTGTACACATTTAAACAACTACATCTTTTTGGAAACCGATCAACGATAAAGGTAAATAAAGTTGACATCCTGTCACCTTGACTTCTGTATTTATAACGAGATGATGTTTCTTTTCGGGGGTTCTCCCTGAGAATAGAAGGATATGTTTTTGTGTCCTAAAATCGTGCTACTAATACCAACGATGTTTCAAAAAATGGATGTGCTAAATAGCTTTTTGTGAACAGACAATGCTACATCACACTTTCTTATCTTGGTAATATTTGTTCCCTTACTATCCATCTCACTGTTTGCTTTGTCTTTTATTTAGCTAAGTAATGTTACTCAATCTTTCTCTCTGCTTTTCTCGCCTTCTTGTGAGTGTCAATTTCTCCAAGCTTTTTTCTTCATTAAGCTTTTTCTGAAACCTCAGCTGTTTGTTAATGATTTTTTATATACAATTGCTCTTTTTTCTGTTCTTCAAATTTTCTTCGTTTTTAATATGTTCCATTTATTGTATTCTCAGTATTCTTTTGTCTGACGTCATTTCTGTTAGCCTAATTTTCCTCTTCGTCAGTGAGGATGTTGTTCAACATTCTTTGCTATATAATCCAAGTGATGCTATATATTATTTCAGGGTTTTATTTTTCTCTCGGATTTTTTAAACTTTGTTAATTTAAAACAACTTTCACTACTCCAACAGATCTTTTGATTTCCGTGTCTCGATATCTGTTGTCTATTGAAATACTTCACAGATATCTCAATACACTGCATCTCACTAGAAAACGATGAACGAAAAAGTTAAATAGCCTTAAGGTGAAATTCTCCCACACTGACTTCTCCAGTTACAAAAAAGGATTAATTATTATGTGGGTCTTCATGAGAGAGGAATCATGATTTGGCGGCGTAATGTCGTGCTACCAATATTTGTCTTCGTATTGCAGCTAGGTCATACTGTTTTCTGAAAAGGCTTTAGAGGTAAGCAAGGCAAATAGAACATTCGTAATATAATCACGTTCATCGCTAACCGCATCTTTAAAAAATTGCAGATGTCATATACGTATTCTGGGGGAGATAAGGAAGATATGCAAGCGACGAATGAGAATTGAAAGATGAAGAAATGAAATGTTTCATCCAAAATCATTTAGAACTTTTATGTACAGTATGTCCTACTTATTATACAAAAAAATCTCTTACTATACTCAAGACAAACTGAAACGTAATACTTTATATAAAGAGACATAGAGAGGCGCGCATTCGTGGTGACAGTTTATTGTATATATATATATATATATACATATTTGTAATGAATTATTTTGAACATTATTTTTATCGATACTCGTATTTAAGTATTTGCTAGGTAGCACACATTTTCGTAATAAAAAAAACATTTATCGTAAATAATCAGGCCGGTAGATATAAATATAAAATACTGTTTAATTAAAAACAGAATATCGACTTAAATACGAGTATGTTCAAAATAATGCATTACAAATTGTCGGTTGCTTATAACCAAGTTCCGTTAAAATTCGTTAATTTCCGTAATATATATATATATATATATATATATATATATATATAGAATAAATTAGTTAATTTAACGAAATATCAACCTATGTTGCTTTCTGTATTATCAGTTTTTCCGGTTAATATCAGGGTCAGTAATCAGATATTAGTTTGGTTTAAGCCCGACTCTATACGCAAGTATTGAGGTTATACTTAGTCGGTTTTAACTGAAGAAATGGTTCCTTTTATGCTTGAGATTGGACACGAACATAGTTCGTGTCTATACCTGTGTTTGCTTTGATCGGGGTTAGTATTGAACGCTAAAACTGAGCAGTTTCACGCCTGAATTATTATACAGGCGTTGATCTTGTTTATGCATGCGATAGAAAGCTAACATTCAGTCTGTACACAAGCCAGGATGCACAGTACATTTTAAAGTCACTAGCCTGGCGAAAAGAGACTCTAATAATGGAATGAACGTTTATCTCTTCACAATTTCTTCTCACAGTCTATTGTAATAGTGAGCCATTGTTGACCATGGGTAGCATTTTAGTTGTTAGGGTGGATAGGGTATCGGCGTCTGTGACTGTAAAAGCCAATGAGGGAGTGAGAGTCCCTGTTGCAGGGGCTGCATTTATGTTTTGTTTCTGATCTGACGGAATGGTCTCATTGCTTTCTGCAAATAAGCATCTCATGGCGACTTATGTCAGCTGTCCCTCCCCTAATTCGATTTGTTTGGCCAGGTTAACTGTCACTCCATGTTGATGCCAACAGCCTTGCTGTCGTGTTTAACGATGTCACTATACCACAGCTATGACCGCCCAGTGGATTTTCTTCCAGAGGCCACCTCGCCACACAGGAATCTTTTAGGATGCAGCCGTCTAGCATGTGGTGAACATAACTGAGTCAGCACTGTTTAAGGAGTGTGGATATGATAGGCAAACCCGTGCGAGTCAGGATCTTAGTGTTGGGCACCTTCACTTGCGATGATCCTAATACACGACGGATACTTTACAAGTAGAAAGCGTTTAAATGTCTTTCTTGGCGTACTTAGACCATGTCTGACTGCCGTATGTTGAAACACAGGCGTTGTACACTGCCATCTTGTATTCACTGTCAGCTTAAAGTTGGTCTAACCACGTGTTGTAAGGCGCACAAGAGCTGTAGCTGTCTTGCCAATTTTCTTGTAGAATTCTATGTTAAGGGTGTGGTGTTGTCAGTGATAATAGAGCCAAGAAAGATAAACTGATAGACCACATTCAGATCACAGTCATTGATGGTGATGACCGGTGATGATAAAATATCTCGATCCAGGACGGTTGTTAATATTTTTCAAGCAAATGCTCAGCCAGCAGTCTTTGGAAGCCTGAGCGAAATAATCGATTAATTACTAAAGTTCATGCTGGTTATGGGATACTGCCACATCATGAGCAAACAACATGTCTCTCATAAGGACTTTTCGTATTTTGGTCCTGTTTCTGAGACGGACAAAATCTAAACGCTTGCCATATGATCTCGTAGGCTGGTAAATTCCTTCTCATGATGTGCCGAAGGCGTACTTCAGAAGCAGTGCGAAGATTATTCCGAAAAGAGTGGGAGCAAAAACACAACCTACACTGACCCCGCTACAAATGTTGACGGGTTCCGAGGTGCTGCCATTGAACTGCATAGTCCCCTACATATTGTTATAGAAAGTTTCAATCAAGTTCTGCAGCTTGGGTAGGCAGTCAATTTGAACATAATTCTGAAGAGGTTCTCCCAGCTAACAAGGTTGAACGCCTTCGTCAGATCGATGAAAGCGACGTACAGGGGCATCTGCTGTTCTCTGCACTTCTTCTAAAGTTGACGGAGCGAGAAAACCATGTCTACTGCTGATAGTTGACCTCAGAAGCTGCTGTGGATCGAATTTCTACAGACGGAACAAAGCAAAGATTTTGCCAACAAACGCAAAGACTTTGCCAACAAACGCAGAGTAGAGATATAACTCTGTAATTGTTGCAGTCATTTTGTTCGCCTTTGTTCTTGTAGAAGGTGATGATCGTAGCGTCCCTCATGTTCTATGGTACAGCCCCTTCTTTCTAGCCCCGGCAGATATTTTCGTGCAGAGGAAGTAGTAGAGTAGTATTGCAGTGCTTGATAAAATCGGGGGGAATTCCATCGCTGTCTAAATCTTTTCCTGTGGCAAAGCTGTTGATGGCCTCGCTGATTTCATCTACTGTCGGCTCAGTGATGAGCTCTTCCACGACTCAATGGCGTCGAGGTCAGCTGTTTTCACATTCTGTTAGGAGTAGAGGTTGGAATAGTGTCTCTCCGTCTTTTATCTGTGATGATTATTCTAGTGGTGGATATGAGGGGAGCTTTCTTTTTCTGCACTGGTCTCATTGCTGTCTTGATAATATCATATATTTCTCTGATATACCTTGTCATTGCTGCTGACTACAATGTTTCATTGAGATATCTCCAGTTGTCGTTGGTGCAACGTCTTACAGTCTGCTGAGCTTTGCTCCTGGCAACGCAGAGGATCTGTAGGTTTCTCTCGTTGGGTGATCTCTTCTACTCCACTAGAGTGGCGCGTTTGGCTTTAACGACGGGAGTCATTTCCTCGGAAGACTTCGAGGTCTTTCTTCCAAAGGTTACTAAGACAGTGTGATGCCTGGTGTCCCGTAAAGTAGCCCACTTCTCAGTGGCAGTGTCCTCCGTTTGAGAGGTTTTACGTTCGCTCTCAAAACTCTCAGAAAATTGCTTCACACCGTCCAGTTGTCTCATCTTGTTGACATCAATGCGAGAATTGTTTTGCTTCTTGTCATGATGTAACCACTTCGGCTGGCACTTGATCTTTGCAGTAGACTAGGAAGTGGTCTGTGTCACAGTACACGCAGTGATAAGAGAGAGTGTAAAGAAAATGGCCGTTCGTCTGACAAGGATTAAATTCAACTGGTGCCAGTGCCTGAGCCTGGGCGCCGCTCAGATTCTTTGTGCTTGCGATTAGTATTGAAGAAAGAGTTAATTATGCGCAAGTTGTGGTATGTATATAGCTCGAGTAGTCACCCAGGAGAACAAATACTTCCTTGTCTGGGATGCTGATGATGATTGCAAACTGGTTGTAGAAATCATAATTGGAGTCAGCTGTGGCAGAGAGAGTCGGGATATACACGCTGACAAGGTTGACGGAACCAGCCGGAGTGTTTAGTCGGAGAGTGAGATTTCGTTAGGAACGCTTACTACCTAGTTCAACTATATTTAGGAGGCTGCGATGCCCACACCCTATTGGCGAGAAGAACGTGTAGTCTTTCTCCGTCAAGGAGCCAGAGTCATACGTGTTTCCTGCAGTGTAGTAATGTCCATATGAAGCCTTCATAACTCATCTGCAGTTTTCTTGATGTCATGGATACCTTAGAGTTCTTCAGATACGCTGGTGAGCATAGTCTAGACGTTCCAACAGTCCCATTTTAGATCTGGGTTCTTTTTGGATTTCTTGCTGTTGCCTGGTGTAAATGATACGGTCCACTTATCGGATGTCTCAAACTCCATGAAATGATTGAAGACAGACCGTAGTGAGACAATACTGGCTGGGAGCTGCTAAGCCAAAGGCAGGCGTTAGCTGTCCAATGAGATTAGAAAATTTCTGCCACTAACGAGAACGACCTCTGGCGCTCTGCTACAAGCCAATGGAGCGGTAACTTAGAACCGGTAAATGCCGTTCCCTGTGTTCTGTCAACGCCAAGGGCAAAGCTGAAGTATCTACTCTGGGCGGAACGTTTTGGTTCAGTATGGTCGGATGCAAGCCTAGACAATGTGATATGGAGGACAGGGTGTTGCCAATGTAACATGTCCCCACTCTCCACGCCCCTGTTTGGACCAAAGGAACGACAGAGTCGTTAAAACTTTGGACTAGTGCCGTCGCAGAAGCTGCCAGAACTAATTGAATACGACAGCGAACTGCCTTAGGAACTCTGAATCTGGATTTGACCTTGAGGTTTAAGACTAAAGTCTTTTCCATGATGGGATATGGCCGTAAGGCCACGGACGTTTGAAATGAGAGTTTTCCGTCCCCTAGGAGAACAGGCAGACGAGCTCCACGTGCAACCGGTTATCAGACGCCAGTAACCCCCCACACTTTCACCCTTTCTTTAGTCTATAAAACAGTTCCACGTCGAACACGCCAGAAGCTAAAATTACTTGTCAGTGACTATTTGAACAATCATGCCAAAGGAGTATTTTATAGATAGTGGGAGCTTATTCCCACTATCACACCAGGATATGACAACATTTTATATTAAGTTATTTATTAATTAAGCTCAACGAAAATAGCATTCACACTCCACCCACATCTATTGAACAGGTGAAGAGGCTCATCCCTTGTTTCCTGTTTAGGATGCGGTTTCCGGTTTTCTCTTTTCCAATCTTTTCACTCTTTTCCTTTTTTATTTTTTTATTTTTTTTTTAATTTTTAATTTTTTTCAATTGGAGTAGATAGACTAAACTGTCGCCCGGTTCACACTACAGCCACATCTATTGAACAGGTGAAGAGGCTCATCCCTTGTTTCCTGTTTAGGATGCGGTTTTCGGTTTTCTCTTTTCCAATCTTTTCACTCTTTTCCTTTTTTTATTTTTTATTTTTATTTTTATTTTATTTTTTTTCATTGGAGTAGATAGACTAAACTATCGCCCGGTTCACACTCCACCCACATCTATTGAACAGGTGAAGAGGCTCATCCCTTGTTTCCTGTTTAGGATGCGGTTTCCGGTTTTCGCTTTTCCAATCTTTTTACCCTTACGTAGCCCCCTGCGCCTCAGTGGCGTTACCGCCTTGCTTGGGGTGATATGATTAAAAAAAAAAAAAAAAAAACTAAAACCAAATCGTAATCTTCCTATTAAAGAATATCGTAGAAATTATATCGTTTTGTTTTTTCTATTGTGTTTATTCTTTTCGTTAAAAATATATCGTAGTTTTAAAAAGTTCTTTCGATATGTCGACCACTGAAAAACATATAAATAATAAGAAAACTAGTTGGTTAATCAATCAGGATCATTAAAGGAGAAACAAATAAATTAAATCATAATAATAATACGCAGAAAATCATTTTTACGTTAAAATAGTAGAAAAATATCATAATTTCATGTAGGTAAAGAAAAACGTTACATTTTCAATTTCCAAGAGCTTTGGAAAATCATGTCATTCTCGTTATAATTCCAACCTCGTCTCCATACTGACCAACAATTCTATATATAAAGAGGCCATTGAAATACGTACATGTTTGCAGTAATAAAGTATTTATCCACAAATCAAATTTGGAATGACGTTAACATTTGAATGATAAAAAACTGTGGACAAGTTATTATTCTTCAAAACAAAATGCGTCTATGGAAGACGATTATCAATAAAAAAATAGTTCTTTCGGAAGAAACGGTGCATAAATGTGAAACTTTGTGTCCAATGACGATGTGTCTTATTTGTGGAATCGTAATTAAATTCTAATTTGTTTGAAATTCCCATACTATAATTTTGCTGATTGTATTAACCCTCGCCTCTAACAGATTCGTGGAATTAACATTGAAGTTAGTCTTACACAGTCATTCCCAGTTTACACCCTTTGGGGAAATAACACGGCGCATGTCATTTTGCCAATTACGGAATGGCACTGCTCACTTCCAACGGAGGCCCTGACACACAACTTTGGTGCTTGTCGTTTCAATTACTTCCGACTAATTAATGGGTTTCCAACATTCACGGCTGATAACATTCCTCACAGACTGTGATGCGAAGACCAGCAAAGTTTTCCAGCCCATTTTAGTCCTTTTAAGCAGATTTCCCAATGGACGATGCTGTACGTTCTTTGGCGACTCGACACGCATCTGTCTAACTAGATACCAATATCGAATTAAAATAAACTAACGCCCGCCTGCACGGACGCAAACATGACTATCTGAAGAAAATTGAACTTCCTATAGAAAAAGAATAAGAAGGAAGAGAAGACGAAAGTGTTGTAGAATAAGACGAAGAAAGTAGAGATTAAGGCAAAGAAAAAGAACGAATAGAAGACGAAAGTGAAGAAAAGGGCGAAGGAAGCGAATTTCAAGAAGAATAAGGAGAAAGAAGAGGAGACGAAAATTTAGAAGAATAAAGAGAAAAAAGAGGCAAAGAAGAAGAAGGAAGACGAGACAAAAGTAAAAATAAAGATGATGAAGAAGAAGAAAAAGAAGGAAGATAAGTCGAAATTTAGCGGGAAGATGAATAAGAAGGAAAATGAAAAGAACGTGAAAGAGAATAAAAAGAAAGTGACGAAATCGACGAAGGAGAAGAAAGAAGAGGGTGTACGAGTAGTAGTAAAGAAAGTAAGTAAAGTACAGGAGAGAAAGAAAAACGTGAGTAAAATAAGTTGAAAAGGAAGAGAACGAAAAGTGAAAGAAAGAGATAAAAAGAATAAGGTGGGGAATAGGAATACGAAGAGGAAAATGAATAAGAATGGTAAAGTGTAAAATAAAAAAAGACTAAGAAAAATATTTTCAATTGATTGATTTATTGATTTCTTTTTTACTACTTATCAACACTTTCCAAGCCAAAACCAATTTTGGAATGTAAGGATAATTCGTTTTAGCTAGTATTTCTGATATCTTTTTGGTGAATCTTTTCCAGATACAAGTAGTACTATTTATCTTAGAGAAAGTGTGAATAAACTCATACCCTTTCATCATGTTTAAACACCGGTTCCAGTGTGATCACTGAAGTTAAGCAAAATCAGGTCTGGCTAATAACTAGATGGGCGACTGCTTCTGAATACCAGGTGCCGTAGGCTAGGATGCGAGACTGGTGTATTGCATGTTGGCTAGGGATTGTAAATCGAAGAGTTCTGAGTTGCTGTTGTGCTTCTTATATTCACTTACCTGCAAATCAGTCAGTTAATTGTCATACTTGATACACGCTTGGGCGATCATGTTTCGAAAGAGACATGACTGACTGGGCATAAAATTTTCCAGCAGTAGGTTGCCATTACTTTCTGCGGTAGAGTGGTTGCCAACTAAGGCTATAGAATCCAATCTGTCTTAATGTTTAACCCAAAACTGGAGGAAAGAGAAAGATTAATACCTTTCCCAAGGGTATTTACGCGCAAGTGAAAGCAAGGAATTCAACTGGAATTCGAACTCGTCTCCACGATTTCTAGTTGCGAGCCGATATCCACTGCACCACAACGCACACACTGGCGAATAGTTGAATCAATCCAGAAGTTGATAAACCGTAGAAAATGAATCAATCAATTTTCTTAAATGCATTTACTTAGAAGTGAATGCATCAAAGATGACTAGAACTCGAACTTGGCTCTTAAAATTCTCGTGCTGTGACGCTACACATTTCACCACCCGCACATGCAAGAGCAGGTAGCTAGGAAGAAAAGAGAGAGTGTGAAAGAAGGAAAAGAAGAAGAATGAGTGGAACATATGAAATGTGAAGGGCGATGAAAAAGTAGCAGGAACATGATTAAAGCGTGAGATGGATGTGGAGATGGCCAATGACGGCAAGTTAGCGTTAAGATCTTCTTTTCACCCTGAGCAATGCAATAAAGCCACTAAGACGCACGAGCGTACCAAGAGTGAAACTAAAACTAAAAAGCAAATGCAACAACTCATCCGATTCTTAAAACTTATTTTCTCAATTACATATATTTTGTTAGCAAAGAGTGCGTCTCTCCCTTTCTGTGTATAGGGAAATGTCATAAAATTCGATTCAATCACAACATTGTTTTATTGCTGAAAATAATTTAGCGAAACCTAACGATGCAGTGTTTATAATGCTTTACTGAGGACGAAGTTTCCTGACAATAAAAGATATCATGAAATTCTACAAATGGATCAGCGTAAATGAGAAAGCGTCATACCACCAAACAGAAAAAGGCAAATAAATGTAACAACGGAATGTCTGATTAAATAACCGGTGATAACACGCGGAGGGTGACGATGGGTTTAGATCAAGAAATATGGATATTAATGTGTACTGAAAGTTGTCGTGTTACCTGTGACGTATTAAGCTTTGCCATCTATCGATCTATATATAAAGTCCAGTGACTTCCGTCCGTCTTTCCGTCAAACTTTAACTTTAAATAGCCATTCAGAGACTGATCAAAACCAAATTTTGGAGTGAACTTCAAACAGGTGGAGGGGCACTACGTACAGTTGCTTTTAGAATGTACGCTGTGACTTGAGTTTGGATTTCTGCTTGGGATGAGAAAGTGTTAATCGAATTCGTTTCATTCACGTACGGGCAAATATTATTGGGAAATATATTAATCAGTTTTTTTATTCTTCTATCTATGGGTTGAATAGCAGGACAAATTTCCCTGGTTGGCGAACAGTCTACCTCGCCCGAAGGATAAAAAGTTTTGTGTGGGATAAACACCCCTACCTGTAAAAAAAATACCATTTACAGAAACAACCACGACACTCTCGTATAAAGTTAGAATAAAGTACCGGTCATTTTCTTACGGCCACGACACAAAAAGTAGAATCGATTATTTATTTTTCATTCTTTTCTTGCTTTTTATTATAATTATGTCAAGTCATAGTACTATAAAATAGTACTATAAAATTGAAAATCTTCACAAGAAACAGGGAAGAGATTACTAAACTGTGGTGTGTGCCCGAAGAACTTAAAGATGTAGAGGACACAGAACAATGGAAACCTAGTTCTACAGAAGGATGCTGAGGATACCATAGATCAACATACGAAGAGAGTACTGAATAGCTATTTGATGTCAGTTCTTCAATATGGCAATGAATGTTGGACAATATCATCGAAGATGAACGAAAAACTTGAAGCAACTGAAATGTGGGTCTACAGAACGATGCTGCGAATATCATGGATCGAGCATGTGAGCATTCATGAGGTTTGGGAAATGATGGAAACGAAAAGCAAAGTAATACCGAGCATCAGGAAGAGACAGCTAAATTTCCTGGAATATTCAATGCAGAGAACCTGATACTAACAGACCAGATAGAGGGAAAAAGTGACAGGGAAAAGCAGCGGATAATATTTTTGAAGGACCTGATCAGGTGAATGACGGAACGAGGGTTGCGTGGCGTGCGTAACGGGAGAAAGTGTGCTAAGAGCAACCAGGGATAGAAAGATGTGGAAAGGCATGATCGCCTACGTCCTGAAACGACAGGGCACATAGAGGAATAAGAAGGGCATATAATGAGAAAGAAGAGCCTAGAAAATCTAATACTCACAGGATAGGGAGTGGGTAGAATGGACAGTGGAAAACAACTCATAACATTCTTAGAAAGCTTAACTAGATGGCGGAACAGGCGTTAGTAAAAATAACAGAATATCAAAGCTTATTAAGAGCTACACGAGACAGTATGTAGGGGAGAGCAATTTTCGACTACATCCTGAGGTCTCACGACAAATAGAGAAGAAGAATGAGAAAATGTTTCTAACGAAATGTGATTTTGCATCCTAAATAAATGGAATCCACCTTTCATCGCCCAGCAAATCCAGGTTTACAGACTCATCACGTTGAAACATCGGTTTTCGTATGATCATCAAAGTTAAGCAACATCGAGTCTGGTCAGTACCTAGAGGGTAGCTGCTTGGGAATACCAGGAGATTTAAGCTTGGATGAATGCGTACTGTAATGTCTCGGAATTGTTCATCAGAGAGCCGAGTTCTAATTCTAGTTTGTATTTGTTTTATTCACTAACGAGAAATATAATTGGGAAAGCTATAAATCCAAATCTTCTGCTCCAGCTATGGGTTAATTAGTAAGATTCCTATTACTAAAAGCAATATTATTGAAAAATGTCTGACTTTAAATAACCTACAAAATGAAAATAAGCAATGGAAAAATGAATTATACATTTTTTTTTTCTAAATTGATTCTCTGCTCCGATGAACTTAACTCACTTGCTCCCTATATATAAATTTACTCGAGCCACAAGATTAGCAACTAGGTCCCACCCTTTTAGTGTGAAACCAGTAAATTGTAAACACAAATTATACTCCATCAGCTCCTTTTCTTGCACTTTTTGCCTGTGGAATTCCCTTCCATTCAATTGCTTTACCGGCAGCTATAATCTCCAAGAATTTAAATGTTAAGTCAATAGTCATCTCCTATCTCACTAACCTGCATCCTCTCTCTCTCTCTCATGCTCCTTTCTTCGTCCACCCCTCTCTCATCAGTATTCTCATCCTTCTCTTACCTACTTCCTGACACCCCATATAACCTATCACTCTTTCTCATAACTTTCCTCCTATGTAACCCCCTGCAAAACAGTGGCAATAAAATGCCTTGCTTGGGGCGATATGATTATAAAAAAATGTAAATGAATGTATGAAAGGTGACGTAGATCTGAACTTGGCTCTCCAATTTCTCGTTCCGAGACACTATTACACCACCCACACATCCAAAAACAAAAAGAAGGTGAAGGGGAAAGAGTAAGAGGGAAAAAAAGAAAACTGAATAGAAATAAGGGGAAGGAGAAGAAAAAGAAGAATTAGATGAAGGGTGGTGAAGAAGGAAGAGACATATGAAAAAGATGAAGAGTGGGAAAATTATATACAGAAGGTGGAATTGGAAGAAAAAACAATGGCGGAAAGTTAAAGGTAAGAAGAATATCTATAATTTTTAAAGCATTTCAGCGCAAGTAAAACAATAAAGCTACTATTGCTAAACAATTATTATCTCAAAATAAAACAATTCTTAAAATGTAAATATATTCTGGCTTTAACAGGTAGCTGTAACAGAGAACATGTGTATCCTATAGCCTTCGGTGAATATATGCATTAGTAATTTATTATTGCGTATGTGCGTTGTGGTGCAGTGGATATCGGCTCAGATCGAGAAATTGGAGGGCCGTGTTCGAATTTCAATTGAAATCATTGCATTCACTTACATGCAATAATCCTTTGGAAAGGTATTAATCTGTCTCTTTCCTCCAGTTATGGGTTAAATAACAGGATGGATTGGGTTCTATAGCATTTGCTGTCAACCAGTCTACCGCAGAAAGTAATGGCAATCTACCGCGGGATAATGTTCTGCCCAGTCAATCATGTCTCGAGAGAGACATGATCGCCCAAGCGTGTAACACTTAACTGACTGAATTTATTTTACAAAATGTATTGCTGGTATTGTTTGTTTTTCTATTACTTGTAATTTTCTTTTTTTACAAAATTTATTTATTTTTATTTATTTATTTTCTTTTAATAATCATTTCGCCCCAAGCAGGGCAGAGATACCACTGGTGCGCAAGGAATAACAGTGAGAGAATAGAATATGGTACAGGAGATGTCAAAGAAAACAATAGATGGATGGGAATCAAGTACATAAAAGATGGCAATTAACATTGCATTTAAGCTTTTTTAGATATCATGGACGCGAGCAATTGAAAGCGAGTTTCACAAACGGGAAGTGTGAGAAAAGAAACTTTTGGAATAGAAGAGACGGTTACATTTAATTGTTTCGACGGTAAAAGAATGGTGTTTTGATGCCAAAATAGTAGTAATTCTTTTTAATATGACAATATATTGCCGGTAATATTTACCATAAAACTGTATTTTGTACATTCATAGTGTTTTTACTCCATTTTGGAGGTTAATTATTTGCCCATAGTTGGGATCCTAACAGGTGCTAGCACCCCGGGTCAGAGATAAACCGTAAAAAACATATCAGAATTAATAAAATCTGCTAAGGAGGCCAATGGGTAATCAGAGGAAAAAGCCTAATTTTATATTGCCAACTCTTAACGTGAAATCTTACCATGATATTTAACAAACAGAAACTTCATCTCATAATTAAAAAAAACAATTTAGTTGTTGGGTATTTATTTACAAACAAGGAGACGCTAATGAACATTTGCCAAGTAAACCAACCAAATTAGAATGTTATTTTTCTATTAATTGATTCGTTAGCAAATTAAAAACAAACTGTAACAAAAGAGTAATTGGCTAATTGTCACCAAATTTAGATATTCCAGAATATTTTTTAACTATTTCCTTATGTTATCATATGCATCCATTCAATCCCATTTCGGTGCAATTAGGTACATTTTAGAGTCATCTCAGTTCAGTGTAGCATCTGTACATTCTATGTATGGCTATATGTGTCTTAAGTCCAGCAGCATGGCTTCTGAACAGGATATAGAGTTTTAGAGTATGATGAAAGTGCCAGCTAATTATTGGGGTTATCAGATCTACTCTGTCCTGGGTGGTGAGAATTAGCTGTTAGGGTCTCAGCTATTGCAAATAGTGAACCCACAATCCGAAACATACGGAAAGTTAACAAATAGATTTTATGGTAAACATACCACAATACCTTTTTTAAAATTACCACTAACGTAGCAATATATTTTTATAAAAAATGATTATTAACAATGCATTTCATCGTAAAATTGCGAAACATACTTTTTCATAAGAAAAATAACAAACCCATACAACACAGAAGTATAAAAATAGATTTCTATACTAAAATTACTAGTGATATATATATATATATATATATATATATATTAAATTACCAGCAATGTTTGTTATCATCTTCAAATTACCGTTGCCTTGAGAGTATAAAATTATGTTCAAAATATATGTAGCTGAAGCCATATGTTTGCCTTTAAGATACTTATAGTTCGTTATTAAATTTATCCATAAAGGTTGATATGCTTCTAAATAAAATCAAACAAGCAAATGTCTGTGTATCTGTGTGATAATGTTTACATTTTATATATATTCCTTTTTATATATATAGAAAATTGTCTGTTTGCAATATGTTTTAATATTTTTTCATTATTTATCGATGAACCGACTCTTTCAAGCAGCGCGGTTTTCAAAATATGTATTTGTTATCAATGGACGTCCCTAAACTCTACTTTTAGTCAATTAAGTGCCATATGTGAAACAATCTGGGCCGAATATTTTTTCTGCAGTAAGTTCTTATTATTTTCTATGATAGATTGATTGACAACCAAGGCTAAAGAACCCAAGTTTGTCCTGCTATTTAACTTTTAGCTGGAGGGGGAAGCTATGGATTAATACCTTTCCCAGGAGTATTTGCGCGTAAGAGAATGCAATGAATTCAACTAGAATTCGAACTCGGCTCCCAAATTTCTCTTTCCCAGCCGATATTCACTTTTCTATTTTAAAAATGTCACAGTGTGAAAAAGACTTCTAATGAGTAAATAATCAAAAAAATAATTCCGACCTTTGGTTGAAATTCTCAATTAACTTGCATATCTGAGAAATATTATTAAAGAAAAATGTGTTCGCCGGTAGGGATCAAATATGAGTCTTCCTTTCGTAATAGAAAGTATCTGATTTAAAATAAATCCATTAATTCTATTTCAATTTAGGTCTGTCTAGAGACGTCCACTATAGTTTTAACTTACATTGTAGTTTGTTTTCGTTAATAAACAAAAATAAATCTATTTAAGATTTTATACGATGAAATTTCATTGGGAGGGAGACAATTTATTCAGTTCAAGTAGACACTGCCTGGACCAGATACCGAACTGATAAATGCTATTTTACGAAATTCGCTAACCAAGAGACGATTTTGGAAACACGCAAGCACTAACTGAAGAAGTAAATAAGATCTTGACGAGATATCCTGTGACATGGATAGTGGGACGAGAACAGTCTACCACATATATTAGATAAATGATTCAGTTCAGTTAGTTACCCCAATCGATATATACCTGATGAAGGCCAAATGGATTCAACGGCCGAAATGTTGTGTTAACATCAACAATGATGAATAGTCCGAATTAAAATAGTTTGAGCAATGATAATTTCTCATCGTAGAAATGCATGCAGATATATATAATGTGGTGCACTTAAATCTGTCTAAAATTAATGCATAAGAAAAACATGGTTTTTGGAGGGTTTTTTGAATATCAAATTAATATATTACAATGAAAGTATATACATTTAAATACGTACAAAAATTAATTGATATACAAACACCTTCTCAAGACGAGACAAAAAGAGTAGGCCTTGACTATCTGCATTCCTGTCCATGTTGACCATAGCGTTCCTGATGGCTGCCTTAATAGCTTTCTTAGTTTACTAGGGCCTACGCAGAAAATAGTCGAAAGAATTGTAATCTGGCAATCAGTAGGCCGTAACTCGGGCAGCCAGTGTTACGGTGAGCAAGTGGTGTCTTAAGCACATGAGATTTATAATTCAAGTCTTCCTTGTTCGGATGTGCGTTGTGGTGCAGTGGATATCGGCTCGGAACTAGTTCGAATTCCAGTTGAATTCATTGCATTTACTGATGCGCAAATACCCTTCCAGTTGTGGGTTAAATAACAGGACAGATTGGGTTCTATAGCCTTGGCTGGCAACCAATCTACCGCAGAAAACAATGGCAACCTACTGCGGGATAATCTTCTGCCCAGTCAGTCATGTCTCGAAAGAGACATGATCGCCCAAGCGTGTTTCACGTATGGCACTTAACTGACTGACTTCCTTGTTCCTCTCCTCATGCTAATTTCCTTGACAACTTTTTTTATTACTTTACTGGGGGTTCTCCCAACATCGGCGACGAAACCGGGCACTCTGGTGTCTCAAGACCGCTTCTAATAAGGTTTGCTTTCTGTTCTGAAATTGTCTTTCTCTCATATTCCTGTGCAACTTATAGGTATTTAAACAATTCAATGTGGCCGGTGCGAAGTCTCTCAACAACAGTTCAACGCTCCTACTTAGAAGACATGTCGATTACTAAACACATCGTGCATCAGCTAATAGTGTGTAGGACTTCCTAATGGTGCTCTCGAAACCTCGCTACGTCACGGAGCTGTTGCCACGTAAATCTTCCGATATATCTGCGATACTGCACATACTATCACGAATAGAAAGCATTCTTACTTTGACGTTTAAGTTTCATCATTTTACAATTGAAATGGGTATATGTAACCTAATTTTTTTCATGTATTTCTTGTAATTTTTTCTTTTAAAACCAAGATTGTATTACTGGTAATAATTACTATAAAGATGTATTTTTATATTTTCATAATATTTTTACCCCAGTTTAGGGATTAAGTATGTGACCAGATTAAAACCCATAGAAAGTGGATGTGGGAACAACAGCAATTAAGAGGTGATAATTTATCGTCATGCCTACGACGCCGATGTAACCGTAGGTTCTATGTTTATGATTTCTTCTGTCGTACTTCTCACTTGTGGGACTCACTTTACAGTAACCTTTGGTCTTTCAGAGGCTTTAACTGCAATATCAATCTTCATCTTCTGCCTCTTTTCATTAAACTCCCTCAACGCAGTTTATTATCTGGGTTTGTCTCAGTAACCACTTGAGTTTTAGTGTTTATCGCTTTGCATGGATAGAATGATTAAAAAATTACAACAAAAAATTTTATTGGGAAATCTATATATAAATTTTGTGATGCAGGAAACTTTTTTCGGTTCAGAAAACAGACAGGTGTAAATATAAGGACGAAATCAGAAAATACTATTTAAATATTAGATGCATAAAATTATACTGGAACTAATTTCTTTCTCGGCGATTATAGCTTTCAGGTTTAGCACAGGTGTGGTTCAAGCAATCCGATAATGGTATTACGATAATGGTATTAAGATAATGGTATTAACATAATAGTATTAGTATAATGGTATTACAACGCAAGGGATTACAGAGAATGAATAAGAACGAGAAGATTTCGGAGAGGCGAAATGAGAAAAAAAAGCAATCAAGTCACAGTATTTCTGAAGATCCAAATGGCGATTGGGGTTACATTATAGATATTTGAAGAATATAGGTAAGAGGAATGCAATAACTCGGAAGGGAGTTCCACAGACGAGGATTCGAGGAACCAAACTGTTAGAAAAGAAAAGACGCTTTCTTCTTCTTCTTCTTCTTCTTCTTCTTCTTCTTCTTCTTCTTCTTTATGCCATGTCCCTTCAGGTCGTAGGCGATCATGGCCTTCCACGTATCCGTATCCCTGGTGGCTCTTAGCAAGTTTTCTCCTTTTACACCATGCAACCCGCGTTCCGTCATCCACCTGATCAGGTCCTTCAAATATGTTATCCAATGTTTTTCCCGTCTCTTTTTTCCTCTATCTGGCCTGTTAGTATCAGGTTCTCCAAAACCTGCTTTCTTATTGCATGTCCCAGGAACTTCTGTTGTCTCTTCCTGATGCTCAGTATTAATTTCATTTTCGTCTCCATTCTTTTCAAAACCTCGTCATTGCTCACATGCTCGGTCCATGATATCTGCAGCATTCTTCTGTAGAACCACATTTCAGTTGCTTCAAGTTATTCGTTCATCTTCGAAGATATTGTCCAACATTCATTGCCATACTGAAAAACTGTCATCACATAGCAATCCAGTACTCTACTCTTTGTTTCTAGTGAAACTGTCCTGTTTCTTAATACTATACTCAACTTCTGGAATGTAACCTTCGACATGCCAATTCGCCTTCGGATCTCTGTGTCGCACTCTCTGTCTTCTGTTAGAACATGTCATAGGTATTTAAATTTCTGTACCATCTTGATTTTAGAGTCACTCACCTGTAATTGGAATTTTGGCCTGCCCTTTTTGCTGATGACCATGCATTCGGTTATCAGTTCAAAAGCAAAGCGGCGGGACCTAATTGCCCTTCTAGCAACTTGCTTAAAATAATACAGTCGAGGCAATATGAAAGAACGGAGCAATTATAAGGAAAAGTTAGAATGATAATGAAATAAATTAGATTAGTTGATAAGAGTTGGTATCATCTATTTAAGCCTCATGCGTTGAGGTTAGAGAGAAGTTATTTTCTATATTATTCTCTATTTTTGAGATGAGGTATTGTAATTATTTAAGCTATCTATCTTATTTTAGTGTTGCCCTCATCATCGTTTATATATTAATGGTATTTCAGCCGTTTTACGCTTAGGCCTTATTCTGGTGTTTAGAAATTTGAACTGAACCCTTTATTTTGTCGAAAATTGTTCTAGCTCCACGTTTCATGTCACTAAGATGTATCAGTATCAGTTATCTTTCTTTAACTCAACTCTCTAAGTTTTTATTGACCTCTACTGTAACCAGGCAGTCAACAGACAACTTTGGGGCACCAATCATTGGATTTAACCCTCGCGCTTATCCATTGAGTCATAAAGGGTTCAGTTCAAAACATCAATCACCTTAAATTGACCGGAACGTAGTAAAGCCAAAACTTAGTTAACTCGAGAGCACGAACCATGGGTATATAATGCCCAGAGCAAATGACGCCATTGTAATTACAATTTAGTTAGATTTTCAGTACCTGATTTTCCTACATAAATAATGTTTTTCAGTACCTATTAATGTTAACTCAAAATACAAATTTGAAGTGCCTGCATATAAAATATTTCAAATAAAGATATATATTTAATATTTTTTTGATATTTTCAAAACTTGATATGATGTACCCATGGTTAGTAATGGTGCAATTTTAAATGATGGTTAGTGTCCCAGAGTTAATATGGCAACGAAGATAAGGACAATAGTTTGAATAATATAAATAGTGAAAATAAGGTATTTTCATTATCGTTAAACAATTTTGATCTTGAAAAATGTGTATGCTAAAGTATCGGCCCAAAATTAATCCTTAAATAAGTTACAACATACAGGGTTAGAGGGTGACATGAATGAATTGTCGTGTTAATGACGCAAAAGTGGAATTTACCTTGAAAATCTGATTTTAACAAATATATTTACCAGAATTACACAAAACATTTTGAAATACGGGGTGACACAAACGAACATAAGTTTATAAAGTGTTCATTGGCAGACATGAGCAAGTGGCAGCACTGCGAAACAGGGGCCTCACGAAATATACACTCTGCCATTTCAGTAATCATGGATCAGTGAAAAGGGCAACAGCGTGCGTTAGCCATAAAAAGAGTGACAGTGTGATCTCAAGATTCGGTAACGTTCCATGGCCCCCTAAATCGCCAGATTTGTCCGTTTCTAATTTTTTTTTTTTTTAATGCTATCTCAAGATTAATGTGTATACGACTCGACCAAGACCTCTGGATGAGTTAAAAACAGAGAATTCAGAATGACATTCACACTATTACCAGCTGAGATGTTGCAGCGGTCAATAAAGAATCTCAACAGCAGATTTCAAGAATGCATTCGTACAGGAGGACGCCATCTACAGGACTAATTATTAAAAAATGAAAATTCCATCATTGTTTCTTAAATAGCATGTTTTAAGGTTTTAATTACTTTGAATAAAATGTTTTTCTTCTATCATTCTTGTTTTTTATAGGATTATTAAAAAGTTCCCGTTTTTTTTGGGGGGTCACTCTGTACTAAAGAGTAAATCTACTCAATAAAATCATCATTGGTTTCGACCACGGCTTCAACACGACTTTCCAATTATAACGGTTTTTTTCATTATATCAGTTGGTAAATGCTGCCATATTTCTTCGTTGCAGTGCACCTTTGGTGTTACAAAGTAGTTTTGTTCGTCTCTGACTCAACTGCACACCACATATAATAATCAAGACCATTTCAATCTTGGGACTTATGTAACTACAAATGAGTGATGTCGTTGCAGAAATTGTCTGACAGCCATGACTGGTTTCTCTTATTTGTGTGGCATAAAAAAATTCTTACTTGTGTGACATACTTACCTGGCACATTTGTGTGACATACTTACCTGGCACATTTTTGTGTAGGATGGGGGCCTTAAATCATCTCTCAGTTGCGTCTCTCTCCTCAAAGACAGAGTCCAGCTCAGTCAGAGCACTGTCCGAGATGTACCACTGAGAAATATTATACTGTATAGATACCTGGTCCCGGGGAAGAGTGTCCCGAGTCTGCGCCACCCCATTGCCAGCGCGATCGTGGTTGCTGGGATTGGGGAATTTTTGTTCCTTTACACGCTTGTACGCGTCCGTGTTCCCCACATTAAAAACCAAACTTGTGTCACATCTCACTAGAGTTGGAGAGTAAGATAAATATACTTACTTGTTTGACATGATACAGAGGATTGTTGATGCAAACAGAATCCCTCCAGCAGCCACCCTCTTTACCCGGAGTAGTACTACCTTCTGAAAGCACTTGATGTTCGCCTCGGTGTTGAGTCTGAGACCCTGATATTGACTGGATATATTAAAAAAAACTCTTGACACCCAATATTGTTAAATGTTCTTATTAGATCTTCTAGCGCGAATGTCAAGTAATTTCCAAATTTCCGGCAGGGTGATTTACGTCATGGTTTTCTTTTCTTTTTTTTACAGACGGTGTCGAAATGACTTTATTATTAGGCGGTGCAGTCGACAATCTTAAAAGCAAAGAACGCGCATGTCCGAAATTAATTATATAAAATGATGAAAATTTAACCATCGCATTCTGTATATAAAACTGGAAGCACACAAATTACAAATCTTTTTCACAACAAAAACTTGGTCCTTCTCCATTGAGTTATTCCCTCTCTAAACGCGGCACATTTACATCTGCCTCGAAGTAGTTTATTTACTATTTGTCTCTTTTTAACCAGATTTATTAGTTTACCACTTGGGAAGATTCTATCAATGATGTGAAACTCGAGAAGCTCTTTACGAGTAACTGATCTCTGCAACCTTTAGGGAGAGTGTCAGCATTCTGAAAATTTACTTGAACAAAACATTGAGAATCTAAAAGACTGGATTAAACTGACTTATCACAGAATCTTAGAATATATTTTCCAATAGTGAGTCATAAAGTGATTATCATATTTTTTGGCTTTTGTTCATAGAAGCTGCTTACCAAAACGGTCAAAAGATTTTGTACAATAACTATTTTACTGTACAAGTTCAAGTACCACTCGATGTGTTACAGAAAAACATATAAGAAGCATAATTTATGATTATAAGTTTGGAAGATAATGGTTAAAAGCAGACTTGATCAAATTAAGATTAAGAAAGAGTCCTCTTTGAATTTGGTTCTACAAAGCGGCAGTTCGTAGAAAGACTCTGCTTGAGTGGAACTTAGTTATCGCCAATGGAATACAAAGGAAATAGAGGACCGTAACCGTGAAGATTAGAACAAGTAAAGCTAAGGATTATATATATATCTGAACACTTTCCTCGGTAATAAGGATGGAGTAGCGACAAGCTTGCAACGTTTTGTTTGCAGGAAAGGAGTTGTTGGGTGGAAAATAATTCATCACCCACAAGGAAAAGGGCAATGGACTTGGATCGTATCGATATTAAACATTGAAGACTGTTAGCTTCTGTCTATATATGGCAGTAGTACTCTATTTTTTAGTACTCTATTTGACCTTGCTTATGTAGAAGTCCTTAATAGGAGGAGAATTCAAGTACAGAGAAACTATCATTTTTTCAGCATCTATTGTGATGAATCGCAGGAGTTCCATTTGTGGTCTTTGGTCAGTTTTAGTAAAAACGGCCGCTGAAGGCACCGGATTTCCCGGGAGAACACCTGTTCATCGAGCTTAGGGAAAATCCATGTTTTGCTCGGTGATGATGAAAGAACGTCACTTGTTACCATCAATAAGTTTCATTTGTCATTTTCCTCTGATTATCACTAACTTTATTAACAGATTTTGGCTGCATCCAGAAACAGTACAGTGTCAGCCTCTTTGAATTAAGCGTCAATTGTCAACTCTTCTCTTTATCCCAGGAATATTTCCTGCTTGTTTTCATTTAGATCACACATCTCATTCAACTTTATTAATTTTATTCTATCATTATATTCTGATTTTAGTATTAAAAAAAACACGAAAATATTTTAAAAAATTTTTAGACTTTTTAGGAGAGGTAGTTATAGGTATCCCGGATCAGAGTAATTTTAGTGTAACGCTAGTATACATATACTAATCGAACCTGCCAAATTTGTGTCATTCCAGATTGAAAGAGAGGGTATTAATACCTATTTGAACACACCCTATTAAACCTGCTTGTCGCAACTGACTAATTTTCAAAATGCAGTCAAGCTGTAAAGATAATTTGGATTGTCGCTACGCAATAAATTTTTGTGTTAGCAGAAATGGGCATCAAACTGTCCCTTATCCTTCTTACAGTCCATAACTTGCTCCATGCGGAATTTGGTAGTTTCTAAGCCGAAGAAGAACCCCAAAGGCAGACGTTTTGAAAACATTGAGAAGATGTGATGTCCTGGACACATTTATTTAGGATGACTTCCAAGGGGACCTCTCGAAGCATTTGAAGCGTTAAAGCAACGCCTTGATGTTAGAACATGCTACTTTTAAGGATAGTTTTTATTTTCTTTGAAAATAATAAATGTATTTCCCAAAAGAGTCTCAAAGCTTCTGGATTGAATCTCGATCGTCGATAGTCTGGCAATTATATCTGATGAAATCTGGCCTTATGCACTAAAGGGACTTGACAGAAAACAATCAAATGTATTGCAGTTTAGGAAAGTAGCAGATAGTTTCTGAATTAATTGAATTAATTAATTAGTTTACAAACTTTGTACCTGCTTTTCTAATTACAGTAACGTTTCTTGTTTTTACTGACTATTGATTCAAAATTCGCTAATACGGAATAATTAAATAAATTAAGAAGGTATCGAAACTCCCATCAAATAAATTGGAAGTCTCTTAAAGATTTTACCTTTCTAACAATTTTATTTCTATATTTTATTTGTTTATTCATTTGGGTGTGCCGGAAGACACATTGCTATTAAAAATCTGTAACTATTGTATTTATTTAATTCGAGTATTATTATTTCTGTCCTTATATCATTTTAGAATTTGATATGCCTAATTATGGAACATGAAGTCAAACAAATGTCTTCCAATTACCGTTAAGTTAATGTTTTTCTTTTCTTTTCTAATGGAGCCATTCATTTAGATTATCGTCATATATATATATATATATATATATATATATATATATATATAAGTTGAATATATTGATTGGAATACGAAAAGAGGATATAATAAGTAAAGCACAGGTCTTTAATAAAACATCTTTAACTATACTAAGTTTTCTTCAGAGATTTGTTAATAAAACACGGATTTAGTTTTTTTTTTTAATTATGATCTCATACACACATTTTAAAAATCGTCCATCGTTTAAATACACTTGTCAACATGCATTATTTGGCACACATACATTTAAACAGATATTTCTACACCTTTATATTTTAAATGAAAAATGTATTGCCTTTATTACACACGTCATACACTCATATTAACAGGCATGGGTTTCCTACATTTAAAATGATCATTTATTGCTTTATTACACGTGACATGTATCTGACTAATGGAATTAAGCATCAATTAACATTCTAATATCCTGTTTCTCTGTGTTTTTTAAAGACTTCATAAAGTGTTTAAATATCTGTCTGTTAAAAAATCTCTGAAGAAGCTTAATGAAAGAAGCATGTTAAATTAAAAACACTTTTACTATCTGTTACTTATTTTATATATATATATATATATATATATATATGTGTGTGTGTGTGTGTGTGTGTGTGTGTGTGTGTGTGTGTGTGTGTGTGTGTGTGTGTTATATCGCGGGGACGATATAAATAACAAGGTAAATTCTGAGTGGAAAGATTTACACAACAAAATTTATTGTACCGAAAAGTACAAGTAACAGAGAGTTCATAAAATGGTAAGTCAAGAGGGATGGGAGCGGAAGTCGAATCGTCTGGTACTTCCCAACATCGATACTTCTTAATCTCTTGGGCGAATCAACTATCAGGGGTGATAGGATGTTCCATTATAACAATTTATAATTTATATACGCACAGCCACTACTTTACTAACCCTAATTTCAAGTATCAAACAGCCCTCACTCGAAAATACTGGGACTTGAAGGAAGAAGGTCTAAACCCACAGATAAATTGGAAACTGACAGGCACCACACGAACTTCTAATAGTCTAGGTGATAGATATAATCTCTGTTTAAAAGAAAAAGTTAGGATTCTGAAATATTAATATCAGAACGTACTTCTGAATAAACGTAATGGATTTCTAAGCATGTGTCGTCACCGTAGTAAATTTAAATTTTACTAATTATCTCCTTTCATTTATTTACAATAGGTTTTGCCTTTTAGATATAATAGATTTTAAATTTGGATAATTCATAAGAATTTGCCTCCTACCTACAAACATTAAGCCAATGGTCAAATCACCTACCTTCTAGTGCTAAAAAGTATTTACTTCTACAATTTATAAGGCTTAACCCTATAGTAACCAACATTCTTCGTCACATCTTTTAGTAGTTCCTGCTTCCGGAACAAGAATTTTTCTTCATTCTTTCATTGACTGGGGTTGACAATGCATGTTTGAACTGACATGTTGAAAAAGCTAACCTGCCTAAATGTGATCTGAATTTACAGATGGATAAATAAATACCTACTCTGTAAATGAAATTTGCACTGAGCTATCTATTGGATCCTGTTTTAATATATAAACGATATTAATAGGAATCTTTAGAATTATTTACCAGTCTTATCCTGAATTTTTACTGATATATATATATATATATATATATATATATATATATGTTCCGATAAACCGAATGGTATATAGGGCAGCGTTTTTGCGGTTTCCGTGACAAACAACTTTTTTATAGAGCAGGGTTGTTAGATCTTCGTCCAAGCCCCAAACCTGGTGGAAAGTGATTTTCTAAGCGTAGCTTAGATGTGACACACGGCCGAATGTAGGTAGGTGGTTTGAACATTGGGTTACTGTTTGTAGATAGGGGGCAAATTGCTATGGATTCTCCGAATTTAAAATCTAATATATGTAAGAGGCAAAACACACACACACACACACATACACACACACAGAGACACAGACACAGACACACACACACATACATATATACATATATATATATATATATCAGTATTGGTCATTTGGCATTTTTTACAAAATAAACTTCCATACTTGCTTCATAGGCTTAGTTTATTATTATTTACTTTTTTTTATTTCTGTTGTATACAGATTTCCTTCCGCGTCCCAACCTAAGACCAAAGGTCAGAAATGGCTCAAACACATTTTTCAGTGACTATTTTTGTAAAAGACGACAAACATAAATCCCGAACATGTACCCTTTTTCAGTCAATTTGAGGACTCCAACTACAACAAGAATTATTGATGTTCTCATGTGCCATATTTTTAAGATTTCTATTTCAAGATCTTTGTATTTTGATAGCTTGTATCATTATTATTATTGTTATTATTATTATTAATATTGTTGTTGCTACTGGTAGTGATGGTGGTGTTGTTACTGGTTTTTGTTGTTTTGTTGTTGTATTTCTCTTGTCTTCTGATGTATACTCATTTCTCCAGGTCATAACCAGAGAACTAAGGTTCAAAATTGATTCATCACATTTACACTGAGTACGTTTGTAAAGAAAACAAAATCAAAACTAAGACCGCACATATTTTACATATATAAAGCTCTTCCTAATATGTTAGCTGTACTTGGTAGTACAATTTTTGTATTTCTTGTTTGTAATTCATAGTCTACCAGAAATCCCTTCAGCAAATCTATGAAAACCCTTTCCAATCTATCCGAAGGTTCCAACTACATCTGGAATTATTGATATCCTCGTGTGTTTTATTTTTTTAGGATTTCCACTTCAAAATATTTGTATTTTGATAGTTCTTAAAGATCTTCGAAAATTCTTTACATTCTCCAAGAACTGCCATATCAATAAAAAGTACATTTTGTTCTTGTGGTTTTTGATCGCTATGTCTTCCCGATTATTATTATTATTATTATTATTATTATTATTATTATTATTATTATTATTATTATTTCCTTGCATTTCCTGATAGCATATCGAATTTTCTGTAAATTTTATTATTTTTTAATCATTTTTCTTCCCATTTTTCCTTAATTTTTCAATTGTTTTTTCTTCTTCCCTCCCTGCATTTATTCGTATTTTCGTCTTCTTCGTTCCTTTCATTCTTTCTTGATTCTTTTAACTATCGTTCTTTCTTATTCCTATTCTACTTTCTTGCTTTCCATTTGGTTTTCATTTCTTTTTTAAGTTTCTAGGCGCGTTTACGGAGATCCGAAGGCGAATTGGCATGGCAAAGGACGCGTTCCAGAAGATGAGCAAAATACTAACACAGGAAAATCTCAATAGAAACGAAGAAAAGACTTCTAGACTGCTACGTGATGTCAGTTCTTCAATACGGCAGTGAATGCTGGACAATATCATCGAAAATGAGGACAAAACTGGAAGCGGCCGAAATGTGCTCCTACAGAAGGATGCTTCCGATATCGTGGACTGAGCATGCAAGCAACGATGAGGTGTTGGAAAGAATGGCAACAAAAAGGAAATTGATGCTGAGCATCAGGAAGAGACAACTGAAGTTCCTGGGACACGCAATGATTAAGGCGAGTCTGGAGAACCTGATACTGACTGGTCAGATAGAAGGAAAGAGAGACAGAGGAAGGCAGCGGATAACATATTTGCGGGGTCTGATCAGGTGGATGACGGAACGGGGGTTGCCAGGAGCAACAGGAGCAAACATACTAAGAGCCACAAGGGATAGGGAGACGTGTTGAACCATGATCGCCTAGGTCCTGAAGGGACAGGGCACATAGAAGAAAAAGAAGAAACTCCCACTTGTTCTTATTCTTTTTTTAATATTTTTCATTTATCACTTTTGTTTCCTTTTCTTTTTTCTCGTTCCTCTGCACATCCTTCAAATCACAATCTCCTTCTTCATTTTCTTCTTTTTTGTTTATTTTCTGCTTACTTGCTTCTTTCTAGCCAGGATTTTTATTTATTTATTTCTTCTCTTCTTCTATTGATTCGTTCAAATCTCACTGTTTCGTCTCGTCTTTATCCTCCTCTTCTTTCTAATTGTCTTTCGTTATTTTTTATTTATTTAATTATAGCTTACTTGTATGTTTTTTCTGGCATTTTTAATCTTTATCGTTACTCTTCAGTATTATTAATTTTAACTCTTATATCTTCCTTTTCTTTCTTTTGTTAATTAATTTATTCTTTCTTTTTCGAATTATTTCTCCACTGCACTTTTAATTCAAATATTTTTCTTTTCGATTTTTATATTTTTTCCCTTCAATATCTTTATCTTCTTATAATTATTGTCCCTTTCTATATGCATAACTTTCTTTTTTGACCGATTTTATTCTTCTGTTATGCTTTCATTATTTCGTTCTCTCCTTTTAATTTTTATACTCCATTTTTATATTCATTTTAAAGTCCTTTACGCTCTATCGACGTTTCATTCATCTAAAGTTCTTCCCTCTATATCGATATTCCTGTCTTTTTCTTTCGCTCTTGTTTCACCTTTTTCTTTTTTCTTTTTTTGTTCTTTCATTCCTTTTTTCGCTCTATCTTTCTCTCTTTTCATTACAGTAATTGTTTACTTTGTTTTTCTCTGTTGCATTTTCTTAAAATACTCTATTCTCTTTTTAACACTATCTCTCGTTCTTTCCTTATACTATAGCCATTATTTGCGCTTCGAGATCTTCCCCTTTTTTCCTCTTTTTTATTAACTGTCATTTTTTAATCAAAAGTAGAAATGCTAATAGAAACCATAGCAGTAACTGCTGCAATTTTAATACACGTAACAAAGAAATGACAAGAACAACTTTCATCTCACGCCTCAAGGCATTTTAAAGGTTATTGAATTTTAAAATCTCTTTATGATTCTTCATTTTTCTGTATTGACCAGGCTTTTTTGTCCTTGGCATCTCCTAAGCTTAATTAATGAACAGTCCTTTCTCGGCCATTTGCAAACAATATCAAAAGTCATCTTGACCCTTTCGTACTTTTTCGAAGTTAGCATGACCTAGCGACATCCATAAGATTTAAATATAGGCAGCAATCTATCTTGTTTACTCAAAGAAATAAATTAATTCTTATAATTAAAATCAATATGTTTTATGGTGCCAATCCTTAACATAACAGTGTAAATTTGTTTTGATACATACAAAGACAGGTGCCAAAAACTACAATCCTGAGGATGGTTTTAGTAATGCGTACATACTTAAATACACATACGTAAAAAAGCGGCTTCCTTTCTGCTAAAAAGTCGATGAAAGATTATTTTATTTACGCATTTAAAATACAAACGAGTTAAATATTTCATCTTGGCTATTTATTTATCGATGTAATGAGTAATAGAATTTCTTATATTTACGGAAAAAAAATTTAGATGGATTTTTACCATAATTGAAATTGCTAAATGGTACATATTTACTAATTACTTCTGACTAGTACTTAATCTTATTTCTGTTGCCTTTTTTCATATTCAGCAGATCGTCATTCTAAGATTTTAAGCTCAGAGGTTTATTTCTTATTTCTGATCAAAATTCGGAGACTGACGATCAAGTATATTTTGTTGTGAGAGATAAATGCCAATGTGGTTTGATGAGTTCAAATTTTTATCTGGTCTAAAAAAAACCTACAGTATTTTGTTAACTTGGACAAATAATGGCTTTCTAAATTTAACCCCTTCAATAACTAAACTGATCTTTATTAATCGCCTTCCAACAGTATGATTAATGCAAACCACTTGGTGTGTGACTCGCTGCGTCTTCTTGGGCTAACATCTTTCAATAACATGAAGTGTAAAGATTATATTGTTAGGTCTGTGCTAGGAAAATTAATTCACTGTATCATGCTAGACAATTTTTCTCGACAGAATCTATCTTACATATTTATAAGTCTACCATTATTCCATGCTTTAAATACTGCTGCCATTTAAGGTCTGGTGGTCCTGTTAGATATTCTTGATAAAAGCAAAATAAGAATGTCTAATGTTGTTGATCCTGTCCTAAAATTTCGGCTTTGAAAAGTTTTCATTACTTGCTGTAATATAGCTTCCCTGTAGCTTTTCTATTTATACTTTTATGTTAAATTTTTTGTTAAACTCTCCTCTATGTTACCTAGTCTAAATGAATGCACATATTGGTAACAAGGTATCATCATTTTACAGCCACTTTGGTTAGATGTTCCCGTAAGATTTATGCTAAAAGTATCTTCTCGTACAGGTCTTGCTTGTGAAATTGTCTTCCGGCTTCTTACTTTCCAGTCAATTTTTAATTAAACACAATGTCAATTGTTATCTTCTGTTTTCTTAATTTATGTTTTTTCTTGTTCTATTTACTCCATAATATCTTTATTATTTTTTTTATTTACACACAGTCACTCACCGCTTGATAGAGACTTGATTGTAGAAGATACAGAATTTCTGATTATCGTAACCTTAAATACGTGAATCAAAAACAGTAAATTCAAGTTTTGTATTAGTTTGTACCATTGAAAAACGTAATATGCGATCTAAGTTTGGGTATTTATTTGCCTTCACTTAGAGCTTGTAGTGAATAATAAATTAAGAATTAAAATCAACTTTCTTCTTCACTTTTACAAAAATTAACAATGATGTGTGAAATCCTGGTATTTCGCAAACAGGAAAAGAATTGACCATGTGCTTAAAAAAAAGTCTAAACTAGATTTCGCAAGTAGGTGTTAAATTGATTTTTGACCAATGGGAGCGACTTGCAAAACTTGAGAACTTCGCTAGTCAGTGCGAAAAGTCTAATGCGATAAAAGAACCTCGATCAAAGTCAGTCAGTCAGCCAGTTAGAAGCAGCGAGAAAAACAAATCTAAAATGTAACTTCAACTTCAAATCGACCTGGAGATAAGGTCAGGTCGCACCTTGTTCTCTTTCTCCTTCTTTTCCGTGTACTGATTTCTCTTACTTCTTCTTCTTCATTCAAAGACATCCCTACCAACAAAACACATACATACGTACGTACGCATATACCCTTCTAACAATTACTATTATGAAAATCTTCTACATTTCTTGATACCCATAATATTATCATTGAACATGAACGCTACCTTTAAGTTCTTAATAATGTTTCCAATTGCACATTAACTTCTACAACTTGTGTTATTCTTTCTTTTTAATAAATGTCTATTTTAACATGAAAAATGTATATTTTATTCTTACATTATTCCACACAATTCCATATATTCCATCCTGCCGACAACCAACCTTCTGGTGAAAACCGTTTGATAATTCTGATTATGAATAATTCTAAAAACGTGTAAGCTGTAAAGATTTCGGTTATGTATGACACAAGACCGAATCAAAGAAAAATTAACCAGCTGCCTACGGCCCTTCAAAAAGGTAAAGATTGACTTCTTCCCCATGTTTCATCTGATTTGCATGACATTTGGAGTTTATCAGCCTTTCCCAAGTCTTCTATGAGCTCGGACAGTGGGTAAATCTTTCCAAAACAAATACTCTTATATGGAATTGAATTGAAAGAATGGATGACAACTACCGTAAATCCTTCATAAAAAATTCAAGATATGGAATTCTTCAAAACTAAACACAACAAATCTCTCAAAACATGGATCAAATTTACGAAATATAGTGTAGAAATCAAGAAAAATGTTTTTTCAATACTGCACAATAACATGTGCATCAAATGAACTGTTTTGTTGTCCAGTTTTTGTGCTCTCTTCCCCCATGCTAGTCTCTTCTTGATTGGCTTTGCGAAGTAATAATAACAAAAGAACCATTCTATTTTCATTTAGAATTATCCACTTAGAAATAAATACTAAAAAGAATATGAAATACATCATTTGTTTAAAACTAGTGGCCTGACATTTATGGCTGGTAGTGTATGTATGTATATATATATATATATATATATATATATATATATATATATATATATGTGTGTGTGTGTGTGTGTGTGTATTATTTATACGTGTGTAAATCCGGTTTTAATCATTATGTATGTGAGTGTGCTTAAACAACAGTTACATGTGGTTATGGATGAATATATGGATGTATGTATAGGTAGGTGTACGCATAGACACATTTGTATGTACATACGCATAGGAACAGACATAAGTGTATTGGGATATACGTGTGTAGGCGGGATATGTATATGTACGTGTGTTTCATAGATATCTAAAGTGTTGCACCTGATTGATTTCGGTACCCTCAAATCCGCCATTTGGATTTTAAGCTGTTCCTTTTGCTAAAAATCATAAATTCACTCTTCTTGTAATATATGTTTAGATTTATTCTTGCTTTTCTTCCATACCATCAATTTCTGCGTCTGCTATCAAAACATCTGCCTATAATTTGTTAAGATCGTGGCCGCCAATAATGACTTAGGGTAGGATTTTCTAGTTATCGCTGTATAGGTTTAAAACATCTGGTGAGAGAACGCAACCTTGTCTTGTAGAGAACAGAACAAATTCTACATTTAAAAATTCTATTCTGACTCACTGTTAGAAATAAACAAATTTTCTCGAATTTACAAACTTTTTTTAACACACACAAAACTCGCGAAATTTCACACCTCGATGTGAAATGTTTGTTGTTCAAGGCAAAGGTCAGAATCACATCCGGGAGTGAATGCCCAAACGAAATAAAAGCTGAGCAAGGACGACCGTCAATTTAGAGAGTTAAGGTGATGAGCAATTAATACGTACCCTTGACAAGTGATCGTTGTTATTATTATTATTGTCTCTATCTTTCTCTCTCACCTTTCACTTTCTTCTTCTTCATCGTTCATCACTCACCTCCTGCCTTTTTGCCATTCACTGTGAGCGATAGCTTCAAAGACACTCCTACTCAAAGATAACGCTCACACTTACGTTCCTACCTGCGTACACTTAAACTCACTCATGCAAGGACTACTACGAACTACCTTGACACCCTTAAGCTCTTAATATTATTGCTCTTGGAACGTTTAACTTCTAATAATTCATGTCATTTTTTTCTATTAATAAATTTCTATTTAAACATGCAAAATGTATACTTTTATTCTTCCACAAATCCACATATTCCAACCAATCTACAGCCTTCTGATGATAACAAATAATAAAATTTGTAAGTTGTAGGGCGATCGCTTAAGGCCGAATGAACCATATCCCTACATCTTCAGTCTTACGCCAATGTTTATTCTTTTTTAAAAAAATAAAAAGAACAAAATATTCTGAGATATTCCTATCTTGATCCGCCTTTTTATCAAAACGAAAACCTTGTAATTGTAAAGACGAATTACACTATACCAATTCTTTATGTGCCGTGTTCCTCTGAAGTCGTAGGCGATCATGGCTTTCCAGAATTTCCTGTTTCTTTTAGCCATTAGCAATCTTAGTCTTTCTTTTTTTTTCTCTTAATTCTTGTTCTACTATCCATTTATTCAAACTCATTAAGAATGTTATCTATTGTTTTCCTCTGTCTCACTTGCCCTCTATCCATCACGTGTGTATCATGTTTTCTAAGACCTCACTCACTGAAGAAAAATGATAAAAATGATGACAAGTATCTTGATCTATAACTGAAAGTACACTAAGTCTACTCTGGTACCAGTAATAATATTGGCACTGGGGAAAAAGTGTTTATAAGTCATATTAGAGACAGCGAAAAGTTGTAATTTTTTTCCTTTCTGAAATAAATCGATATTTTGACAGAAATAATTATCAATTTGGAATTGTGGGTAATTTTACACGTCATGTACTTTAACTTACACCTGAAAATCTAATGATAATATTAAAACAAAAATAATAATACTAATAATTATTATTTTTAATAAGTTTTTTGAAGGTCTCACGAGAGTTCAAGTGAGAAAAATTCACCTCAATATTCCCGGAAGTTTTTCAATATTCTGTCAAATTTTACTAATGTTGTTTTCGGGATAGTTTCAATTTTTTCACATAGTTCTATTTTTAAAAAATTAATAAAAATAATAATAATGATTACACCGTGAGGATACGAAAAATATTAATCAAATACTACTACTACTACTACTAATAATAATAATAATAATAATTATTATTATTATTATTATTATTATTATTATTATTATTATTATTATTATTATCAGTATTTTGTTTTTTCTGTGCTTTCACACGACTATTTCTTGGTGTGTCCCAGAAGATTTTAAGTGAGAAAAAGCTTTTTTTTTTAGTATTCCAGCACTCCCTTTATTATTCTTTCATATTTTAGGATGAAACTTTACAGTAGGCACATAATCGTTTTCTCAAATGTTTATTTCATATTATCTATCAGATTATTATTTTATACATATGAAAAGGAATATTTATATATACATATATATATTATCTTCGATCAAATAATTTCATATATATATATATATTCTACGAGCCATAATTATTAGGCAACCCCAGTGTTTTAAAAAAAATGATGTATTTCATATTATTTTTAGTATTTTTTGTTAAGTGAATAATTATAATTAAAATTAGAATGGTCCTTTTGTTAATACTTCGCAATAACCTGTACATGAAATGAATTTATAAATGTTTAACAATTACTTCTATTGCAGATTCATCAATGAAAGATTTTTTTAAAAATTAACCTGATTCGGATGAGTTCATCTTTACTTCATTAATATTTGCTTTCTTTCCTTGCCTGGTAAAATTTTGCAAAGTAATAATAAAAAAAGAACCATTCTATTTTTATTTAGAATTACCCACTTGGCAATAAATACTAAAAATAGTATGAAATACATCATTTCTTATAAAACACCGGTAGTATATATATATATATATATATATATATATATATATATATATCATAAAACAAATTCCGATGTTCAAATTCGTTGTATGGCCATTTCTACGAGAAATGTCGCGTATCATTTAGCAACACGTTTTTACTACAAAAAGCCAAATGACAAAATGAACAAAGGTATTTTATCAGCGGAAATTAAAAAAAATGTTCATCACGGAAAATTAAAGGGGTGGTATTAATAAGAAAGCAGACAGAAATCTATGTCTATTTTTATTTTTAGATTTTTTGAATACCCCTACTCCTAAACTGAGTCGAGATTTGAAAGTTGAAATTTAGCCTTGTCTGTCTCAAACAAATGGTAGGGGGAATAATAAAAAGAAAGGGAGAAAGTAAAAACGGGGAAGGGGTGCTTGACAGGGAAGTAAGCTAAGAGAAGAAAAGAAAAGAAAAGAAAAGAAAAAAGAATCTCCATAGAAACTAGTAACAATCGTGTTGAAAAATAAATCATAGCGGTTTTTGGATTAAAGAAATGGGATGAAGGTTATAGAAAAACTCTTTTTGAAAACCTGGACATAAAATTTAAACTTAAATATAAAACTAGAGTTAAATATATATACACATGCATACATATATTCACATATATATAAAAACCACTACACACATACAAACACACGCGTACAAAAGTCTACACACATATACACATACATTCATATATAAGCACATACACATTCCTGAACATAAATGAAAAAGCTAAAGGATATTCGCAAATATGAGTTAAGTTCGGTTCTAATTATATTTGAAGATTTTAAGAAACTAATTAAAGGCGATTTGATACGATAAAAACGAAAATCTTTTTTTATATTTTAATAAATTTAATGTAAGGTCCCTGGTAAAAAATTTCACAAAACCAAAAAACAAAAATAATAAAATATAAAGATGCAGAAAAATATATAAAGTTACAAGAAAAAATGTGGGGTAAAGAAGGTATCTATAACGTTAGGATCAGTCATTGGTAGTGGGGTTCAAATTTACTAGTTAAAAATTAAATTAGTTAATTAGTTAATTAATCAATTAAAATTAATTATTTTCCTAGCCTAAATTTAATATTTAATTATAAGTATAAACGTTCACAAATTTCGCCTTATGCTTTTATTTCCTAATGAATTCTTTTCTTAAATTCAAGAGTAGGTGTTGGTTAGGGTATTTTAGTATTTGCATTTTTTCTTGCACACACAGATAGCATCTATCGGGAAAATTCTTAGGGATATGAGCTGAGACTATAAGTTTCCAACTAACCCATCATTTAGGTTGAGGGTAATGTCTAGGTAGTTTACAATTTTAAAATTGGAAGAAACTTCAACCTTAAAAACGAGAAACTTTAGCACTCTAATGATTTTTTATGAATTCTATTCGTATAGGGTTCATTGGAATTGGGGATAAACATTAAACCATCATCCCGATATAAATCTATCTGTTTGTGGTCCAAAAATCTACTTAATATGTATGAATTATAGATTCCTACAAAATCTGCCAGAAGGGCTGAATCATAAGCTCCCATAGGAACATCAAAAATATCATTTGGCCCTTTCGTCCATGGAGAATGTTCAAAGGTAATGATTGATTTCATAGCAGCTAAAATAATTTTACTATCCCTTACGTACATTTCAACATTGGCAACGAATTTGAACATCGGAATTTGTTTTATTTTATAATTGGCTCTGTAATTTGAATATAAATTGCATTGAGCCCTCCACCTTGATCAGCTTAAATATTTATGTAATTAATATTAATTAGGATCGGGTTTTTGGAATTTACCTACCCGCTTTTCCTTTTGGATTAAAATTATATATATATATATATATATATATATATATATAAAGAGAGAGAGAGAGTTAACTGGGGTTTCATTTTGCAGTTTAAATTGATCCATAACCAATTACGCCCGTTCGACGGTTTTTTAATGTAAATAAAAACGTAATCTTGAGTTCTAACTTTGAGATTATATTTTTCCATTAAAAAAATGAGTTAATATTAATATAAAAAAGTATTCCAGAACTATTTCAAATGAATAAATCAATATTAATCTACACGAAATAAACATAGTACATACACACATACACTCACAAAATATATATAGATATGTATAATGAAGGAGGAAAAGAAAAAAGAGAGAGAAAAAGAAAGAAACGTACGGTGAATTGATAAGTACCGAATTTGAATTCTTTAGAATCACTTACGTGATAATATCTTCGGAAAAGTTATGAATTCATCAGCCCAGCTACGGCTAAGTAGCAGAATAGACTGGGTACTATGACTTTGAAGGCAACTCCTCTAGGAGAACGACTTCACAATTAAAACATCAGTGGATGGTAGTTTGAGGACTTTGTGGTATACTGTTACCCAGCTCTTTCCATTAAATTCTTTCAAAAACTGTGATTGACATTTACCATTATACTCAAAGAACATGTGTGATTGTGCGTTGTGGTGCAATAGATATCGACTCGAGTTCGAATTCCAGTTGAATTATTTTCATTCACTTACGCACAAATATCGTTTCGAAAGGTATTAATCCGTCTCTTCCCTTCAGTCATGGGTTAAATAATAGGACAGATTGGGTTTTATAGCCATGGCTGGCAAACAGTCTACCGCAGAAAGCAATGGCAACCTACTGCAGGATAATTTTCTGCCCAGTCAGTCATGTCTCTTTCGAGAAAACGTGTATCACGTATCACTTAACTGATTGAACATGTGTGAGTATTTTGGTTGCTGGTTCTAATAACTGAACTACTTGGCACTCATACATTTCAAACGGCGGTAGAATCTAGTATATATATATATATATATATATATATATATATATATGTGTGTGTGTGTGTGTGTGTGTGTGTGTAGACACTACTGGCCATATCCTACACACCCATCAACTTCAGGAGTGCTGTCAATTATGTCTGGAAGAAAAGATATATATATATATATATATATATATATATATATACTACCAGCCATAATTATTAAGCCACACCAATGTTTTAAGAAAAATTATGTATTTCATACAATTGTTTAGTATTTATTGCCAAGAGAATAATTGTTGATGAAAATAGAATGGTCCTTTTGTTAATACTGCACAATAATATTTACATCAAATGAATTTATAAATACTTAATAATTACCTACATTGTAGTTTCATCAATGAAAGAATAAAGACAATATAGGGTGATTCGGACGAGTTAATTTTTGCTTTCTTTTTATACCTGGTAAAATTTTGCAAAGTAATAATTACAAAAGAACCATTCCATTTTCATTTAGAATTATCCACTTGGCAATAAATACTAAAAATAATATGAAATACATAATTTGTTTCAAAAACAGAGGTGGCCTAATAATTATGACCGGTTGTATATATATATATATATTAGTCATTCACATACAAGCTTGTTTCGCTGCATCACAGCTCCTCAGTGTGGCTAGTCACATCCACTTTCTTCTGGCCGGGATCGAAACTCGACCGATTTGGTGTCAGTCGGAGTCGTTACATTCCTAAGCCATAGGAACGTGAAATCAGGGAAGGAAAATTTTAACGTGTTGTATATAAACAGTGTATACATACGCCAGTCACCGAAAGAAATCAATTAGTTTCCGAAGAGTCACGCATATATGCCAGCGGTGGAAAGTGTTTTTAAAATTTTCTTCTCTAGAGAGCTAAATCGTCATAAAAGCATCATATATTAGTCATCCACATACAAGCATGTTTCGCTGTATCACATATATTAATCAGTTATAGGTCAGATTTAAATTAGGACAGCAAACACTAGTATTATAAAATACTCAATACATGGTTGAAGCTTTAATATGTAGAGTCGTTAGTTATTCTTAATACGCTATCATATTTCGACCTAATCGGTTTAGGCAGGCAATTTGTTTTGGCTGATTACTTAACGGTTAAAGCTTTGATAAGTTCATAACCGGATTTCAAAATCAGAGAGTGGTTTCTTATTAGATATCCTTTCATTCGGTTTTGTATGAGACTCAAAAATAATTTAATGTGTCTAGACATAATTTCAAACCTTTCATTTAGTAGTCTTTGCCGCTCTGGAAATAGTACTAGAGCCAACTTTTCTTCTCGACACGATCTGCAGATATCACTACAGTTGCAAGTTCTGGCTTAATCTTTGCTAAGGCTTTCTTTCAATTTCCAAACGTAATTGGCTATTTTGAATGTATGTTGAATTTATTTCTAGTCTGAAAGTTGACTTGTGATTATTCCATTGTGCTTTAAACCTGCTTTCTGTACATCTCAAGTATATTTTATCTCCGAATTCTGCTTTTTAAATAACCACTTCGGTTTTACAAACTCTTCAAATAGTTACACGTTGTTTTGAATTTAGAGACATTATTCAGCTAGACGGTTATCTAAAGCAACAAAAACTTGTTTATTCCCATAGTTGAACGGGATAAATTATGTATCACGAACTGAATGTGATTATCTCATTTACAACTTAATCTCGGTTTTTCAATTTATGTTTCAGCCCCGATTACAATCACGATAACAGCACAGCTATACAATGCAAGATATCATTTTTATGACATTAATAAGCTTGTAAAACTCAGAATAACACCGATTACCTCCATCATGTTTCAGTTTGTTTTTTGGGGGGGGGATTTTTTTTTTTTTTTTCATTTTTGAAGACTTTCAGCTGCTTGTGATAATCGTGGTATTGTTCTATATTTTAGTTTTTTCGCTACTACACCTGGAGGGTTGCTGCAGTGACGGCAGTCGCTGATAGATCTTTTCTTTGGCCTCCGAGGGAATACATGATGATGAGTTTGAATATCAAAGTTTCGCAAAATTTCACTTTTTATCCCTCTTAAGAAAAACACGAGCTAAAATACGCATCGAAAAAAAGAAAATAAAAATGCCATTTTAAAATTCATAGCGTAGGTGCTGATTAAAAATAATCCATATCTTCAAAGTCTATTCTAATTCTCAACAAAGATTTCCCAGGTTGTGAGCAAGTTCTACAAAGAAGATGTTTCGTTATAATTTTTTTGTGCAGATTATCTGGTTGACACTGGGTACTGTCATACGTCATCAAAATTATCTGTTTCCACTAAATATGGTTCTTCGTCATCAGTATTATCTGGTTGCCGCTGAATAAGGTCATTCGTCATCATCATTATCTGCTTACCTCCGAGTAAAGATATTCGTCATAAACATTATCTAACTGCCGTAGTATACAGTCTTTGTTCATCATCATTTTCTAGTGGCCGCCGAGTACGGTCATTTGTCAGCATCATTATCCGTTGGCTTCTAAGTCAGTTTATTCGTCATCATCGTTATATATTAAGGACAGTTGTTATTCTAAGAGCCGCTTAAATGTTTATGGTCCAAGTAGTGGGTACACAGTGAATTCACTTCTTAGTTATATAAGGTTTTAGAGGGACAAGCTTGCTAAACATTACTCCAACCCGACTGTGGAATTCCCTTCCACATGACTGCTTCCCCGACTGCTACAATCTCCAGGAGTTTAAATGTAAGGTCAATAGACACCTTCTAACACACTCACTCGCTTCCATTCTTTCAAACACTCTTCCCATCCTCCAAACTATCTATCACCCCCCTTCTGACATTTCCTATATCTAAACACTCTTTCTATTTACCTTCCCCTATGTAGCCCCAAGCGCAATAGTGGCAGTGGAATGCCTTGCTTGGGGTGAAACGATTAAAAAAAAAATCGAGGTGCCCAAAAGTAAGTTGTCTCATTATTAAGCAGATATAACAAAAAAAAAATAATAATGGAGAAAATAACGAGTGACATTGAATTAAAAGATAAAAGTTGACTAGAAAGCAAGAAGACAGAAAAGAGTTCCACTAGCAAAACATGCGATAAAAAAAAAAATTAACATAGAACTTTCGGTTTCATCTATACATTTCAGTTGAAAAATGATGAGTCTTTGTCGCCAATCTAGTCAGTTCGTCAAGTGCCATACGTGATACACGTGTGGGCGATCATGTCTCGAAAGAGACATAACTAACTGGGCAAGTTTCTCCGCAGTAGGTTGCCATTACTTTTTGCGGTAGACTGGTTATTTTCTTCGGCAGACTGATTGCCAACTGAGGCTACAGAACCCAACCTTTACGGCTATTTGATCCATATTTGGGGGCGAAGTGACGGATTAATACCTTAACCAAGGGCGCATAGGTGAATGTAACGAATTCAACTGGAATTCGAATTCGGCTCTATGTCTTCTCGTACCGGGCCGATATCCGCCACACCACAACGTATATCCAATATAGTCAGTCAGTTAAGTACCATGCATGATACACGCTTTGGGCGATCATGTCTCGAAAGATACATGCCTGACTGGGCTGAAGATTATCCCCTTCAGTCGAGTGATTGCCAGACAAGGCTATAGAACCTAATCTGCACTATTATCTAACTCATAACTGGAGGGAAGAGACGGATTAATAACTTTCCCAAGGTTATTTGTGCGTAAGTGAATGTAAGGAATTCAACTGGAATTCGAACTCGGCTCCCCGATTTGTGGTTCCGAGTTGATATTCACTGAACCACAACGCACATCTATCCAATATAGTACTGCGCTTAAATTTATAAAATCTAGGTGGCACAGATATTTTATTCGAGTAATAACCATGAAATTATTTATAAAAATGTCACAGGTTAGCAATGTTACGGCGGTGGAAGAGGGTCTAAAGCTGAGATTCCTGGTCAGAATTAATAATTTTGCACACCTTTATTTCCCTTATATGGAGAATTTCTAAATATATTGAGGCAGCAGCAGATCGTATGAGGGAGGAATGTTCTTCTTTTCTTTGTCAGCATAATTTCTTCTTCTTTTTCTTTTGTACATCTTCTTCAACTTTTCTTTTTCTTTTCTTGTTCTTCACCTTTTCTTTTTCTTTTCTTCGAGTTCATCTTTTCTTTTTTTTTCTTCTTTTTCATCTTTTCCTTTTTGTTTCTTGTTCTTCGGCATTCTTTCTTGTGCTTTTCTTCATCATCATCTTTTCTTTTTCTTTTCTTCTTCATCTATTCTTTTTTCTTTTCTTCGTCAACTTTTATTTTTCTTTTCTTCTCCTTCATCTTTTCTTTTTCTTTTCTTGTTCTTCATCTTTTCTTTCTTCTTCTTCTTCATCTTTTTATTTTCTTTTCTTCTTCATCTGTTCTTTTTCTTTTCTTCATCTTTTCTTTTTCTTTTATTCTTCATCTTTTCTTTTTCTTTACTTCTTCATCTTTTATTGTTCTTTTCTTCTCCTTCATCTTTTCTTGTTCTTCATCTTTCTTTTTCTTTTCTTCTTCTTCAATTTTTTCTTCGTTTTCATCTTTTCTTTGTCTTTTCTTGTTTTTCATCTTTTCTTTATCTTATCTTTTTCATCTGTTCCTTTTCTTTTCTTCTTCATCTTTTCTTTTTCTTTTATTCCATCTCATCTTTTCTTTTTCTTTTTTCTTCTTTAGCTTTTCTTTTTCTTTTATCCTCTTCATCTTTTCTTTATCTTTTCTTTTTCTTCGGCTTTTCTTTTTCTTTAAATGGTAGTATTGATCGACAACTTCACCGTGTTGTTACTGAGGTTTATGTAGCAAGTAGGTTTTGATGGGGTGGAGTTTTGATTTCTGTCATCAATTTTAATATAATTATCAAAAATTCAAATAAAACAAAGTAAGTGAATGACAAACAATAAACAAAAAACTGAATGGAATACAACTGATGTAGAGGAGGTATATTTTAAATGTTACTTTCCGGATTAAGTAATTGTTTTACTCTTATAGAGTTAGTGGCTGAGAACAAGAAAACGGCAACCCGAGTTCCATTTCCAGTCTTGTTCGTTACACTTGCTTTCGCTTTAAGAGATGCATAAACTCATATCTATAACACCCATCAAGGGGTTAAATATTAAAGCAAAGTGAAATTTCTAGCCATGATTGACAACTAGTCAAAGAGAGGAACGTATGTGCTCCTGGTAAATCACATCCTATACAACTTATGAAAGGATCGCGGAAGTCAAAATTCTATAATGCAATCTATAAGGTTAAAATTACCATCTATATAGATTCTTGTTTCCAGGATCAATACGCGCCCTTTTGTTATTTGGTTAAATCAATTCATACTAAGCAGGTCAATAAAGTCAATAAGAAGCAATAAAGTTAAAAATTATAAGAAAAAGAATTAAGCAAGGAGAATAATATGTGGACAAGAATTTAAAAGGCAGAAGGTAAAGATTGATATTGTATTTAAAGTTTAGAAGATAAAAGTTGACATAGAAGCTAGAAGCCGGAAGGGAGTTCCATTACGGAGAAATGCGATAGAAGTAATTGTTAGAATAGAACTTACGGTTACATCGAGGCATTTCAATTGCAAAATCATGAAAATTTGCCGTAAATCTAATTCTGCACGTGAAAAGTTTAGGCACCAACAGATGAACGTTTTTCAGAATAATAACCATGGAATTTCTTTAATATAAAAAGCACAGGAAAGCTACATTATGTAGGGAAGTGACTGAAGGTGAGATGACAGATAAGGGCCAATAATAATTTATGAAGAATCTTTCAATATATAGCAGTGATTCTAGACCGAATAGACTAACAGTAGACATAATATTTAACCAACGTTTTTTCTTTTTTTTGTGCGGAGTGGTTGTTGTGTTTCTTTTTTTTTAATTTATATTTGTTTGATATTCATCACTAGTTCCTAAAATTATACGTTTTTTCTTTTTTGTTTTTTTAACAAAAATTAGATCCGATGTCTTTGGTTTAATTTCATGTTGTGTCTGAAGATCATCATCATCATCATCATGAGATATTATTCTCATATTAATTTTTTGGGCATATTCTTTCATGCTAGCTAAAGAGATATTGGAAGAAATTACTTGAAGATTTTTCTCGCGGTAAATTGCCAATTATTTTTTACTGGTTGTCAACCAAATCTATATAATCCAGTCTGTTTTGCTATTAACCCACTTTAAGTTATTTTTTTCCTTTAGAGTTTTAGATCGTTGCACCAAAGACTATAGAATCCGGTTGTCTTGTTATTTTAAAACAGTTTAATAAAAAGAGATCCAAGGGTATCATTACGAAAGTGAATGCAATAAATTCGACTTAAATTACGAACTCTGTTCTTTGATTCCTCAATCCGAGCCTCTCCACCGTCTCTCTGTACACCACCTTGCCTAGATATCAGCATAGCGGAATATTTTAATCTTGTTTTATTAATCATTTCACCTCCAAGCAAGGCAATAAAGACAGTAAGACGCAAGGGGTTACTTAGTGTGAGAAAATATTATAAAAAGAAAACCTTAAGTGCCATACATGATACATGCTTTTTTGTGATCATGTCTCAAAAGAGACATGACTGACTGGGCAAAGGATTATCTCGCAGTAGGTTGCCATTACTTTCTGCGGTAGACTGGTTGCCAGTCAAGGTTACAGAACCCAATCTATCCTGTTATTTAACCCATAATTGGAGGAAAGAGATGGATTAATACCTCTCTCAAAGATATTTGCGCGTAAGTGAATGCATGGCTTCTCGATTTCTCGTTCCGAGTTGATATCCACTGCACCACAACGCACATCCGAATGAGAGGAAACAATGAAAAAACAGGAATTATGAAGACGGTTTTTTATTATGTTTTCTATAAGTTTTAGTGACGCATATTGCTGAAGGATTTTACCATTGGTGTACTGTTTTCAAGAAACGCGAAAAAATATTTCCTTTTGTGAAAATATCATGTATTTTGTATTTGTGATTGCATCTAACAGATTTTAATTTTCTTTAAACGAAGAACGATTACTTAACAACTACAATAATAAAACAGCTCGTAAAACTTTTTTCTCTAACATTTTTAAACGATGGAAACATCGTAATTTAATAATTTTCTTTCACAAAACCCGTGAATTGTTAATCAGTGGCTTTCATCTCTGTTTTTCTTTTAATTGCATATGCAATCAGCTTTCTTTTTCTCAATTACCTGCTGATGATATGAAGAAAAGCGCAAATGACGACGAAATAATAAACGCCGTGTGTCGTTTGACGCGCGAATTAATAGGCTTTCTTTAAAAACCTAAAACACATTTTCTCCCGAAAGGAACAATAGGAATCATTTGTTGACAGGATGTCATTTTCACTCTTTGCATAAAGGCACCTAATGATGTTTACTGAAATATTTCACGAAAATCTTTGCTCGTTTCTGTTGAATGTCTTCTGAACGTGCAATCGTAACAGTATTAAAAATATCAATCACAAATAGATTAATAATTACAAAACTCATCTTGGTTATATAGCAAAACTATAAGAATTGTGTGTGTGTGTGTGTGTGTGTGTGTGTGTGTGTGTGTGTGTGCGTGCGTGCGTGTGTGTTTGCGTATGTTTTTTGATCTTACCTCTAGAAGATAGATTAATTTAACGTCCTGTTCGCCTTCATCAACGAATTTTGAACAGGAGTAGAGGTTTATTCTTTGTTTCCTGTTTATAATTGGGTTTCCGGTCACTTCTAATGGCTTCTCATTCTTTCATTTTCAGTTTCCCTAGTGTCAATATCGCTTTGCTTAGAGTGAATTAATTAAATAAAACTAATTTCAAGTACCGTTCTACGTGAAAGTCGACATTTAGAATCTCAGGTTTTCAAACTGAATTCGAACCCTGATCATCGGTACCCCTGTGGAGGATTAGATATGCCCTGCCACCATTAATTAATGATACCGAGCTTGCTGTAATGCAAAAATGCCGTCTTATATCTACGTAAAATAAGACTGCTGTTTCAATAAGAGAGTATATTCTGTTCATATGCTTTTTTTATTACGATATCTGGCGATTGGCTTTGATGGTTATGTCTCTGTGTATTATAAACGTTATTATTATTATTACATTTTCATCATATTTCTATTTCTGCTATGGTCGCACTACCTAACAAGTCTGCGAGAAAACCTAAGGCAGGCCGTGGCGTGTTGTTATGGCTCCATTTCATGTTTTTTTTATCTCCCCTAACATCCCTAGCGTTACATAGACAAAATTCTCCTTAGTGTGTGGGCTGTATTTAACAAGAAAATTTTTTTCGTATATCCCTTAAGCTGGAATTTCCAGGGATAATTTCAATGTTTTGTTTTTTCCCATTTTTTATCACTCCAAGTGCACCTACTATCACTGGCGCGATTCTTGTTTTCAATTTCCACATCTTTTTTCTATTTCAATTTCCAGGTCTTTATATTTTGACAGTTTTTCGAATTCGTTGGTTGCTATGTTACAATCCGCTGGATAAGCCATATCAATTAATAGGCATGTTTTTTCTTTCTGGTGTTTAACAATATGTCCGGCCTATTTGCTTCAAGTTTTCAGTCTGTGTAGATGGTGTAATTCTATAGAATGGTGACATCTTCTATTTCTGTAATCGGTGCTGGGTGAGGTTCATACCAGTGTTTCTTTACATATTTTCCATAGAGTTTGCACACTGTCCAATGTAAATATTGCCCCACTTTATTGTGACAATTTTTATATTCATTTGGGGCAAGTACAGACCAATTTAATTCCACATTATTATGTAAAATAATTTCCTGAAAGTTCCTAGTGAAAAGACTTTGGTCTTGCGCAGCAAGAATAAAGCCTTCAGTCTCAGAGTTTAATCCAGATGCACGTAACCATTGATGATTATTAACTTTATCAACATTGGATTTATTGTCACGTTCTGGATATTAGCCATGCAGAATGTTTTCTTGCCAGCGTTGTTTTATCTGTTCAAGAGCTTTATCCTTGGCTTTCTTTTTCATATATTTTGCGCAATAGTTGGATCTTGACTTCCGTTTTGCTTGACGGCAGAATCTACTAAATGTAAATCTTGTTTGTATTAACTGCCTTTTTCATTATTGAATTTTTTTCTGTTTTCATTTTGTTTAACTAGTTGTATCATCCAGTCCTTTGTTGTTTCTATGTATGTTAGTAAGCCAATAGTTGTTGTCTTGTATGACAAATCTAGCTCAATAAAACCTCTTCCACCTTCTTTACGGGGTATGTATAGACGGTCTACATCAGTCTTTGGATGATGCATTTTATGCTTAGGAAGAAGATTTCTTGTTTTAGAATCCATTCGCCTGATGTCGTTTAGAGTCCAGTTCAAGATGTTGAAACTATATTGGACCACTGGCATGGCAAGGCTATTAATGGCCATAATTCTGTTCTGAGAATTCAATTCAGTTTTTAATATCAGTCGTAGCCTTCTGTACTACTCTTTATGCAGTATTGTTTTCATTTTTATGGTGGATGTTTTACTCATAGTTCCACCTAGAAATTTATAATCTTCTTCTGGCTCTAAACCTTTTATTGTTACAACAGAGTCTAAGCTAATTGAGGATGTTTGTTGTAGTGATCCTCGTAAAACTGTAGCCTTAGTACATTTATTCAAATTGAAATTCATTTCATTGTCTTCTCTGAAGCATCTTACAGTTTGCAGAAGACCTTTCAGTTCATTATCATTCTTAGCATACAACTTTAAGTCATCCATGTAAAATTGATGGCTTATTTTCTTTTAGGCTATTTATAACTACATTCTGTCTTTTTAAGTTGACTGGTTAATGCTATTAATAATATGCAGAATTGTAAGGGAAACAAAGACTCACCTTGAAATATACCTCTTTTGATGTTTATTTCATCAAACCTATAGGTTCCATTTATATGATTGAGGTAAAGGGTTGTTTTCCATATCGACATACATTGTTTGATGAAATTGATGATGACGGGTGATATCTTGTATATATTTAAAGTCTTTAAGTTCCAGTATCCTTTTCATTTATATGGTGAATTTTTTACTCTCATTTACACCTAGATATTCATAAGCTTCTTATGACTTTAAGTTTTTTTATTGTTACAGGTCTAAGCTCATTGATTATGTTTGTTGCAACGATCCACATTAAACTGTAGCTTTAGCACATTTATTCGAATTGAATTTCATTTCAATCTCTTCGCTGAAGCATTTTACAGTTTGCAAAAAACCTTACAGCTTGTTCTCATTCTTAACATACAACTTTAAGTCATCCATATAAAATAAATGGCTTATTTTCTTTTGGGCTATTTTATAACAACATCCTGTCTTGTTAAGTTGGCTAGTTAGTGATATTAATGATATGCAGAATAGTAAGGGAGACAAAGAGTCACCTTGAAATATACATATTTTGATGTTTATTTCACCAGATTTATAGGTTTCATTTATATGATTGAGGTAAAGGGTTATTTGTCATATCAACATGCACTGTTTGATGAAATTGATGATGACGTGTGATATCTTGTATATATTAAAGTCTTCAAGATCCAGGAATGTGGTACACTATGGAATGCCTTATGATAATATATCCAGGCAGTACTAAGATTTTTCTTTGCATTGTAGCAGTTTTCCAGGATCATTCTGTTAATGAGCAATTGGTCTTTACACCCGTAACAGCCACATTTGCACCCTTTTTTTTGCAAGCGGTAATAATATGGGACGCCAAAGCTATTAATGGCCATAATTCTGTTCTGAGAATTCAATTCAGTTTTTAATATCAGTAGTAGCCTTATATAGTACTCTTTACGCACTATTTCTTTCATTTTTTTTTTTTTTGGTGAATTTTTTCACTCTCATTTAAACCTAGCTATTTATAAGCTTTTATTATTATTATTATTATTATTATTATTATTATTATTATTATTATTATTATTATTATTATATCTGGTCTATTGGTTTGCATTATTGTTACAATCTAAGTGAAGTTTGTGTACATACCATTCTTCAACTGTTTATTAATATTTATATTACTATTTTCATCATCGTCACCATTGTTATTATTATTATTAGTAGTAGTAGTTTTTGTAGTAGTAGCAGTAGTAGTAGCAATTTAATATCAATATATTTTAAATTAATTTTCCCCAAATTTAATCTAATTTTTAATTCGCTTTACTCCAAATTTGTTTATGAAAAAAAAAACTTAAAATTCACTTTTGCTACGAGCTGAAATATTTGATAGATCGATTGAAATAAATTAATTTAAAATACATCTATTGAAAATAAAGAGGATGTAAAAAAATAAACGAAATTTGTTTCAAGAATTCAAATTATCATAATTCACAGATTGGCTACTTTTGACATCAGTAACATCCACATTTGCATTCATATATCAAATTAGTGATCAATAATGTTTTCAGAATAAATAAAGAACATGTAGGAAAATTTAACCATTTTCTTAACTGTTCTTTACCTTACTGTATTACATTAACAGATTTCAAGCATGGTATTCATCATATATATATATATATATATATATATATATATATAGATATGAATTAATTGTACATTGTGACACAAAAATTTCTATGTTTCAAGATAGATTCTCATCATCAGGCAATGTTGATATTGGTTGTGCAGATGATTTAAAGTTATGTTTAAATGTAAATCATCTACACAGTCAACATCAACATTGCCTGATGATGAGAATCTATCTCGAAACAGAAATTTCTCTGTCGCAATGTACAATTAATTCATAACTATATCATCATATTAAGCTCTATCATACTCATTATAATGAGCACTGTCAATAATAAAGTAAATCCCTGGGCACTCAAAATAATAAAACCTTGATTACTCTTCACTTGGAATTATATATATATATATATATATATATATATATATATATATATATATATATATATATATATATTACCTGTCGATTGAAGACTCTGCAAAAAACGTAGACTTTAATAACAGTAGCTGCTGATTGATATTTATGCATCGTTCTTCTATCGAACACTCTTGCCGACTGGAGTATATTTTACATTGTATATATAACACGCTGAAATCTGCCATCTATGCCGTGCGAAGATAGCTTAGAGGTAGAATATCCAACTGATGTGAAACTTTTTTTTTATAAGCGTTTCACCCCGAGCAAGGCATGTCACTGTCACTACTGTGCAGGGGGCTACGTAGAGTGGAGAAAGGCTGATTAAATATAGGAAATGACAGAGGGTGGGTGATAGGCGGGTGAGGATACCGAGAATGAGGGTTGGGTAGATGAGAGTGTTGTGAGAATAGTTGGGAGTTAGTGTGATAGGAGGTATCTATTGACCCTACATTTAAACACCTGGAGATTGTAACTGTCGGGAAGGCAGACTTGTGGAAGGGAGTTCCACAGGCGGGAAGCGCGAGAAAAGAAGAGAAGCTGTTGGAGTAGAATTTACAAGGGAGTTCCACAGACGGGAAGCGCGAGAAAAGAAGCTGTTGGAGTAGAATTTACGTCAGTTGCTTAACCGTAATGATTAGCTGCAGGACACAACTATCAGCTGGTGACTGATGCAAACTTGCATTAACTCATTTTTGTGCAAGTAATTAATTAATTAAAGCATTTATCTCTTTTGGATCTCACTCTGACTCTCTTTTAATTCTAATAACACACAATAATTACTGACACAGCAGGACATCACATCACGTCTTCTTATGTTTCATGTTCTGTATCAACTTACGGTCAAAGGAGCACAATATGTACTCTAGATGCAGTGGGTTTAGAAAACTATAGCCTGAGGGAACTCTTCATGTAAGTATTGAATTGTTTTCCTTCATAGTTTCACCTATACAGGTAACATAGTTAGGCCTTGTATTTCAGTCATGACTATAGGAAGGTGGAGTTTTGCATTTCTGCAGAGCAAAACGAAAGAAACAAATGAAATGAGCGTGTCATATTCATTTCACTTTCTGTAACAATAAATGTTGCACCATCGCTATGTATGATAGACATATCGGATAGCCGTCTTCAAATAAATCAATTTTTAAACGGTCTTTCTTCTGACGAGAGGTTCGAGCTTGTCATGTAAACTAATAATGTGAGTTCGATGCTCATTAACTGCGGCTTTGAACAAGAATGTGATTAAACATAGCAAATGCTGGTTCAATTTCATTAACTTTTTAGACTTTTGATAATCTGTATCCTTCACAGTCTGTTTATACGTAGACATATTTATGGTCTGATATGTTTATATATATATAAAACAAAACAATACATTTGTACATAAATACTAAAAGGACATTTCTGCGTAATGCGTCGTTTTGGGACGTAGATGATCAACAATTTTATTCCCATTTTTTACGAAGAATGAATGTCTTTTTGCTATCCTGCGCAGTACTTGTTCCACCCTGCATTTCCACACGTTTTTTTTAGGTAGATTGCTAGTTGGTGTATTCTGGCCCCCATGCTTTATTTGCATCATGTGACTGTTAAATTCGACAAGCTATATTCTAATCGCTACGTTAATCCGATATTTTATTTTCAGTGACAGTCTGTAAATAAATATTTGACTTAAGTCTCCTATGAAAAAAATGTCTTTGAAAAGCTTCTTGCGACACAACACAAGATTCAAAATAACAATTATGAAAACAAGAATATCAGGTTGCTCTGCCGACTAAACGTCGTGGATCCCAGTTGCATTTTGTATTTTAGGAAGAAGTTATGCCAGCAATTTGTCATCTGAGAACCGCCATATAACTGGATGCATTTAAAATGTTTTAGAATCTTAAATAAGTAATAGTTTTAAGTATTTCAATGCACAGCAGTTTAGGTAAGTGCTTCTAATGATATTCATTATCACAGTATATACAGATATAATATATGCGTATTTTATTTCTCTTTTTTAACATTTCTCCTTCAGCCGTTAAGGTACAAGCGGTTACTGAACGCGAAAGAATATAAGTAAAGGAAAATCTTTATTAAAGTAACCGTTACAGAACAGAAATTAAGAAAACACTGAATTTTAATTTTGAAGGTGAAATTCGCCTGGAAAACAATAAACCTGAAATATGTACCACAAACTAAACGTTCGAGAAAATAAACTGTTAACATAGAACTTGCGTTTAAATCTAGCCATTTCAACTGGAAAATAATGAGACCTTACTGCCAAATAGTACTACGCTTAAATGCATAATGTTGATACCACTGAGAAAAATTAAATATTTTTGTGAAATACGAAAAAATGTTGTTCAAGGCCAAAATTATGGATGTGGAAGATTGGTCTACCCCTGATTTACCATTAAATTTAGCTAGCAAAATCACTAACCAAAACATACCATAGTATTTAATGGAGCAAATTAACACATTCTTACTTACCGTTGTTAACACATTCTTACTTACCATTGTTACTATAGTCACCATAATTACTCATAGTCTGTATAAAGTCTTTGCTAGTTCTCCTATGTAAGATTTGTTCGTGAAAACATGTTGAGGAATGTTCATCAGAAAAATTAAAATGAAAGAAACTTATAGAAAAAAGAGAGTCTACGTCATGGCAGTGGATAAGTGACCAAAATCAGGATGTTACCTCAGAACCAGTTATATGGCTGATTCTTCTCTTGACTTTATCAAACCTCTGTACATATATAGCAGGAGTACGAGATCATATGTGGCAGAAATTTTTAAAGCATGAGAGAATAGTAAATATAAATCTAAGATAGATCCTGACGTGAAAACTGCCTAGCATAACAGCATGAATTAATTTTCCTAGCAAGTGATTCAATATATTGTAATATATTTGTGTAATAAATTTCAAACAAATGATGAATCTGCATTCAAAAACCTCATCATATGTAAAATTTAAAATGAAAAATTTAAAGGATTCTACTTTTAAATTTCGAATGAAATTGTTGATGAAAAAAGACCTGCTTGCAGCAGCAATAGAAAATAAAATAAAATAAAAATCTTCAAACTGAACGAAGCAATCTGGAGACGAGGCTCCAACTAACAAAGATTTGTTTCGTCTCCAGAATATAACACTATAAACACTGCTTTTTCGGAAAATATATGAATAAAAAAATTCTATTGGTAAATAAACACTGACATTTTATCGAAAGAACATAACCGGGAATATTATCAAACTGCTACTATATCTAGTTAGGTGCTTTCTGCTATATATCTCGACGCTTTGGACAAAATCCAGAAAGTATCTGCAATATAATTGATACTAATTTGGCATCTAGACTTCAGTCATCTTCTTGCCAATGTGATGTGGCTTCTCTGTCTTTTCTGCAAATATTTTTCCCTGGTGCCCCGTCCAAATTAATCTAGGTGTGCTACTATATTGGCATCTAGGTCCCACCAGTTTACCGTTGAAACATTTAAATATAACCGCTATTTCTACTCTAATAGTTTCTGACCTCGCACTTTACGCCTGTCGAACTTCCTTCTTTTTACTTGCTTCCCTGATAGCTATAGCCTCCAAAAATGTATATTCAACGTTAATTGTCATCTTCTATCTTCTTGAATATTCTTCATCTTTTATCCAATTTTCAATACACACTGCCTACAATAATTTCTCTCACTGTAACCCACTAGAACTATTCGTGGCCCTACTTTGCTTACGATGAAATGCTTTAAAAAGAAATTACAGATCTGAAGCTGTTCTTAAGGTCACATGGCGAATTAACTGTGTTTTTCATATTCAATATCAAGATAAATATCAAATTTTTTTTTAAAGACTAAAATTCTTCCGAACAATTCATGAATTTTTTTTTAATCGTAATCGCTTGCCTTTATTTGATTTCATATTTATTTACATTATTTAGAATGGAGCTAACGTTCAAAATTTAGCTATAAAATAAAAAAATTTACTTCTTCAAGTATCAATCGATTCTGATAAACTAGAAGAACATATTACTCAATCTACGAAATTAGCTTATTCTTATATTGATGAAAATATACCAAGTTATCGACCCTTGAGTTCTATTTTCGTTTTAGTCTCTGGCCAGTTAGTCATCTAATAAGAACAAACAATTATTATGCCACTAAATATATATATATAAACTATCAGTATAGCCCGGCGTTGCTTGGGTGTAATGAAAGCTTTAAAACTAATTCATGGTTCTGGAGCTCAGACTCTTTGGACGTTGGCACGAAAGACTAAAAAGCAATAGTTGTTTCCAGTTAAAACAAAACCATAGACTGAAAGAAAAATGAATGGATGTAAGACACATTTTGATTTCCTGCTATCGATATCAAATAAGTTTTTTCGTCGTAAACTGAATTTTGAAGGCTAAATAAGTCCTCTGAATATATGGTATCATGGCTGAGACTAAGAACTACAATTATACCTACTTATAGCCAAACTCGAAGCAAAAACTAAAATAAAAGGGCTGATAATATACAGACATATAGGCATATAAACAGACATACACACACAAACATCTTGCCTTTTATAGATATATATATTATCGATTTTCTGCACTAGTGTAAGAACTGCAACCTTGAAACTTCTGAATATGGTTTCTTATGTCTTTGTCTATGAGTGTATCAAATTTAATTAAAATCGGATCACTTCATCTATAACCCGATTTTTTCGATTATCGATTTTCGGTATTTATCGTGGGTAGCTCGACACAAAGCCTAGTTAAGAACACCTGCAGATGCTTATAGTACAACTGTGTAAATGTTCAAGAAAATCGGTTCAGCCGTTTCGGAGTCTATAGGTAATGGACACACAGACATAATACACAGACATAAACACACACACAGACACAGTTCCATTTATACATAAGTTTAGATATTTATAAACCAAATTTGACTGGAAATCAAAAAACCGAAAGGGTTCGATAAGTGAGAATTGCGAGAAAAGCAAAGAAACTGTTCGCAAGAACTTACGCTTATATGTAGCCATTTCTATTGTAAAATGATGAGATCTTACTGCTAATCTATTACTGTACTTACATGCATAAAGAATTATTCAAAGCATCAAAGAATAATATTTATATGTAAGAGAGTGAATCTGGCAAGAAAAAATACCTAGCACACACTGTGAATCAACTTTTCTAGTAATTAATTCAATATCTTATTCTGTGTAATAAATTTTATAAAATGCTAAAACTACATTATCGGCCATAATTATTAGGTCATCCCAATATTTTTAAAAAATATGTATTTTATGCTATTTTATAGTATTTATTGCCAAATGAATAATTGTAAACCAAAATAGAATGGTTCTTATGTTAATACTGCACAATAGCATGTGCATCAAATGTATTCATAAATATGCAATAATTACCTATATTGCAGTTTCATCAAAATAAACTCCTTTTGCCTTCACAATGGCTGACCACTCTCTGGGCATTCTTGCCACAATTCTTTTTAAATAATCCTCCGACAACTCACTCCAGGTATCCTTTAGACACCTAACTAAATTCCTAACATTACTAGGCTGTTTCTTCTTACTTCTCCTGTCCAACTCATCCCATGCGAGTTTATTTGGTAAGAGGTCTGGTGACTGAGGTGGCTAACACATAACTTTTAACCCTCCAGCAATTTCCTTTAATTTTAAATAATTTTGGCATAATTTAAAAGTATGTTTTGGGTCGTTATTCTGCTGGACGATGAAATTTTGTCCCACAATAGCCAAACCAGAAGGAATTACATATTTTTGAAAGATTGAATGGTACTGTTTTTTCTTCATAGCCCCCTTTACTTCAACCAAGTCACCTGAACTCGGGCCTGCAAAATAGCTCCAAATCATGCAGAATTCAACACGATGTTTCATCGATGACTGTACACACTCATCTTTCACTCGCTCCCTTAACCTCTTCCGCACGTACACCATCCTTTTACACTCCTAACTTAAACTCATCAGTCCACAAAACTTTTGACCACTATGCTGATGTCCAGTTTTTGTGCTCTCTTCCCGATGCTAGTTTCTTCTTCTTATTGGCTAGCCAAAGCAAAGTCTTCCTGGTTGCCACTCGTCCAAAGAACGATTCTGTTTTCATTTAGAATTATCCACTTGGCAATAAATACTACAAATAGTATGAAATACATCATTTTAAAAATAAATTACTGGGGTAGCCTAATAGTTATGCCCGGTAGTGTACGTTCAAGAATATAATAATATGTAAAATTCAAAATACAAATATTAACGTATTTTGCCTTTAAAATTTAAATTAATTTGTTAATGAAAGAAAGAACTTGTTTGGAGCAGCAAAAAAACCCACGAAGCAATATGAAGACGAAGTTCGAACTAACAAAAATTGTTCAGTTACCAGGATATATTGACATTATACATCTCTTTTCTAGGAAACTATATGAATAAATAAACACTGAAATTGTATCGGAAGGGAATAACGAAGAATATTATTGAACACAGACCTGAAGCTGTTCTTAAGCTCACACAGAGAATGAACAGTACCTTTCACGTCCAATATTAAGATTTATATCAAAGTTCTAAAAACAAAAATAGTCTACAATTCTTCTAAAATATCCCTGACATCATTGTAATTCCTTGCCTTTCATTTAATTCATTATACTTATTTGCATTATTTAAAACAATGCTCAATGATTTCACTTTCGCTGTTAAGATCACCACGTTTCGACTCACATTGTTTCGACTCACATCTTCAGTTGTCAGGCAATCCTGATAACCTGATAACCTGGAAGGAATTCTAACCTGAACAATTTCATCTACGTGAGTAGATAAGTCTCATTTTGCTGTCAATATCTCGAATTATCAACCCTTCAGTTATTTTTGTTCAGTTATTCCCCAAGTAAGAACAAACAATTAGTATGTTTATAAATACACTAACCAATGCTTCAATTCTGTAGGTCAATGATCACTTACACCATATACATAATATTTCATGATTCATAGCTGCTTTATCCAGCTCTTTAGCCGTTGTCAGTACAAATATCTCTCATTTATTGATTGGACAACTCGACAAAGGTAATTATGCTAGTCTCCCAAGAAGTATTACAATTGAGTAGTGATTTCGAACCTCACTAGGGGTTCCATATTTTGGCCTTTTTCCACATCTAAGTTATACTTAGAAAATCACCTATTATTTACAGATTTCGTCAGCTCATTTGTCTAAGCGAAATTTAATAGATTTTTATATTAATAATTATTTACTTTCGATAATAAGAAGTTAAGGTTTTGTCACATTGAAACACTGGTTCTCGTAAGAACACCAAAGATAAGTAACATCGAATCTAGTCAGTATTAGACGGGCGATTCCTGGGGAATTGTAAGCTTGAATGCCCGAGCAGTTTAATGGATCACGGCTAGACGTTGAACAATCGGAGAGCCGAGTTCCAATTTCAGTCAGGTTCGTTATATTCACTTACGGGCAAATAGCTTTGTGAACGGTATGGATCAACTTCTTGTAACGCTCCCAGCTATAGGAAAATTAGTAGGACTTTAGTATTAGTAAATCATTAGTAGAGTTGACTGTTAGATATCCTACATAACCTCATAATCTGAAGCAACGACTCTACCTACGTCCATATAACCACGTCATTTCGTAATCCTCTACATTCAGCAGCATTTGACCCTTTATTTGGGGGAAGATCTGGTGAAGAATTATATGTTATTTTGGGGCGGTGTTTTTAACCCATTCTGGGCAATTCCCATGATTTATTTTCTATATTTTACTTAATCTTTTTCTGTCTGTCTGTATGTATGTATGTCAATTTCACCCTCCATCACTCCTTAACAAATCTTTTATACGCGTCATTGTTTTCAACATTTACTATGTTTTCTATTAATTTTGAAAGCATTTTTTCATTTATAAAATTCACTCATTTTTTCTTGTTTCCTCCATTTATGCTTTTAGCTGGACGAACTACTTTCCTACAATCTTTTCTATTGCTTATTTATTGTTTTAGATTGTGTTTACGGTTCATTTTAAAACACTTACATTTCAGGTTTATTTCCTTTGATACTTGAAATAATATTCAGAATTCTATCGGCAGAACTTCAATATAATCCTCTATCATTATTATCTAATATCGATTTATATATTTATTACTTCCCTCCGTATTTGCTGTCCTTTGCTGCTATCAAGATTACTGTAGCAAAGAATTCGTCTTCTTCTTCTTCTACTACTTCTTCATTTTCTTTTTGTCTCTTCAGGATTTTGGTGAACATAGCTCTCTTCATCTTCCTCGGTTTCGTAACGATAAGCAATATATGTTCCTTATTCTATCAACGCCAGTATTTGTTCTGCCAACAATTTACACAAAATCGTTACAAATCCCTCTTCATGTCCATGTTATCTTCTGTCTCTCGTCTAAATATCGAATGTTTTGGGACCTTTTTCTCGTTATGTGTTCCAGAAATATTTTTCTTGTTATCTATCCCAGAAATTTGTAGTCTCTTTTCTGATCTCATCTATAATTGTCTTGGCCAGGTTTTCAGCAAGGACACATAGCCGAGTTGATAGAGCCGTTGGGGAGTTCCAGTGATTTGGCGCAAAGAGTTGTGAGTTCGCTTTGCTTAGAGTGATATGATTTTTAAAAAAATAGTGATATAGCATCAAAAGGATTGTTTGTGGGATATGCGTTGTAGAGTGAAAATAATTAATCATAAGAAAAATAATTATCCATATACATAGACTCGGGAGCCTTTTGAACAATATCGAAACAGGGATAAGAAAACTTGAGGTGAAGGACCATATATTGCAGCAGTACTTTATTTTCGGCCTGATCTGGCTTTTTTTAGTGGAAGATAACCGAAGAATCCCCGTACTTATATAAGTCAGTATGTCATTTCCACATTTTTGTAGTTGTTTGGTTCAAAATTTGCATTCCAAATAATATACATATATTATTGAAAATCTACATTTACATTATTATTTTTAGAAAGGTTTTACAATTTTAATATAAATGTAAAATAATGATGGGTTTTAAAACTTGAATACACGTACATTAATTTGTTTTAATTCAAAACTAAATATTAAATAAATTAACTGAGAAATATTTTAGTGAACAAAATCTTCTGTAGAATGCCAAGGTATTGCAATTGAAAGAACAAAAAGTTCAATAAAAAGGTTAATTCTTATTAAATATAAGTTTTGTTATGACGTTGTTGTTTTTTACACTCACAATGGGATACAAATTCTCAAAAAAAACAAAGAAGAAAAAACCCACACTCCTGAAACTCAAACATCCCCCCTGTTGTACCTCTCCTCTCGTTGAGAGTCCATACTCTTGAAAAATACTCAAAAATTTATGACAGTTTAAGGTGATATTAATCTGTCACACCGTATTATCCGCATACATCCATGTGCAAATTAATTGAAACAACTGATTTGAATTCATTTAATTTACCATACCTACTGGTGTGACAGGGTGTAATTGATTTTTATTTCTTTTTTTTTTCTCGGATTATGTCATTTGGAGTAATGTTCAGTAATATGAATCTATTTTCAGGGTGATGATGAAATTTGTTTAGCCTTGAAAAATATTGCGTTATCCGTGTGTGCATCATATTTTTATCATACTCGGACACTATTGTTTCGACTATCGATTAGTTGACCAACGGCCATTGGCAGTGATGAACTTTACATTAAGGAAGCGTACAAAAATTATAACGCTGCACAAACACACTGGCAAGCCTTATAGAGAGATCGCAGATATTATTGTTTTCAGCTTTTTAACTGCGAGTCGTGTCATCAAGGCGAAGAAACAAACTGGATCCATCAGTGCAAAACGTAGAGGAAAATGCGCTCGAAAGCTACAATCAATGCCAAGTGACGACGTATACCTTATCATGGAAAATCTGAAAGATCCCTGAAAGACATTATTAATTTTGTTTCGTTTAATTTACACATGGGTGTATCTTTCACTAAATATACTGGCCTATCATATTATATAGATCTCTGTCGTGCTTTTGTTTCAAAACTGATCACCATGCAATAAATGGTTGTTATTATTATTATTATCATTGTTTTTATTAATTTTATAATCGTTTCACTCCAAGCAAGGAGATACCGCCACTGATGCTCAGGGGGTGCGCTACATAAGAGTAAAAGATTAGACAAGATGCGAGTGAAGAGAAAGACGAACCAGTTACAGGGGATGTCAGAGAAAGAGCAAGAGAAGGATAACAACACAGGTGTGAAGACAGTTGCGAAGGTAGAGAGTAAAAGAAAAGAACAAGATATACAGGATGATGTAAAAAGAACTAGAGTCAAGTGGATAAGAGATGGGTATTTGCATTGCATTTAAATTCCGAGAGGTTTTAGCCGTCAGGAAAGCATGTGTACGGAAGGGAATTCTACAGGCGGGAAGTGCAAGAAAAGAAGCTGAGGAGTAGAATTGATGGCTGTATTTGGTTGATCTAACTGTAAGTCGGTAGGACCTTGTTTCCAGCCCGGTTGCACGAGTAAATTTTAGTAACGGGGGCACCAGTGATTTAGAAGAAGCCATGAATAAATTTATGGAATACACAGAAGGAAGCCACATCTCGCTAGTGAGAAAGTGGCTGTAGTTGAGCTGCTAAGTCGGGACCTATCATGTTAAAGATTCTCCTTTGGAACCTGCCGAAAACACTGAGACGAACAGCAGGGGCATCTGGCCATCTATGACAGTAGTATATTATGCAAAGGCGGATGGTTGATTTGTATATGTGCAAGATGGATTCAGGCGCGAAAAAACTTCCTGGCCAGACACAATAACTAAAACTTCTAAGCAATGGATTTGTTGTTGTTATAATTGTTTTGGTTGTTATGATAGTTGTTACTATCATTAACTTTTTGCCTTCTTCGTACAATTTCTATCTCGTCATAACAAATTCTGATATATTTTTTATACAGTAAGACGGTGTTTCATAGTTTTAGCATTGTGCCACATTTAAACTATACTGTCGAGCACCTAACATTTGTAAATGCTGCGTTCGAAAAATTCCTAACCAAGCACTAAATAACTATTATTATTAATATTATTATTACTATCATATCATTTTTCATCATATTTCGATTTCTGGTATGGTCGCACTACCTAACAAGTCTGCGAGAAGACCTAATGCAGGACGTGGTGTGTTGTTATGGCTCCATTTCATGCTTTTTCTATCTCCGCTAACATCTATAGCGTTACATAGACAAAGTTCTCCTTAGTGTGTGGGCTGTACTTAACAAGACAATTTTTCATATATCTCTTAAGTTGGGATTTCCAGGGATTTTTTTAATGTTTTGTTTTGTTCTATTTTTATCATTCCAAGTGAACCTACTATTACTGGCACGATTCTTGTTTTCAATTTCAACATTTTTTCTATTTGAATTTCCAAGTTTTATCTTTTGACAGTTTTTCGAATTCCTTGGTTGCAACGTTACAATCCGCTGGACAAGCCATATCAATTAATAGGCAAGTTTTTTCTTTCTGGTTTTTAACAATAATGTCCGGCCTATTTGCTTCATTTTTTCTGTCTGTGTAGATGGTGTAATACCATATAATGGTGATATCTTCTATTTTTTTAACCGGTGCTGGGTAAGGTTTGCGCGACTCTATCGTGACGATTTTATATTCATTTGGAGCAAGTAGAGAACATCTTGAGATTAGATGATCTATTGTTTCTTGGTATTTATCACAGAACATATATTTTGGATCCACATTATTATGTATAATATTTGCCTTAAAGTTTCTAGTGAAAAGATTTTAGTCTTGCGCTGCAAGAATAAAGCCTTCAGTTTCAGACTTTAATCCAGATGCAATAGATGAGTATTAACTTTATCAACATTGGATTTATTAGCACGTTCTGGATATTGGACATGCAGAGGTTTGTCTTGCCAGCGTTGTTTCATCTGTTCAAGAGCTCTATCCTTGGCTTCTTTTTTCATATTAGTAAGCCAATAGCTGTTGTCTTGTATGACAATTCTAGATGAATAGACGGTTTATATTAGCCTTTGGACGATGAATTCTTATTTTAGAATTCATTCGTCTGATGTCATTTAAAGTCCAGTTCAAGATGTTGAAACTATATTGGACCACTGGGATGACAAGTCTATAAATAGCTATAATTCTGTTCTGAGAATTCAATTCAGTGTTTAATATCAGTTGTAGCTTTCTATAGTATTCTTTACGCACTATTTCTTTCATTGTTATGGTGAATTTTTTAATTCACATTTACACCAAGGTATTTATAAGCTTCTTGTGGCTCTAAATATTTTATTTTTTCAGCAGGGTCTAAGCTAATTGAGGATGTTTGTTTTAGCGATCCTCGTAAAACTGTAGCTTTACCACATTTATTCAAATTGAATTTCATTTCAGTGTCTTCCCCGAAATATTTTATATTTTAGTTAAAGACCTTCTAGCTCATTATCATGCTTAGCCTACAATTCTAAGTCATCCGTCTAAAATAGATGGCTTATTTCTTATTGAGCTATTTTATAAGCACATTCTGTCTTGCTAAGTTGACTGGTTAATGCTATAAACGATATGCAGAATAGTAAGAGAGACAAAGAGTTACCTTGAAATATACATATTTTGATGTTTATTTCACCAGATTTATAGGTTCCATTTATATGATATGAGGTAAAATGTTGTTTTCCATATGGACATACATTGCTTGATGAAATTAATGATCATGGATGATACCTTGTACATGTTTAAAGTCTTTACGATCCAGGAATGTGGTACAATATCGAATGCCTTACGATAATCTATCGAGGCAATACTTAAATTTTTCTTTGCATTGAAGCAGTTTTCCAAGATCATCCTGTTAAGAAGTAATTGGCCTTTACATCCGTAACAGCCACGTTTGCATCCTTTTTTGTTCAAGCGCTGATATGTTTTCCTTTCCAAATAGAAATATGTCTGTTTTGTTAAAATAGATTTTAATAATTTTTATGCTGTCGGAAGGCATGTAATTGGGCTGTAGTTTTTCGGTTATTTGTGTCAATATTCTTGGGTTGAATAAATGTAATTCCTTTGCTCATCTATGCAGGAATTTTAGTGGGATCGTTAACCATTTTTTGAAGTTCTTTGGCTATTTTTTATCTGCTGTATTTAAATAATATAGCCAAAAGTTAGGAATTTTATCTATTCCTGGAAATTTCCAATTGTGTGCTTTTTTCAGTGCACATTTAACATCCTCTTCTGTGATTCCAACCCATGTCTGTTCTAGTTTATTTTTCATTCGTTCTATCTCTTGCTCAATCCAGCCTGCTTCTTTGTTATGTTCTTTAGGGTAAGCCTATACTTTTCCTAGAACTGTATAACTTCTTCCATTTTTGGAGGGGGCTGTCACTTCAATTCTTTTTTACCTATTTCACTGTAAAATTTCTTTGCTTCGGTTTGAAACATTTTGTTTTGTCTGTAGAATCTTGATCTTTTCTCATAGCGTCTCATTCTTTGAGGCTTCAGTTGTATTGTTTGTTTTATTTTTTCCTTAGTTGATAGGATTTCATTTTCATTTTTAATATCATATTTTTCTCGAAACTTTTGCCTTTTCTAAGTCTTATATTTATTCTTTTTGTAAGTTCATCGAGTACTGATAATTCACTTCTAAGTGAATTTCTTTTACTATTTTTCTTTTCCAAGTGGGATCTTCCTGTCTGCGAGGCTGCTTTGTTGTTAATGTGTGATGTTCAATTTTTTGTTGCTGCTATTGCTGATGCATATATTGCTTCTTTGAGATTTATATGAGTGTCTTCTTCATCCAAAATTAATTTGATTGCTGCATTTTAGAGCTTAATAGTTTCCAGGTTATGCTTTGTTGGTGGCAATTTTGGAAGTTGTTCTCGTTCCTCCATTGCAATATTTTTTATTTGACTTATATAGTTCTTGATTTCTTCCTTGGCTTCTTGTATACTGTTCTTGTTTTCAGTAAAATAATTCCGTTCAATGTGTTTTAAACTCTTTTTATTGCCGTTTTGTAACTGACATAGATCACACCTTTCCAGCATTTCTAAACTTACAGCGTTATTTTCACAGTGATTTGTGTGTATCACCGTTTCTACATTATGACCTGTGACTTGTGTGATGTTATTACTTTTTATTTCTGATTCCGGTTTCTTTTCATATTTTGTTGATTCGTCTATTCTGGTTGCAATTCTTTTTTTTCTCATTAATTTCAGCCTCTGTCAATCGGTTATTTCGCCTGATGTATTTTCGTACATTGGCTAATTTATTTTCGTCAATTTACTATGTAATCGTTTGTTCAACCTTTTCTCGCCAAATCTCATATGTTTGGCGAGTGATGTTTTTTTAGGTTTGAGTAACGATTCATGAAATGCATTCGTAACGACTTTGTACTCCTCACGAGACCATTTTATTTTTTGTTTCTTTAATTATACGGCTATATATCTAGCTGGAGTATTTTCAGGGCCATCATTAGGATTATCCTGGTTGTGGGGACGTGAAGATTAATTCTTTGTATAGGAGTTTGTTCCTATGGCAGATTTTTCGACCTCAGGTCGGTTCTCTCCTGAAGAGCCATACTGGACTTTTTATTTCTATTTGTAATTCTCATATTTTTACCACGAGTGACGCACGGGTCGAAAAGTCCACCCAAAGTTGCGCGGCATATTAGGTAACGGTCTTTTACAAACAGGTTTCCGAGACCTGTAGTGGATTGTTTATGACCTCATAACACAGTAGCCATTCACTCCTCGGCACGATTAACACTTTTGGTTGTTGTTCGGAGTTTTCTTTCTCCTATATGTGTTGCCAAGCGACAGTTGACAGACACGATTGAAATTCAAAGAGAAAGACGCTGGTTAAAAAAAAGAAACTGGACGTAACAGCCGCTCAACGAAACAAAACAACTTTACAGTAGAGTATTTTGTTAAAAAAAAGGTTGCTACCATCACTAGTCCTTATAACAAAAATAATTGTTCAGAAAAAAATTAACAGAAAAGAAAAAGTTAACATACGTTTAAGTTTATTACTACTGCGAAATTTAAAAATAATAATTTGTTGTTGTTGTTATTATTATTATTATTATTATTATTATTATTTGCTTTGATTTCTAGTGTATGCACATTTTCTGCCAGGTTACAAGAAGAAACCTAGGTTCAGAAATGGCTTCATGGGACATTTTGCTAATCATTTTTGCAAAAAACAGATCTAAGATACACACATTTTACAAAGATAAACCTCTTCGCAATTTGTGAGCTGTATTTGTAAGTACAATTTTTTGTATTTCTTTAAGGCGTTGGTTTGTTGTGGTCCCTTCAAAGAATCTTTCAGTATATTTTCTAATCAACCCGAAGGCAAAAACTACAACTGTAACTATTAACGTTCTCATGTGCAAAATGTTTTAGATTTTAATTTCAAGATATATTTTATAGTCTTTGGAAGATCTTCAAAGATATATTACAATCGGTAGAGACATTCTGTTGTTGCGGACTTTGATCCCTTGTTTGGGCGATTAGCTTTGATTGTTCTGTCTGTGTGTTTTCTAAAATTAAAATTACTATCTTTGTACAGTTTCCTTCCTGTAAATGTTGCATATTTTCCGGTGCCTAGTTTGGCCGACTCTGTCATGCCGAGTATTATATTCTGTGGGTGCAAACACTATGCAACCTGATACGAGGTGCTCAGTTGTTTCTGGATATTTATTACAGAATCTCCATTTGAGGCTAACGCAGTTTTACACTTGTGTCCAAGACGCATGCACCCTGGACGGGGTTGAGCCGGCTTTCTCCCCGATGGAGAAAGTTTCATTGGGATTTATTTAAGGGCATGGTCTCAAATTCTTCCATGTTATTTAACCATAACTGGAGGGAAAGGACGGATTAATACCTTTCCCAAAAGGGTACTAGTGCGTAAGTGAATGCAGTGTTCGACTGGAATTCGAACTCGGTTCACCGATTTCTCTTTCCGAGCTGATACCCACTGCAACACAACGCACATCCATCAATAAGTTTTACTCTTGGTCATTTCTAGTTTGTAATAATTGGTCCTCAACAGCTGGAATAAACCCTCTGCTTTCTGCTTTAAACATGATATATGCAAGGTGTGTCCTCATCAGCTTGTTTGGTACGGGCAAATTATTGACCATGACGAAGCTGACCTTGTTGTCGTTTCTGCATTTGGTGGGCTGCAGTTGCTTTTGTTTTCTTTTTTAAGTTATTTGTTTCTACATTATGAGTACTATCTTCTCTTGCCCATTATCACGAAAATTAAATTCTATTTTTAATTTATTGGTTTTCTTTATTACTGAATAAATGTTCTTATTTTTTCATAATTTGGACAGAGTACCAGTCATTATTCCGTAATTTCCAAGTATCTAATTGTTGTGGGTTTGTAATACATTTCTAGTTGAACTAATGCTCTGCCTTCTTCGTATCAGGACACATACAGACGATCAACATCAGTCTTAGAATGATTCATGTGGTGCAATGTGAGAAGCCTTTTCGTTTTGACTTCCATTCGCTTATTATCAGTTCTAATTAAGAAGGTTAAAACTGTATTAATCCAAAGATACAGCCAAAGCGTTAATAAGTGATATTCTGCTTTGTGAATTCAAGTCGGTATTTAACACAAGACGCACACAACTATATAATCCTTTTCGTACCTTCTTTTTCATTTGTGTATTCGATCTCCCTTTCTCACTCCTAGGTATTTATAGGGTTCTTCTTGTTTCAGTTTCCTAATCTTTTTACAAAATCTAGATATACTGAGAGCTTTTCTGTAATTATCTCTTTCTTGAATATTAATTTTGCACAACTATATCGTTAATAATCTCTTTTTCCTGTTACTTTATTGTCATTTTAATTGTTATTGTAGTTCTTGTTCGTATTATCTTTCTATTTATTACAATCTCCATCTTTCTTTCCTTTGTATCTCTATTTTCCAACAGATGTCGTTCCCTGAACTGTGTCCGTGTAGTTTCAGATGGTAACGCATCTATAAGAAACTAGTATAAGAAAGTCGGAAATTCAGTGTACTTCATTTAGCCGAATTGTGAACAAATTTGGTTCTTCATAACGTTAAACATGTCGGATTTCGTGCTAAAGAATGAGTATTTGCGGGAAAATTTACTGCACTATTTTATTCAAAGAAAGTCTGTAGCTGAATCACACAGAGTTTTTGTTGAGACTTACTGCGACACTGTTTCGTTTAGACGCTTTAGAAATTGACTACAACTGATGGGTTGCAGCTGAGTATTGAAGCAAAAACCGTCGCATTACGAGCTGAAACGCGACAAAGTAGTTTTGCAAGATGTCAACGTTACGCTACATGTTGGAAAACAGGTGAAAGGCTACACGGAAACGCTTAAATAGGAAGTCCTACTCCAACCACTGTATTCAACAGACATCACCTCGTCAGATTATCATATAGGATACATATCTTATATCATCTTTCAACTAACTAAAATACACAAAGTAAAATTGCACACCCGAAAATTCGGATCCAAACGACTAAAATGATTTTGAAAAAACCCAACTGTAACAGACAAAGTAAAATTGCAAACCTGCAAAAGTGGATTCAAACGACTAAAAACATTTTGGGAAAAACCCAGACCAAGAAACATTCACAAGTCAATGCGAAAAGTAAACTTCTGGACCTTGATTGGATTATAAATAGAAAAATCATATATAACGTCAGTCAAACTTTTTTTTACACCTACAGAAAAAAATGTCATCAGGAGCCAGTCACATTATAAACTTCACTACTTAAGGACGACCGCTGACCGGTCAAGACACTCAAAGATGCGCAGAGATCAGAGAGGCAAAGATCCGACAAAAAGGTCCGTCGCTGACTCAACCAATACACAAAAGAGGAAGAAGAAAAGAAAAACAACAACCTCAACTGCCCATAACAGTTTTATATCTCTCACCGGCCAGAAAAGCGAAAGGAACACTTTATTAGTTAAGTAGAATGATTAATCTTTTTAATACTTTATTAGTTAAGTAGAATGATTAATCTTTTTAATACTTTATTAGTTAAGTAGAATGATAAATCTTTTCATACAAACGCATTCTGCTACTTACTACTATCGCTATTTGAACCTTTTCTCTCTCTTCGTTTCTTTATCACGCACACTTTTACATCTTAAATCTTTCTTTTTCTACCGACTTGGCGGCAGACGCATAAAAAAAAGAAACAAACATTACTACGCTGTTGAATTAAATTACAGGCAGCAAAATATAGACACATTTTTGTTGAAAGCCACATTCGCGTAAATCTAAAAGATATTGTTCCATCAAACAAATTATACAAAAATGCACAAATTGTTTATTCTGTATATATATATATATATATATATATATATATATATGTTGTTAAATATACTATTTTCTAATGTTATATCAACATTTCTTAATGAGATGTCTTTTCTTGAAATTTGTGTTGTATTTTGAGGACAGGATATCCCGCATTAAATTTCCCTTTTAATCCGGGTTTTCCATACTCCCACAATCACCTGCTCCGATCGATGGCTCATAGCTGAATTGTCAGTATTTTCATTTTTATAAAGAAGCCAAAAAATAGGTCCAGGTGTGGTTAGCCTTAAAAGACCTGTCGTTTTTCTAATATGCAATTCAAATACTACCAGAGAAAAAGAAAATAGTGGCTAGCGATGGACAATAATTTCAATGACATGTTTTTTATTAATTTTTGCAAATAAAATATTACTTGCTCTGAAAAATTAGCAAGAACTTATAAAAATTTCTAATATTTAGTACAATCACTATCAGATCATTACAAATTCAGTTATAATTATAGTCTTTACATTTATAATAATAATAATAATAATAATAATAATAATGTGCATGGAATTTTTCATGACTTTTGGAGATGTTTGTTTTTTCACTTTTTAGCCTTTCTCTAATATTAATCTGAGTTTGATTCTATAGTCGACAAAAGCCATAACACTATATCTATTCTCTTTTGCACATTTGGCTGTGACCCATGCCAAAATAAGACTGCGATCTACTCTGCTCTCTTATTTAGAGATGAACTGACAATGCCCACGGGGCCTAATAAAGTTTACACCGAGATCCTTTCAAACCTCGGCCGCCTTTCGCCAAATAAGATGAACTTGGCTCATCATCAGAGATAATAATGCCAGCCGATACGAAGACAATTTGTAATTCAAGTAAGGCAAGTGTCCAATTTATTAAAAATAAACTTTGGCTTCATAATAATTGAAGTTAATTAATTATCTTGTCGTTTCTTAAAAAGGCATTCGTGCTTTGGAGAAATTCAAGCATTATTATATTCAGAGGTCTATAAAAGCACTGGCGAATGCGATTATTGAGGCAAGAAAGCAAAGGGATAATAAAAACGAAGTATATTTCAATAGCTTATTTGAATCTGTTAAATAACAGAAAGACGAAAAGGAAAATTACCGAGAAAACAATGACGAAATAGGATAATCAAGTTATGACTAATCAAAGAAACTTAAAATGATTCAACACAGAAAAGAGAATAAACTTTATACATATTTCACATATTAAATGACGACTGGAGAATAAGATTAGTCATGATAGCATCTGAGTAAATATCATTTTAAACACTATTTTCGTTTATCGCAGCAGAATTAAACAAAATTCTTCTGAATCAGTAGCGATAGAAAAATTAAATAAAACTTTAATAACGAAAATGACTTCTAATTGTACTTGTGGAATACAGAATATCTATCACAGTTTGTTTCTATCTACCTATCTATGTAACTCAATCTCTCCCTCTCTCTCTCTCTCTCTCTCTCTATATATATATATATATATATATATCAGTTCATATCTCTTTCTATGTAACTAGCTAGCTGTCTATCTAACTCTTTATATATCTGACCGGCTGTTTGCCTAAAGAAAGAAATAACAGATAGATAGATAGATAGATAGATAGATAGATAGATAGATAGATAGATAGATAGATAGATAGATAGATCTTCTGTATTCATAACGTAAATCAGAATCTCCTTATTCTTCATTAAAGTTTCATTTCATTTTTTAGACCGATAAGCGATAAGATAGATAGACAGTCGTTTGGATAGTTATATAGCTAGAGTAAACAATATGTAGAATTGATAGGGTTATTATTATTATTAGAAATAACAAGGTTTTCTGTCTTTCATTTTATATATTATATTATAAATTTCACCTGTTTTTGAGAAATTACAGCAGAACATGCAAGATTACTGCCCAAATATGCATTAATATAAATATATCTATATATGTCTGTGTGAGCATATATATATATATATATATATATATATATATATATATATATATAATATATTATAGAAAGTGGAAGACGGCAAATCTAGTCCTTATAAGAATAACTCTATGAAATACAAGCTAGTAATGACTAATATAGTTGTATAGATTTCAATGCCCTGTACAAGATTATGTTTCTTGTCATAAATCAATTGCTAATATTGGCCATACTACCACTTCCCTGAGTAGAATCCTTACATGCCAACTATCTAGTAATAATTGTGCAATGGAAAACATTCATTAACCCATTCTTACAAGAAACCTTAAGAATAATGTTCGTTGAAAATACGAAAATACTATTTAAATCACAATATCAAAGACACTCCTTTATAAGAGAGACACTATATATCAAACAATTTTCTCCTACCATCAACCGCACACTATGTAACAGTGGAAATAGTGTTTTAAAAGTTTTTTTTAATAGTCAGACGCTCACAAGATGCCTATCACACGCATCACCTGACAGCTTTACAGAACTCTCCTTGAAAAAAAAATATTAAAACGAAAAATTGCATTCAAGTCAAATATAAAAACAACAACACCGGGAAAATAACATCCTTGAAAATGGCCTGTGAAGAGACTGAAAGTGCTTTGGAAATTGAAAATTATGGAACATTTTTACATACCTTATTTTCAGCAACAAGGAAACATGTAACAATACTGGAAAGATTAAATCAAATATTAATATAATCATCATTTTTAACGAAACATTTTTATAGATAGATAGATAGATAGATAGATAGATAGATAGATAGATAGATAGATCCGTGTATTTAATATTGCTGCCATATCTGGTCGGGTGCCCCTGCTGCTCTCCTTGGGCTTCTTGACAAAATACACAGGAGGATCTGTAACATGGTTGATACTGACTTGGCAGACCGGCTGCAACCACTCTTTCACCGGCGTGATGTGGCTTCCCTGTGCCACTTCTACAAGTACTTTCATGGCTTCTGCTCCGATGAACTTAGATCACTGGTGCCGCCTAAGCACGAATTTACACGAGATACTAGATTAGCAACTAGGTCCCACCCTTTTACAGTTAAAAAATGAGATGTAACCGCAAATTCTACTCCAACAGCTTCTTTTCTCGCGCTTCCCGCCTGTGTAACTCCCTTCCACAAATCTGCTTTCCCGACAGCTACAATCTCCAGGTGTTTAAATGTAGGGTCAATAGACACCTCCTATCACACTAACTCCCAATTGTTCTCAGAACACTCTCATCTACCCAACCCTCATTCTCGGTATCCTTATCCGCCTATCATTCACCCTCTGACATTTCCTATATTTAACCATTCTCGGTATCCCTACACGCCTATCACCCACCCTCTGACATTCCCTATATTTAAACATTCTCGGTATCTCTACACGCCTATCACCCACCCTCTGACATTTCCTATATTTAATCGTCCTTTCTCCACTCTATGTAGCCCCCTGCGCAGTAGTGGCAGTGACATGCCTTGCTCGGGGTGAAACGCTTATAAAAAAAAAAGATAGATAGATAGATAGATAGATAGCTAGATAGATAGATAGATAGATAGATAGATAGATAGATAGAAGAAACAGTTTGATAGATAGATAGATAGATAGATAGATAGATAGATAGATAGATAGAAGACACAGTTTGATAGATAGATAGATAGATAGATAGATAGATAGATAGATAGATAGAAGACACAGTTTGATAGATAGATAGATAGATAGATAGATAGATAGATAGATAGATAGATAGATAGTTTTTTTTAATCCTATCACCCCGAGCAAGGCGGTAACGCGACTGATGTGCAGGGGGCTACGTAATCGTGAAAAGATTGGAAAAGAGAAAACCGGAAACCACATCCTAAACAGGGAACAAGAGATGAGTCTCTTAACCTGTTCAATAGACGTGGGTGGAGTGTGAACCGGGCGATATATAGATCTAAGATAGATAGATAGATAGATAGATAGAAGAAACCGTTTGATAGATAGATAGATAGATAGATAGATAGATAGATAGATAGATAGATAGATATGAGCAGACAAAACAAGTCGAAAATAAGCATACTGAGATAAACAGAAAGCCATTCAGAAAGATAGGAATGAACAGACTCAGATAGATAGATAGATAGATAGATAGATAGATAGATAGATAGATAATGAGAATAAACTGAGATAGATAGATAGATAGATAGATAGATAGATTGACAGACAGATGGATAGATGGATGAAAACTAGTCACTCGTCTAATTTGAACTCATTACTAAATACAATATTGATTTTCTTCTTTTCAGAAACATTTCCAATATGGATCATGTGTTATTATACGTAATACAAATTAACGTAATTTTGAAACATGCTTTTACAAAAGACGACAAACAGAGAAATTTGCCGACAAACAGGCATATGAAATAATCAAAATGAATGAGATTATCATTTGTCTGAAGCACAGAAGATAATTACTAAACCATGTTTTATATTCTCATCAGCACTTATTGAACTGTGCTTATAAATCGCACATGCGAAATAACACTCGGAATAAATATGTCGCTCCACGGTATTTCTAAAATACTATACTTTAGTTCTAAGTTAACTGCATTCTTAAATTAAATAATTGTATTGCCATAAAATGTTCAATGCGAAAAACGTTTTCTTTAAATTGTCACGGTCCTGGGCATGACGGTAAACTGCATCCAGCAACAAGGCCTCTTATTGGGAGGTTGTGAGAAGCATGGAAGTGGTGTAGCAACTCTTAGGGCCACAGCTATGGACAAATAGTTAACCCCCAAACTGGGGTCAAAACACTATGAAAGTATAAAAATACTTTTATAGAAACATATACATAAAAATAGACTTTTATAGACAAAATATACATTTTTGAAGAAAAAATATTACCGATAATATATTTTTAAAGAAACAATTATTACCATAACAAATTTTTAAAGGAAAAAATTATTCTCAGCAAAACATTTTTGAATACAAATCAAGAAGACTTTTTCAGTTTTCTAAAAACAAAAATAAATAAATAAATAAAAATTGTCATTAAAATCTGACTAAATCAACCTTCTCACTATAACCGAACATTAAAAATAAAATACCTTAAAACCCCACATGTTTGGCATTAAATAACCCACAGAGGTTGATATGCTGTTAAACAAAAGTCAAACTCAAGCTCAAAATCTCAACTTGGCATTATTTTGACGCGAAGTATATGGTTTAAAAATTCATATATTCCGATTCCTATTGTTCTGTGATACGTCCAGTCGCTAATTGTTTGTACAGTTAATCTAAGGTACTGAAATTACTTACTTACTCAAAGGTATTCTTATACATCTTCAGAGTCAATTTATTGCAATGCCATATCAGTATTATCTACTGCTGACAAAGCAGGAGGCTTTGTTTGGAATTTTGTTTTCAAACTATCTCTCGACTGGTCAGGATTTTCCCTCTAGAACTGAATATCTACTGCGTAATATCACAGGACTTCGTCCCTGAAGGAACCTCGACGTGGTTTAATGGTCATAATGCTCTATAGAACAGTTACGACAAAGTAGTGAATTCCATCTTCACTGGGTGCCCCATAACTTTCGGCTTTGCTTCTGCGCTTAGAAAGTGGCCATGACACCGTCTATGGTTTATGTTATCAACAACAAACTAGATTCCCACATTGAATATTGCACACTAAATATTGCTGTCACATGTTACTTCTAGTTGCTCCTGTTATATATTTCGAGATTATAGACAAAATCCAGAGATGACTGTGTAATGTTAATAGTCCGGACCTGGCATCACGATTTCAGTCACTTTATCATCGTTGTAGAGCTTCCCTTTCTTTTCTATGAACATTTTCATGGTAACCAGCTTTCCTCCTTGGTACATAGACCACATGATTTTAAGCGTACTACGAGATTGGTAAGTAAATCTCATCGATTTGCTGTTGAACTCGCTAAATACAACCGTCAATTCTTTTTTAATACTTTCTTTTCTTGCACTTCTTGCCTGTGGAACTCTTGCGATTTCTTGCTTCCGTACAATCGACAATGATAAAAAATTTAAACGAAAAGTCATTCGTAATTTTTAATCTCCCTTGAATCCTGTTTTTTTACTGACCCTTTTTCACAATAGTTCTCTTTCAAGCCCTATATCCTCTTTAAATTTAGTACCATTATCGCCTTACCGTGTGTTAAATAAATAAAAAAATCATTGTATCTGCTGTCATTCTGTAGATTTTTATGGTAATTTTTTTATTTATTACTCGAAGGCCTACACCCCTTCAAATTTTTCCAAAACATCCTTATTCCCGTGCAAATGTATATGCTGAACTCAATCAATAATTATTTATTGAAGAAACCTACCTTTATTGATGTTAACGACCAGAAAGAAAATCGAACTTCTCGCTGTTTTCAGCCCCAAAAAAGGAGAAAAAAACCCAAATACACGCAACTTGCAGCGGAAATTGAGTTCCGAAACAAAACAAACCGCGTAATAATTGCACAAAGGAAGTAAATAGGCCAAAATAAGTATCCTACGCCTAAAGTCATTCTACACAAACTTAGATATGAGAATGACGGTTGCGGGGTGAGATAAACCGCGAGAAGAAGTTCGATTTTTTTAAATTTGAAGGGGTAAACCTCTTCGGGGAATAAATAAAAAATTGACCATTTTTATTAGGAATAAATTGGGGTCTATTAGATTTGAAATTCTCTCCACGGTACAGATGCCCATTTCTACTGTGTGGGAAAATATTTAGCTCTCCAGATGGCCAGTAGTTCTGTTATGATTTACACTATTTACATTGTTCGACGTGTTGGTCTCATCTTTGTTGCCATATCCACTACGTTTCGGTTTTTGAACTCTCTCACCTTCTTCAGGTCGATTGGAATTTTTGAAATTAAACCTTGAAATTTTTGAAATTCACTTGGGTAGACTGTTCTAGTTCCATAAGTCATGCCACTTCCAATTGCCTCAGTGTTAGTTATCTCTCTTTATCTCAACTCTCTAGCCTGTAGCTAGGTGATGAATTAACAACTCTTTGTCAAGTTACTTGATCCAGGCAACGCCTTTAACCACTGGTTCCTGTAACTTTTGAAGAGTGACAAAATTGGTGTAAGCGTTATTATTTTGGTCATGTCTTCTACGGGTCAATCCAAACAAAAATCTGCTCGACAATGTGTATCAAATTTACTAGGAAAATTTCTCGAAATGGGACTTGCTTACAATCGGAATAGTAGAGAAATATGGTAGATTCAACTCCATTCACGTAGCATGATCAGTCATAACTCTAAGTGTCGAGATAAGGGTAAAGAATCAGTGGCGCTTAAATAAACTGCGCTAAAAATGTTAAAAATATAGCAATAGTGAGAAAGAGGCTTCAGTGCAAGTGTCTTCCCTATTGGATCACTTAAACTTATATATGATTAGCAGTATAAGCCCAAGCGTTGCTCGGGTGTAATGAAAGCTTTAAACCTAATTCATGGTCCTGGAGCTCAGACTCTTTGGACGTTGGCACGAAAGACTAAAAAGCAATAGTTGTTTCCAGTTAAAGTGAAACCATAGACTGGAAGTAAAATGAATGGATGTAAGTCAAATTTTGATTTCCTGATAGAGATATCAAATAAGCTTTTTTTGTTGTAAACTAAATTTTAATGGCTAAATAAGTAAATAAGTCCTCTGAGTAAATGGTATCATGGCTGAGACTATGAACTACAATTATACCTACTTAGAGCCAAACCCAAAGCAAAAACTAAAATAAAAGGGCTGAAAATATACGTACATACAGGCAGATAAACAGACACACACACAAACATCTTGCCTTTTATATATATATATATATATATATATATATATTATCGATTTTTCTGCACTAATATAAGAACTGCAACCTTGAAAATTCTGAATATGGTTTCTTATGTCTATGTCTATGAGTGTATCAAATTTGATTAAAATCGGACCATTCCTTCTATAACTCGATTTTTTCGATTATCGATTTTCAATATTTGAAACAAAACCTAGCTAAGAACACTCGCAGACGCTTATAGTACAACCGTGTCAATTTTCAAGAAAATTGGTTCAGCCGTTTCGGAGTCTATAGGTAACGAACACACACACAGACACACACACTCACACACATATGCATACACACAGACAAAGTTCCATTTATAAATAAGTTTTGATTCGGCATTATTGAATTATAGATAGAAATATATTATTATTAATGCATGTTTGTCGAGACACTCAGAATTCACTTGTTGAAAGCCTTTTTTATCATTGATGTTTGAAAGCGATTGTACAGAGTAGACAGTTTAGATATTAGTGAACTTGTTTGGCGCCATGCATAACATCTATATAATACTCTATATCAGACGATGTTAATATCAATGCAATGACATGCATCCGTGAAGATTTAAGAGTAGAATGAATTGTCACTCTTCTGACAACTATCATGTATCTAGGATTAACATCACAAAATATTTTTTTCAAACTTTTGAAAATAAAAAATAATTCTAATATGCATTTACAGAAAGTTGATATAAATGTACACTACCCGCCATAATTATTAGGAAACTCCAGTTTTTTAAAAGAAATTTTATTTCGCCATATTTTTAGTATTTATTGCCAAGTAGATAACTTTAAAAGAAAATAGAATGGTTCTTTTTTTTAATACCGCACAATAACAGGTGCATCAAATGAATTGTTGAGGTGTCCAGTTTTTGTGCTCCCTTCTCCATGCTAGTTTCTTCTTCTTGTTGGCTGACCGAAGCAAAGATTTCTTGGTTGCCTTGTAAAATTTTTCAAAATAATAATAAGAAAGGAACCATTCGATTTTCATTTAGAATTATCCATTTGAAAATAAATACTAAAATTAGTATGAATTACATCATTTTTTTCAACTGGGTGGCCTAATAATTATGGCCGGTAATGTAGGCAATAAAATTTTCTGGTATTTTTTCCTTATTAGTATTTCATTACTAAGATTACAGACCTTTACACTTATCGTTAACAAATAACACACAGCATTTAACTGTGCGGTCATTAAAATGTATTCGAAATGGTAAACAGCTAACTTCAAAGTGTGAATCTCACGCGTGCAAGGTCCAATTCTATCGACACCACAGGTTTGGGACGCCACAAAGATTAAATATAACTGTACCACTTTATATACAATGATAACAACCTGGAACATATGATTTTAATTCTGCCTTGAAACCAAAATGTGGCACCTCAGTCTTGGTATTTAACTTGGTGCTCAAATAACACAAAGGCAAGTTTAAAATGAAATTTCTACGCGTACATATGACGAAAGCATACATGTAATTCCATTGTCTTAGATCAAACTGAACCGAGAGGGATTAAACATATATCTTCCATTGGGACTGGTACAGATATGTCACAATCTCCAGTAGCTGTTATTACTATTCTTGTCTCATGCAGAGACATGTAGGAGTTCCTTATATATACAAAAATAGAAAGAGTTTTTAAAATAAGGATGTGACATCTCGCTGCACTTATTGAGTGAATATGTGGTCAGATGACTGTCTCCAAAATAGTCGGAAGTAGTGGTTTCCTGTAGACAATGGCGCCCGAAAAGGCAGAAGGAGAGAACCAAGGGGAATAATGAGGTTTGAGACGAAACTTCCTGGCAGGTATGAAGGCCTGAATGCCAGCTCTCACCTAGGACGAAATCTCAGAGGCACAGTCATCAACTGGGAGATCGAACACTTTCCTCCAAGGAACGTCGCATAGGACATCGCGAAAGGCGCCTCAGTCAGCTTTTTGGTAGCAATAGAAGGTTCTACAAGTAGGAGGCTCTTGGGCGAGTGAGAGTGGAGAAAAATATTAAAAGAGACAACAGCATGGTCAGAGTTGCCGAGAAGGCAAAGTTGCGTGACTTGGCAGGTGTCAGGTGCGAAGGTGAAGCATATATCCAGTAGAGAGGAGTGTTCAGTGGGAGTGCTGGGAAAGCGTGTGAGGAAGTCCATTACTTGCGTAAGGGATTGGGAAGTTCATGGCATGGATGCCAGCTGAATCAGTAACAGAGTCTTTTAGCCACTCAGCATGATGGGCGTTAAGATCTTCGAATACAAATATGTAAGCGAATGGGTGAGAGGAAGTAGCCCTATCTATATTGTCAGCAATGTTGTCTAGAAGGGAGCAGTCAGGAGAGGAGGGGGAACGGTAAAGGAAGAAAAGGTAGCTAACCGAACTGAGAAGTGACAGACGGAGACATACAGATTGGTGGTCAGGGGATTCGAGTGTTGTCACCCTAGCTACAGGAAGTTGTTCATTAATGTAGACTCCAAGCCCATTCATACAGTGGAATCCTTCCTTAAGAGGGAAAGATAACTAGGGATAGAGAAGTCGGGGAAAGGAATTGATGAGGTTAGTCTCACAGAGCGCTAGGATGTCAGGGGACTTTTCGTGGAGGAAAGCTTCTACACTACAAAAGTTAGTACGAATGCCACGGATGTTAGTAAAAGAAAATGTTAAGAGATTTTGTTGATTTGAGTTGAATTGGTCTAGGATTTTTCTAATTCCGTTTTTCATGTTATGGTTTGCTGGTAGAGATGAGTAGAGGATGCAAGCGGTCATTATCCACGATATGCGCTGGGAGGGAAACTGGCTCGGGCTGCATCAAAGTGTGGCCTCGAGGTTGCGCACCGAAAGCGCTTGCAGGGACACCTATCCATGCGTGGCATGGCACTACAAGAACCCCGATATTATGCAACTGTTGATCAGAACAGCCGCTCTTGATGCTACGCAAGAGGTAGGGCTCCTAACTACCAGTCGGAAGCAGCAACCAGGAAACTGCCAACCCAGTACCCTCACAATGGTAAGACCTTGCCACCAACCAAACATATCGCAGGGATATCATTGAAGCACCAATACTGAGGTCTGAGGAGAGAAAAGAGAAAACCGGAAACCACAACCTAAACAGGGAACAAAGGATGAGCCATTACACCTTTTCAAAAGACGTGGGTGGAGTGTGAGCCGGTCAATAGTTTGGTCTATATGCAAAGTAAAAATTGTTCGAATGTTTGAATTGTAAGAATGTTTAGTCCATATGCAAAGTAAAAATTGAACATGCCGCAATTAAACAGTGACAAAAATTGAATTATCTGGGAAATGTTTAAACAGAAGACGAAAGGTGAAACACTGAAATCCGATGGCGCATTTGGATAGGTGTGACACCACGGTTGCCCGGCTGACAAACCTCAGGTCAGATCGTCCGATGATGTCGCCACAAAAGCTGGTTTACAAGACGTCGTTTGCAACAACGGGCCACTGTCCCACGTTGTGATTAGATCCCAGATGTTACGTCAAGCAATTTTAGTAGTCGCTCTTTTTAGCAATTCCGGAGACTGGTGTACACTTGTGGTTTAAAAAAAAATACGGTATCAAAAGAAAAAATTTAATAAAATAAATGAACAAGGTCGAACACGCCTGGAGAGTTACGAAGAATATTTTTATATAAAGAAAAAACAATGTCTTTCTTTTCCCAGGAATACAGTTGTTGAAAATGTTATACAATCGTCGAAAATGCCGGGTACTACAACGGAGAGAGAAAGTTTGCTAAAACCTTTAAAAAAAACCTTAAACCTTCCAATCCTTAAATAAAATGTCTCGTCTAAGTTTCGTTAGCGTTGAAGTAAACAGATCTCTTCAAATTTTCGCTAAAGTCGTTTCAAGTATTCATTAAATTTTCATTAAAGTCTTTTCACCTATTCTTTATAATCAGGGTTGATAATTTTCTACGTAACTTCTAAAACAGCAAAGTTCTTTCGGGTCCTTATCGGAATATAACACAGTTTACCGAAGTAGAGCGAACGAAGAATCAGAATTTTCGATTTTCCCGTATTTAAAAAAAAATAGCAATAACGTTCTTTCGGTATTCATGTCGATGGCACATAATTCCAAATTAACTTCTTTGGGTCAATTTGCGGCAGGCTTCATTCGAAATTAACTCTTTAGCCATAAGTTCTATGGTGGGCCACCAGCCGTGGGCCATGGCTCCCCGGTTGGGACCTTTTTTCCACAGTCGTTACATTTTGACCGAAAAACTGAGAAAAACTCTCAGAGAACTCCAACTTCAACTGAATTTTCTCGCCTAGTTCGAATTTTATAACCAGTTTTGATCCTCTCTGGGGATCCAGCCGGATCGAAGCCCTCGACCAATGAAATCGTTTTCCGCCCACTCGATTTGTGGAAGGCTTTATCTCGACGAATGAGATCTCGCCAGCTCACGTTGGATTTCGATTTCTTCTGAGTTCTCACAGACTCTTGTTTACCAGAAAGTCTGTCGGGGGACCTTGGCCTCGCGTGACCGTATCAAATAATTCTGACATCTGTTTAGGCTAAACGTTTTCAGCTTATCGAAATGTCCATTTCAAACCCGAAATTAGAAAAAATTATATTTCCCTTTTCTTTTCTTTCACAGAAATAGTTAGATTTTATATTCCCCGGATTTTAGAAGTACATGATAGTAAGAATAGTTTATTTTTCTATTCCCCATATTTTACAAGCATTAAAATTATTTTTTTTTTTACATAAGCTCACATTGTTTATTGCAATAAAGCATTAATAATTTTGCTAATATAAAATTCTCTCTCCGTCGTTTTAAACCAAACAAGGGAAAGTATCCCCCCCAGGAGAAGGGAAAGTATCCCTGCAGGAGATAGTGTGACATAGGGAAAATACTTTCTAAAAGCAAAGTAAAGTATTAAGAGAAAAATTAGCTAAAAGCAAAGACAAGTTTTTTTTTTATAATCATATCGGCCCAAGCAAGGAATTTTACTGCCATTGTTGTGCAGGGAGTTACATAAGAGGAAAGTTATGAGAAAGAATGAAAGGGTATAGGGGGTGTCCGAAAGTGGGTAAGAGAAGTATGAGAATACTGATGAGAGGGGAGTGGACCAAGAAAGGAGCATAAGAGAGAGAGGATGCAGGTTAGTGAGATAGGAGATGAATATTGACTTTACATTTCAATTCTTGGAAATTGTAGCTGTCGGAAAAGCAAGTAAACGGAAGGGAATTCTACAGTCGGGAAGTGCAAGAAAAGAATGTGTTGGAGTAGAATCTGCGTTTACATTTTATTGGTTTCACAGTAAAAAAGCGGAACCTAGTTGCTAATCTTGCGGCTCAAGTAAAGTCATATATAGGGGGCACCAGTGGGCTAAGTTCCTCGGATCAGAAGCCGTGAAAGTCTTTGTAGAAGAGACACAGGGAAGCCACATTGCGCCGGTGAGAAAGTTAGTGTATCTGAGCTGTTAAGTCGGGATCAATCACATTACAAATTCTCCGTTGGATGTTGTCAAGGACACCTAGATGGATAGCAAGAGCACCCGACCAGATATGGCAGCAGTATTCAATGCTCGGGCGGATGGTAGATTTATATATGTGCAATATATTTTACACATGAGTACTGAACTGTTATGTAATATCAGTCTTGTTATATGGCATTGAATGCTGGACAATCTCCACGGAGAAGAAAAAGAGACTTGATGGAAGAGAAATATAGTTCTAGAGAATTACCGAGAATACCATGGACAGATTATGTGAACAATGACGAAGTTCTAGGGAAAGGGAAAACAAAAAGGACATTTATACTTTTGACATTTCTAGGGTGCATACTGAAGAATCTGATATATACAGGACGTATTGAGGGACAGAGAGAAAAAAGGATAACTTCACGAGATTGGGTGAATAGACCTTGAGAGATATGGCGAAAAGCCAAACTTATTAAGAGCTACAAAGGACAAACCATTGTGGAGAGCCATATTCGCCAACGAGTTGAAATGAAATGGCACATAAAAAAGAGGAAAATAATTAGCTAGCTATAATTTAGTTGAACAGGTTTTAGTAAAATCATCCAACAAGGTTTATGAATTGAGATTATTATCATATATGTTGATTTTGTGTATACGTTGTATAGCTAAAAGCGCTTAGTTAAAAGAAATATTTAGACAAAATTCAGATAATTTCCCTACTGAAAAGAAAAAAGATGATTTCACATGAAAAATTGCCTAAATTCTTAATCACAGGCCTTCACAGTAGTTTCATACATACGCAATATTTTAACGAGTCTTTTATAAAAGAGGGATTGCTACTTAAATACACTACATATATATTACACTATTTACATTATTTGGACCATTTTCCTTGTCTTTGCTGCCATGTTTAAGATGTTTCAGCCGTTGTACACTCCGGCCTTCTTCAGGTTTTCGGAATTTTGAACCGAAACCTATCATACAATCACTGGAGTATATCATTCTTATTCCAGGTGCGAAGGACCTTCTTGTAGCCATGAGTTACCTCCCTTTAACTTGACAATGGTCCGAATAATGTAAATAGTTTAAATACTATCTCATCCCAGAATTATAGACAAATACAATATATATAGGCAGCAACCTTTCTTTCAAACATATTTCTTTAAATACGGCCGAAAAGAATGATTTAATTATTGTTTTTATTTTCCAACACCCTAATATTTTGTTCCATTTTGTATGACGTAATGAATATAAAAATTATCCATAGTTTTTATTGTCCAAAGCCCTTTCGCCCGCTTTTACAGAAATTTTCATTTTTTTTTTTTATTTTGCTTTGGTGTTCTTATTTTTTTTTTTTCTGATGTTTTGACTGTTATGTAGCAAATTTTTGTTGTGTTGTTTTTTAAAAAGAAGGTTCATTTCCAACCGCCACATGCTGTGCGGGACTGAAGTTCATGTGAGTGTTGTTTTATTTTTAAAAAAGAATCAACACTTTATTTACACTATTAAATAATGTAAGATCGATGGTATGAGAGAAATGTTTGATACATAAGACATATCGAATAGCAAAATGTTTCTGATATTTTCATTTCTATAGAAATATATTTCTATATTATAATATGCACCTGATGATTGCGAATGCATAAAATTCCGAGTCATGCTTTAAACTTAGGACGATATGTACAGTGATTAATATATACACTACCGACCATAATTATTAGGTCACCTCAGCTTTTTTCTTAATTATGTATTTCATACTATTTTTAGTATTTATTGCCAAGTGGATAATTCTTCATAAATATAGAATGGTTCTTTGGACGAGTGGCAGGCAGGAAGCCTTTGCTTTGGTCATCCAATATGAAGACGAGACTAGCATGGGGAAGAGAGCACAAAACTGGACACCAGAACGGTGGTCAAAAGTGTTGTAGATTGATGAGACTAAGTTTGAAATGTTTGAGAGTAAAAGGAGGTTGTACGTGCGGAGGAGGTTTGGGAAGTGAGTGAAAGATGAGTGTGTACAGTCATCGATGAAACATCGTGTTGGATCCTGCATGGTTCGGGGCTATTTTGCAGGCCCGAGTTCAGGTGACTTGGTTGAAGTAAGAGGACTATGAAGAAGGAACAGTACCATTCAACCTTACAGAGATATGCAATTCCATCTGGTTTGGCTATTGTGCGACAAACTTTCATTGTCCAGCAGAATAACGACCCAAAACATACTTTTAAATTATGCCAAAATTATTTAAAATTAAAGGAAATTGCTGGAGGGTTAAAAGTTATGTGTTAGCCACCTCAGTCACCAGACCTCTTACCAAATAAACTCGCATGGGATGAGTTGGACAGGAGAAGTAAGAAGAAACAGCCTAGTAATGTTAGGAATTTAGTTAGGTGTCTAAAGGATACCTGGAGTGAGTTGTCGGAGGATTATTTAAAAAAAATTGTGGCAAGAATGCCCAGAGAGTGGTCAGCCATTGTGAAGGCAAAAGGAGTTTATTCTGATGAAACTGCAATATAGGTAATTATTGCATATTTATGAATTCATTTGATGTACATACTATTGTGCAGTATTAACAAAAGAACCATTCTATTTTCATTTACAATTATTCACTTCGTAATAAATACTACCAAATAGTATGAAATACATCATTTTTATAAAATACTTGGGTGGTCTAATAATTAAGTCCGGTAGTATATATATATATATATATATATATATATATATATATTGTCTCTTAAACCCGTAATTTCTGTACAATATGTACCCATCCGAACTAAGATCTGTGCAAACATCGATCTACAGTTGCATTCATTTAATCTTGCTCAACATTTTATTTATGAATAAAAGCAAATAAATATTCTAGCATGTTTACTCGTTTTATTATCCAAGTTTACGTTTAAGAACAAATACAGTGAGTCCATAAAGTTCATGTGCACCGTCAAAAATTATAACTTGATTTGAATTTGCAATTTTTTAAAGTGCACATGAACTTTATGGACACACTGTATTTAGGGCCTTACATTAATAATAATAATAATAATAATAATAATAATAATAATAATAATATCCCTTCGTCTTCATCTATGGATTACTGTCGTATACAAATTTCTTTTCGGGTCCCAACCAGATACCTAAAATCAGAAATGTCTTCATGCTATTTTTCACTGATCAATTATGTTTTAAAAAAAGACAAGTAACTTAGAACAACATAGATAAAATTCAAATTGTTATTCTTGTTCTTTTGTTGTTGTTATTATTGTTATTGTTGTTTTCTTTTTTCTTCTTCTTTCATTGCCTGTACCTCTCTCCTATCAGTCATAGTTCTCGAAATCTTCCTGCCCTTTGTAATACTTTGCACTATTTTACTCTCATGATTCCTGCCAGCCCTTGTTCTCCAATCAACATACACAATTCGCGTTCATTATTGACATGGCTGATCATGGATCAATAAAATTCCTCTCATACTCCTTACGAACTTTAAAAATATTCATCTCTTAACCAATTGTCCCGATTCACACAATCTCGTAAGGTAGGTTTTATTTCTGCCTTCCATCATTCCTTTTAACTATTTGCTCAGTCAGGGTTATATTTTCCAACCCCCTCCCTCTCATTAATAATATATACAAGTATTTTAACCTGGCTCTTTCCGAATATTTATAATAAATAAATAGACTCAAAGAAGCTATAAATTAGCTTACTAAACTCAGAAGTTCATTGGTCAATGAATATATTACAGTTGCTTATGAATCTATTTGTAATAGAAAAAATATGGTTGATCTTACAAATTTTGTAACAGACGGTAAACATAGTTGTCAAAACTTTCAAAACCTACAGCGCGTTTGAAATTGTAGTGGATAAGAAATTAAGAATTAAAATCACCCTTCTTCTTCACTTTTACAAAAATTCACAATCATGTGTGAAATCCTATTTTTCTAAATAGAAAAAGGACTGACCATGTGCTTAAAGAAAAGTCGAAACCAAATTTCGCAAGTAGGTGTTAAAATGATTCTGACCAATGACAGCGACTTGCATGACCAAAAAGGACTTCCCAAGTAAGTGCAAAAAATCTAGATTTCAATAAAAGGACTTCATCGGCGTCAGTCAGCCAGAGAGTCAGATGGGAGCCGCGGGACGAAACATCTAAAATGTAACTTCAACTTCAAGTGACTCGGACATTGCCCTCATTTTCCTTTTACTTCTTCTTCTCCATCCATAGATATTCAGATCAAACAAACATATATATACGTACGTACGCATATACTTTTTCAAGAATTACTACTACGAACATTTTCTACAAATCTTGATACCCATAACTTTATCACTGAACACGAATTCTACCATTAACTTCTTAATAATGTTTCTAATTGCACATTAACTTTTACAACTTTTGTTATTCTTTGTTTTTAATAAATTTCTATTTTTAAAATGAAAAATTTTATTCTACACATTCCAACCTGCCCATAACCAACCTTCTGATGATGAAAACCTTCTGATAATTCTTCTGATGATAATTCTGCATAAAACTGCAAGAGGTTCGGTTATGTATGACACAAGGCCGAATCAAAGAAACATTAACCAGCCCCCTACGGCTTCAAAATAACGTCGCAGATTAGTTAATATATGCGAATGTAGAAAATTCAAATTGGAACCAGTTTTCGCGCAAAAATAAATTAAACTTGAGTTTTCGTAATATTTATGAAATGTATTGAATTTTATTACAATTCTTTAACGGAGTTCAACAAATATTCACTTCATTTAAAGGACCGCATAACTTTAGGCTTTTTTTCTTGTGGGAATATTTAAAAGATGAAGACTACAAAGCTACAAAGCTAACAATGATCGCTAAAATAAAAGGTTCCATAGCGGAAGAATACAACCAAATACTTATCCAAATATTGATTGCATCTCTAAATTTCATTGCGTTGCTTGATTGATCAATTCATTGAATGGTTGATTCATTCGTTTTCTACGCCTACAAGCTTTCAACAGAAAATATTTTTAGATTAAAGGTTTGTTTTTTTTTTAGGTGATAAATTCAATAATACATGATTACTAATTAAACTTTCCCAAGGTTACTTGCGCGTAGGAATTGGAACTCGGTTCACCGATTAATATTTCTGAGAAATTATACATTGCAACATCCGCCTATTCAAGAGTAATGCATCTAGTACTGCAAAATAGTTACTGGCTAGCTTCCTTAGCTTCGTTGAACGTACGGGAATATTATATGGCCGTAAACCTACGGTTTGGGAGATTTACGTGTATGTCGTCTTTTTTCGGCAGACCACACACATCTAGACTTTTTCTTATGGGGGGAAACTTAAAAGGTAATATATATGCTACCAAGCCAGCAACAGCTGAAATTAAATGTTCCATAGAGCAAGAATACATCCAAATACCTATCGAAATGTCGATTCTTGCTTGGGATTCCACTACGTCATGTTTTCAACAATAGATGAATCATTAAGGATATCAGTTGGAAAATATAGAACGTTAAAATCTTACGATCGTGCATTCATAATAAATAATGTCTTTATGTACCTTATTTAAATAATAAGATATACTTTCTTCTACTTGAAATATTTATAAAGAAAACTTCAAAAGGAGTATACATTATTAGAGATCATGCATAAATATATATGTGTGTGTGTGTGTCTGTGTATGTGTTTGTGTGTGTGTCTGTGTGTGTTGTGTGTGTGTGTGTGTGTGTGTGTGTGTCTTTGTGTGTGTCTTTGTGTGTGTTTGTATGTGCTTGTGCATTATATTTATAGGATATGCGAATATAGATTTTCGATTCGTATCTTTTTTATATGACTGTCAAATTAGATGCAGAAAATTAAAAACTGTAAGATCACATGAAAAAATATATAAAAACTTAACCAGAACAGCCTGTCTAGCATTTTGAACTTAACTTGCATATATATATATATATATATATATATATATATATATATATATTGTGTATTTAAGCATGAAAGACAAGGTATTATTTTTTTATATAGTTTTCGTGTAATCTTATCATTCTTAATGATTTTTATTTCCAGAACAACAATTATATAAAAATTATCCAATTTTTGTTGTTTTTCTCAGTACTTTCGGGATACTTTAAGACATTATCAAGGATGGATATGTTTTTACGTTTGACTGAATATACGTAGGTGTTATGTATGAGTGTAAAATCATGTTTGTATTTCATATTCCGAACACGGTAAGCATATTGTTGCCATGTTCGTAGTTCATATTAATAAGTGTTGGATTTTTTTAATTGCTAATGCTTCCACTATTTTAGTCAGTTTTGGTATGTGGATAATGCCATTATATTTGTATTACTAACGAATAAATTACTGATAGAGTTTGGTAGGTTTCCGTGTGTGTTTAAATGATATCGAATTCAACTTGGGTCTGAGAGATGCAACTTGTGTCTTCACGTCATGGTGTTACTTTTTATATGATTTATGTCCTGAAACAAAAACATTATAAGATCACACGAAGAATTATATAAAAAAAACTTAACCACTATATATATATATATATATATATATATATATGTGTGTGTGTGTGTGTGTGTGTGTGTGTGTGTGTGTGTGTGTGTGTGTCAGTATATATATATTACTGTGCAAAAGTATTAGAACAAGAACTATTTTATCTTTTATGAGGCATCAAAATAAAGTTTAAAATCACCCCTGTCTTAACACTTTTTCACACGACCGGTAGTTTGAAAAGATTTAGAACAGCGGTGATTTTCCTAAAACCCTCACTTAAATTCAAATAAAGGGTGAAAAGCCAAGCATTTGTAAGTATTATTTAACTAAAAAGGAAGAGGAAGGAAGGCTTTGGAATTTGAATTGATCCTCACAAAGCCCTGATCTGGACCCTATTAAACATTTATGGGATTTTTTTGATAAACAAATTGATAAACTAATGTTATTTTACAGGACACAGTTTGGGAAGAAATATAGGTTACTTGTCAGGAGACACCATTAGATACATTGAAGAAGCTTGTGATGACAATGTCTGACAGAATGAAGGCTGTGATGAAAGCAAAAGGCTATTATACTAAATATTAAATTTATTTTGTAACAAGTATTTTCTTGTTAAAGCCTTTGTTGATTAAATCAAATAAAATTACTTCAAATAACTGTTTATTTTCTGTCAATATTACTCATAAAAGATAAAATAGTTCTTGTCCTAATACTTTTGCACAGTACTGTACACACACACACACACACACACACATATATATATATATATATATATAGTCTTGTAATAGTTGTTACAATGGTTTATAAATTCATACTATCACTACACAAACATTTTCGCGTTTCGAAGCTACCTGTAGGTGCTTCTCATCGGGTGGCGAAGTTGAAATGAAAAATTAAATGGTGAAAACGATTTATTTGTGGTTATATGATGTTTAAGTGAAAGTGGGGTTGGGAGGTTATTCTGATTCTGTCGGCTGTTTTGTAGTCTTAGAGATATGGGTTATGAGAGGTGGCTTAGATGAAGACTGGTTTCTTATTTATCTTGTCTGGATGTGGTGAAAGTGGCGTCGTTGTTAATGAGAACGGTGTAAATATATGTGGTGTGGGATTTTAGAATGGTCTAGTCGTTCGTTCATGGTTCTTGAGGTGCTGCTATTTGGTTTGGAGACGGGTATGGAGTAACTTAGTTTTGGACAGGTCGCTTTTTCGTTTAGTTTAGGTTGTTTTATATTGGCTACAAAACCAAGACATCCAATATATAACAAACTATAACCATAACAGGAAAAATAGAAATAGAAAAATAATTTGGTACACACCTCCTTTCAATCAAATGATAAACACTAAGTTAGGACAAAAGTTCCTAAATTTAATTAAAAAACACTTCCCCAGCACAACCGCCCTTAGTAACATCTTCAACAAAAATACACTTAAACTAAGCTACAGTTGCACAAACAACCTAGAAAAAATCATAACAAACCATAACAAATATATCCTAAATTAACACGCAGATCAAAATAAAATTAATTACCAAAATACAATAGAAAACAACAATAAAAACCTATGTAACTGAAGAAACCCCAACAACTGCTCACTAAAGAATAAATGTAAAATAAACTCAATAATCTTCCAATGCAACATAACATCAATTGAAAATCCTACTATAAATAAAGTGTATATCGGATCAACTAAGAACACTTTTAAGCAGCGCTGTTTCATGCACATAACTTCATTAAAAAACAACTTATACCGAAACCAAACATCCTTTTCTGCAGACTTTTGGAAGCTAAAGGACCCAAAACAGAAACCCAAAGTAAAATGGAAAACTCCAGAAAAAACTAGATCTTGCAACTCACTTAACGACTTTATGTTTAAGTGAAAAGCAACATTCTATATTACCTCAACGAACTATTAAACCGTAGAGACGAATTAGCAGCATTATGCAAACATCACAAATATTCCTCGTTAAAATTTAAATAAACAAAAAACACCTCACCCACACGACCCCCAAAAAATGCAATAAATACACATAACCGACCCTCAAAATAAATAGAACAAAAAGCGTAGAATTAAAAGAAAATAAATCCCACACCACACCAACGATAATTCCATCTACCTGTAAATGGTAGTAAAATAAAAAAGACTATCAACGCTGCAAAAAAAAAACATATATCTTAATATAAAACCTAAACTAAACAAAAAAGCGACCTGCCCAAAACTAAGTTATCTCATGCCATTCTCCAAACCAAATAGCAGCACCTCAAGAACAATTAACGAACGACTAGACTAAAATCCCACACCACATATATTTACACCCTTTTCATTAACAACGACGCTACTTTCACCACATCCAGACAAGATAAATAAGAAACCTATCTTAATATAAGCCACCTCTCATAACCCATATCTCTAAGACTACAATACGGCTGACAGAATCAGAATAAGCTTCCAACCCCACTTTCACTTAAACATCATATCACCACAAATAAATCGTTTTCACCATTTAATTTTTCATTTTAACTTCGTAATCCGATGAGAAGCACCTACAGGTAGCTTCGAAACGCGAAAATGTTTGTGTAGTGATACGATGAATGTATAAACCATTGTAATAACTATTTAAATATAACGCTCTACGTTTGTATCGAGCACTCTTTATAAAAGTGAATGCATGAACAGCAGGTTAAAAAACCTACGAGTTCTACAACTTTGTTACACGATATATATATATATATTACCTTTCGGTATCTTCAGCCGATTTAGAATAACAGATTTTTCCGTTTTTGATCAAGAATTTTTACGATTTTTATGACCAAAGACTAACTCCTTAATATATATTTATGTATATATATATATATTAATCATGTCCCCCCAAGCAAGGCATTCCCCTGTCACTATAACGCAGGGGGTTACACAGGGCGATAGACGAGTTAGGATGTACATAGGGGGAGAGTTGGAGAGAATGAGAGGGTTAGTCTGTTAGGAGGTGTCTATTGACCTTACATTTAAACTCCTGGAGGTTATAGCCGTCGTGGAAGCAAGCATGCGGAAGAGAATTCCACAGGCGGGAAGTGCGAGAAAAGAAGCTGTTGGAGTAGAAATTGCGGTTACATTTCATCGGTTTCACTGTAAAAGGGTGGGACCTAGTTGCCAGTCTAGTATCTCGTGCGAACTCACACCTAGGGGGGAACCAGTGATTTAAGTTCATCAGAGCAGAAGCCATGAAAGTATTTATAGAAGAGACACATATATATATAAACAACTTTTAATTGATTCGACCGCTATTTTATTTAATTCTTTCAGATTATGTAGTATCATTAGTCACATATCGGAAACAATTTTGTGGAGTATCTTCTCATCTCTAGTCATTATCAAAGACATTAACGTTATCACTAGTACGGAAAAAATAAATTTTCGCTTCGCTCAAGTAGTTTTTAATACTACATTTCTAATTCAAATATACATGACTCATATAAGCACGTATATATGTTAAATAGTTTTGATATTTTTTAAAAATTAATTCATTTGAATTCTCAAAACTTGCCAACTCTCCTAGATAAAAAATAAATTTGTAATCACATTATGTTACCTGAATTCGTCATATCTCCATTTAAATTAGAAATACAATATTCATTAAAAAAAAGTAGTAGATTAAAGCCTCTTTATATAAAGTTGTTTGAATAATTCTTTCAGTTCTGTGTGCCGTGCCCCTTGAGGATGTAAGCGATCATGGCCTTCCACATCTCCCTGTCCCTTGTAGCTCTTAGTATTTTTCTCTTGTTATTTCTCACAAAGTCTACTCTGCTATTCATCTGCTTAAGCCCATCAAGTATGGTACGCGTTGATTTCCCCTGTCTCTTTTCTTCCTTTCAATCTTGTGAGTATCGAATTATCCAAGCATTCTTTCCTCATTACTTCTCCCAGATACTTCAGCTGTCTCTTCCTGATGTCAATAATAAGCTTTTATTTTGTTTCCGTACTCTTCAAAATCTCGTTCTTGCTTACATGTTCGGTCAATGTTACCCTCAGTATCGTTCATTAGAAACACATTTCGATTGCTTCAAGTATTTTCATTAATCTTCATGAGATTGTCCAGCATTTTCTGCCATGTAGAATGATAGATATCAGTAAACATTCCAGTAACCTTTGTGTCTAACAAAATTTTATTGTCTCTCAATACTCTACACAGCGTCTAGATGCATCCTTGGTCATGCTTATATTCCCACGGATCTCCCTGTCGCATTTTCTGTCCTCTGGTAGAATACTTACCAGGTTTTTAAATTTCGTTACCTTCCTGATTTTTATATCAACCGTCTGTAATTGGTAATTTGATATAATCTTTTTGCTGCTGACAATGCGTTCAGTTTTCTTGCAGTTTATCCTTAGTTTATTCTTCTCGCTTTCTCTTGCTAAATTTTGTAGGATGTACTGTAGTTTCCTTCCTTCAACACTATGTTATCTGCATATCTTATATTGTTCAGATTGTGGTCTTCAATGACAAGTCCTGGAAAGACTTCTAGTTCTCTCAGAATGGCTTCGCTATATAGGCTAAATAGATCCGATGAGAAGGCAGATCTTATTATTTTTATAAAAGAATGATTTTATAGAATCTCCGTAAACTACATTTGAGCCTAGTAATATATTTCTTTATTTACGACTAGCAGTATAGCCCGGCGTTGCTCGAGTGTAATGAAAGCTTTAAAACTAATTCATGGTTCTGGAGGGCAGATTCTTTGGACGTTGGCACGAAAGACTAAAAAGCAAAAGTGTTTCCAGTTAAAGCGAAACCGTAGACTGAAAGAAAAATGAATGGATGTAAGTCAAATTTTGTTTTACTGGTATCGATATCAAATAAGTTTGTTTCATCGTAAACTGCATTTTGAAAGCTAAATAAGTCCTCTGAGTAAATGGTATCATGGCTGAGACTAAGAACTACAATTATACCTACTTAGACCCAAACCCGAAGCAAAAACTAAAATAAAAGGGCTTAAAAAATACAGACATACAGGCAGATAACCAGACACACAAACAAACATCTTGCCTTATATATATATATATATATATATATATATATATATATATATAACTACAGGCTTGAAAATTTTGAATATCGTTTATTATGTTTTTGTCTATGAGTGTATCAAATTTGATTAAAATCGGACCACTCCTTCTATAACTCGATTTTTCGATTATCGATTTTCGATATTTATCGAGGGTACCTCGACACAAAACCTAGCTAAGAACACTCGCAGACGCTTATAGTACAACTGTGTAAATTTTCAAGAAAATCGGTTCAGCCGTTTCGGAGTCTATAGGTAACGGACACACACAGACACACACACACAGAGACACACACACAGACAAAATTCCATTTATAAATAAGTTTAGGTTGGTGACAAAACACCTATTTCTGTTCCATTACTTGACATTGTGCCATATTAGGTTAAATTTAACTAATGCAGATATTATACGATTTATGGGTTGTAAAGAGGTCCCTCAAAAGACCAAGTCGGGGACACTATAATCAAACAGGTACAAAAATTTAAATACCTGAGAAGCATTTTGACAGAAAATAGAAAGTGCGAGACTGAGTTCAGAGGGCAGATTGGCATGGCCAAAGACGGAATTCAAACACTAAACAGGACATTTAAAAACAGGAAGATTTCTTTGGAGACAAAGAAAAGAGTACTAGACTGTTAATTGATATCTGTCCTCTTATATAGTAGCGAATATTGGACGATCTTCTTAAAGATGAATGATAGACTCCAAGCAACAGAACTGTAGTTCTACAGAAGAATGCTGAGGATACAATAGATCGAAAATGTGAAATTGACGAGGTTTTGAAGTTAATGTAAACGGAAAGGAAACTCATCCTAAGCATCAGGAAGAAACACCTGAGATTTTGGGGGCACGTAATGAGGAAGGAGTGCTTGGAGAACCTAATACTCACAAAGCGGGTATAGGGAAAGAGAGACATTGGGAAAGTAGCATGAGAACTACTTGATGGGCTTGAGCAGGTGAATTGTGGAAAGAGAATATGGAAAGATACCAAGTATTAAGCGTGATAAGAGAGAGGTTAAATAAAATCCATGATCGTTCACGTCCTGAAAGGACATGACACATAAATAAAAAGACTGTAGTCTTTGTTCGAGAATTAGAATATTGAAGGAGCAAAAGACTAGGTAGGTGAAACAAAGAAAATGTTATTAAAAGGTAAAGGAACGTCGGAAGAAAAATGAGTGGATCACTGAAAAGATTCTTGACATGATGCAAAAGAGACAGAAAACAATGTAAAGTCATGGAACGGAGTACAGAAAACTACAAAAGAAAATAAAGACAGGTTAAAGAAAAATAATCTAGCCCAGGGGAGAACGTTCTTTTTAAAATGTTAAAAAACAACACATCCTATTGGGAGTCAGGTTCAACAGAAAAACCGGTCAGGAACACGATTTACATAATTCAGGGTCCGAAGTTCTCACATAAATGTCATTTAAATCAGATCAGAAAAAGGCTGTTAGAAGAATCTAACGGCCTACGTCATGAAGAGGAAGAAGTAATGGACACAATATTTGACACATTCGATATTTCAGAACCACGGAAATCTAGCAGAAAAAGAAAATTTACAGAGGCTTTGATGATTAATCCGACGAGAAAAAATATTAAACACCCCTGCGAGGTAAAAGCTTAAGAGGGGTATGTCATGGGTCCTTATCTGTAATTTCAGAATAAATTCTTCCAAACACTATATATAGTACGCCTCTCAAGAGAGAGTCGAGTTGGTAGTAGTTCACTGCAAACAAGACTGACAGTCATACTAACATTTTCCACATTTTCTATTGTCATTTATTGTTAACATATATTTGATATTTCTACTGTGTTGGTCGTGTTGTTCGTTTCGGACCTTAACCTGGTCCATAACAGATAGCTCATAAACAAATGCGCTGAAATAGAGAGAATGAGCACGACAAACAAAGGAGATATGTAAAACAAAATTAAGGAACTAACAGGATGAAAGACATGCTCAGCAACTGGAGGTATAAAAGCAAAGGACGGAACACAAACTAGAAAAAAAGATATATTTCGGCGATGAAACGAGTATATCAAAGATCACTTACACGACACTAGAGAGCAACAGGCAATAAACAAAATATACGGAACAATATTCGGACGGACCAGAAATATTGAAAACCGAAGTTGAAGCGGCACTAGCAAAAACTGAATAGAAACAAAGCAGCAGAAGCTGACGTTATTGTAATAGAGATGCTGATGGTCTTAGACCGCTTTGGTGTAGACAGAATCACAGAAATAATAACCGAAATCTACAGCAGTGGCTATATATCGGAAGGCGTAAGCAGATCAATTTTCATAGCACTACCTAAGAAGTCAGGTGCAAGGGAATGTGAACTCCACCGAACACTCAGCATAATGATCCACATAACACAACTCATCATCCGGATTCTGATAAACAGATTGCCCAGCAGAATCATCCCAGAGATAGGATAAAGACTGTGTGGGTTCGTTAAAGATACTGGAACAAGGAATGCGAAATTCATGCTCAGAATGGCTTTTGAAAGAGCAACACAAATAAGAAGAACCTTCATCTGTGCTTTATAGACTACGCAAAGTGCGTTGTAGTGCATTGGATATCGGCTCGGAACGGGTAATCGGGAAGCCGAGTTCGAATCCCAGCTGAATTCATTGCACTTACGCACAAATACCCTTGGGAAAGGTATTAATCCCTCTATTCCTTCCTTTCGAGACATGATCGCCCAAGCGTGTATCACGTATGGCACTTAACTGACTGAAAGTCATTTGACAAAGTATGCCACAATGACTTGTTTGAGAAGCTCGGCTACATCGAAATTTTCGGGAAAAACATTAGAATAATCATGAACCTATATCGGCAGCAAACCGCTTGCGTACATGTAAGAAATTAATTCAGCAAGTATACGAAAATAGAAATATGCATAAGACAAGGATGTCTTATTTTCTCACCGGATCTATTCAACTTAAACAGCGAAACAATTCTGAGAAAAATTAAATTCTTGCCAGGATTCGTCATTGGCGGCCACAATTTCAGCAATGTACTATACGCTGGTAGCACTGTGCTTATAACTGACACAGAAAAGAAAATGCAGGACCCCTTACAGATGTTTGCAAGAGAAAACGATAAAAAACGACTGAGCATAAACTTCAAGAAAACTGAATATGTGGTCATCACCAAAATTCCAAATACAGATGGGTGAAAGTAAAATAAAACAAGTAAAGAAATTTAAATATTTGATAAGTGTCCTGACGGAAGATGGAAAGTAGGACGTCGAGATCAGAAAACCATTAGCATGGCCAAGGACGCATTTCAAAAGCTAACCAGAATATTTAGAGACAGGAAAATCTCATTTGAAACAAAAAATAGTGCTGAACTGCTATATGATATCTGTCCTTCTGTATGGCAGTGAATGTTGGCCGATATCCTCAAGGATGAAAGAGAAGCTTGAGGAAGCAGAAATATGGTTTTACAGAAGGATACTGAGGATGCCATTGGCTGATCACATGATAAATATTGCAGTGTTGGAGAGAATGCAAACGAGAAGAAAAACTTATACTTAACATCAGGAAGTGACGGCTGAGGTTCCTGGGACAAATAATAAGGAAGGAGGGCCTGGAGAATCTGATACTCGCAAAACAGATAGAAAGAAAACAGAGACAAGAGTAAGCGGCGCAAGACATGTTTGATAGACCTGAGCAAATGGATGGCGGAGCTAGGTTTGGGAGAGATAACCAGAGGAAAAATATTCAGAGCAACAAGAGACGATGCCAAGTAGGTGTCCATGATCACCTACGCCCCGAAGGGACACGATACATAAAGAAGCAGAAATAAAGAACGGAAAGAAAAACGGGGTAAATCAAATACTACCCAGTATAGGTATGGGCAGTCTGTTTTCACAGGAATAAAGAGGGGGAACTTCGCTCAGTCCTATTCGACAACAATACGATATTAAAAAAATATTCAGAAAACATTGCCATTAGGGTAAATTATTAGCATTATTATTGTCTGTGAGTCGACAATGTTAAACAGATTAGGGAAGTTGAATGGAAATATTTTATTCTATTTTGACAACGGACTTCTTAAATTGTTTTAACATAAAAATGATAAGCGGGAAATCGACTGGAATTTAAACATTTAGACAGTTGAGTTATACTAGACAAAAAGTCATTTCGAATTCGGGCTTCTATAGATTGAAGATCTTATGGGTCAAACGTAACATAGAATTAGAAGAAAGTAATCACAACGATAGGCGCCACGGTGTCTGCAAATCAGGATGTAGTGCGGACTGATTTGTGGGATAATATTGATTCGTTAAGATCAGAGTTTCTTTGAGCATATCAATTTTCTGACGTGCCAAGTTCCGAAAATATGATTTAATTAGTCTCCTTCTATAGTACTCACGCTCTGACTTTTTCTTTCTGTATCTCTCTTTCCTTCTCTCTCTTTTAGAGTTTTTTCTCTCTCTCTCTCTCTTTCTTTCTCTCTCTCTTTTAACGTTTATCTGTTTTACTTTATCTCTTTGCTTTTTTTATTATTTCTCTTTTTTTACACACTTGACTTTCTTTTTATTTCCGTCTCTTTTTTCTTTCTCTCCCTCTCTTCCTCGATCTCTGTTTTCTTTTTCTCTCTCTTCTTCTCTCTTTCTATTATTTTCTTTCTCACTTTATTTCTCCATTTCTCTCTCTCTCTCTTTCCATCTCTCACTCTAACTTTTTCTTTCTGCTCTCTCTCTTTTTTACTACTCTCTTTCTCTTTCTTTTCTCTCTCTTATTTTCTTTCTCTCACTTTCTTTATAGCTCTGAAATTTCTTTCTTTCTCTGTTTAGTACTCTCTCTCTGTCTCTATTTTCTGTCTCTCTCTCTCTCTCTTTTACTACTTTCTTTCTCTTTCTTTTCTCTCTCTTATTTTCTTTCTCCCGCTTTCTTTCTAGCTCTGCAATTTATTTATTTCTCTTTTTAGTACTCTCTCTCTCTCTCATTCTCTTTCTAACTTTATTTCTTTTTCCCTCTCTCTTTCTCTCCCTCTTTCTTTTTCGCTTCTTCAAACAATGTGTGCTGCCAAAATAACTACCATGTATTAGTCAGTTAAGTGCCACACGGGATACACGCTTTGGGCGATCATGTCTCGAAAGAAACATGACTGACTGGGAAAAATATAATTCCGTAGTAGGTTGACATTGCTTTCTGCGGTAGACTGGTTGCCAGCCAAGGCTATGGAACCCAATCTGTCCTATTATTTATCACATAACCCAGGGAAGAGACGGATTAATATTTTTCCCCATGGTATTTGTGTGCAAATGAATGCAAGGAATTCAACTGGAATTCGAACTCGGCACCCCGATTTATTGTTTTGAGTCGATATCCACTGGGCCACAACGCATATACCTCCCAGAAATATCTTCCACAAGATGCTAAGACATTAACTAGAAGAAGAAATCATTACCGCAAATGTCTTACTATTAAGTGTGAAGTATATCTGAAATGTATATGCGAGAGGCATTTCTATAGAATCCTATATTTTCATGCCGGTTAATTCACTTCTAATATTTATTTCCATTTTCTTTTTCTCAAATCTTCCATTGGAATATTTTTTAGTCGGGTTTTTTTTTCTTGTTTTTATTTTGCCAATATTTTCAGAGTTACTTCTTGATGGCTCAATAATTTTAAAATATTTTTTCACTCTCAATATTATATGTATTTTTCTCTGAAACCAATCAACTTCTATATTATTTACATACAATATAATAAAAAAAGCTTTAATAATAAAACATATGCAAATATTTCTAAAAACATTTAGAAGATATTATATGTTATGATTAGCATAATATATGTTTTAAAATATCGTAATGTTCACCGATATTCTGTAACTTAAGTCTCATACGTAATACGCGGTTGGGCGATCATGTCTTGAAAGATACATGGCTGACTGGGCAGATGATTATTCCGCAGTAGGTTTCCATTACTTAGACTGGTTGTTAACCAAAGCTATAAAACCCAGTCTATCCTGCTATTTAACTCATAGCTTGAGGGAGAAGCGACAGATTAATACCTTTCTAAAAGGTATTTGTGCGTACGTGAATACAACTGGAATTTGAATATGGCTCTCTAATTTCTCGTTTTATGTTCCCGATATCCATTGCACCACAACGCACATCTGAGGTGCAATGGATATCGGCTCGGAACGAGAAATCGAGAAACCGAGTTCGAATTCCAGTTGAATTCCTTGCATTCATTTACGCGTAAATACCCTTGGGAAAGGTATTAATCCGTCTCTTCCCTACAGTTATGGCTTAAATAATAGGACAGATTGGATTCTATAGCCTTGGCTGGCAACCAGTCTACCGCAGAAAGTAATGGCAACCTACTACGGGATAATCTTCTGCCCAGTCAGTCATATCTCTTTTAAGACATAATCGCCCAAGCGTGTATCTCGCATGGCACTTAACTGACTGACTGAATTTCTCGTTCCGAGCCAATATCCACTGCACCACAACGCACATAACTGCTTAACACCAAACCGGAATAGGTGTAGAGAAAGATGCCCGTCAAAATCTAAGCAATGTACTTAGAAATAAAAAGGAAAGAACCACTGCTAAACGGTTAAATGACATCATTACTCCTACATCACAACAAATACTGGACAATTTTCCAAAACATAAGCAGAGAAATCGAAGCAACAGAGATGAGGTTCTACAAAAAATCATAACAATAACATGGACTGAACACATGAGCAACAAGGAAGTTCTGAGCAAAATCAGAGTGACAGTTCATGAGACAGTCGCACTTTCTGGAAACACTTGATGACGAAATAGGGCCTGGAGAATTTGACACATTTGCAGACATCATCATAAGCTTTGTTCTCAAGCTGTTCAGACAGTAGACTTTCATTTTCTTCAACTTGACACAATTTACTCAAAATATCTAACCCACGAACGACCTCACATTTTTCACTTGAAAGCAAACATTTGGATACTAATCGCAATATCAAGTGTATGTCAGGGTGATAAACACTTTCAAGTACCACCTGTAAAGCAGAATTTTCAATGTGTATCAAGTCGTATCTGTCAAAGTGAGCCATACTTGCTATAAATTGATAGTAACAGAAACCTAAATACATTCCTAATGGAGAAAATGACCTGCATTTTTTTTTCTTTATCAAAATATAAATTTCTGAGGATTATTGCCATATGTGTAACGCTTTGGCCTTCAACATAATTGACCCTGAGATTTCGGCCAAGATTTAAAACTTCTTCTCCAAACTACTTCCTTAAATGAGTAGCATCTCGTGTATCTGGGATCATTTTACGTACTTCTTTGTCATGAACTGCATAGTACCAGAACTTGACAAAATTTATGTTAGAAAGTGGTTTCCAGCCACGTTGATATATACTTTCCAAAGAAATATTCACCATTTATTAAAATCCTTATATGTGCCAGGAGAAGATCCAATAAATATTTTGATTTATCCAAACGTAAAGACCTTTTGCTATTTGACACTAACATATTATACTGAATACAAGATGGACAAAGAAACAACGAGAAGACTTCAGAAAACAAGCATCTGGTTCTAGAGAAGTATGCAACGTGTACCATGGACAGTGTATGGGAGCAACGATGAATCAAAGAAAATGAAAACAGAAATATACGGTAGATATTTCTTGGACAAATAACGAGGAAAAATGGCTTTGATAGTGTGATACTCTTGTAGCTTGTAGTGAGCTGGTTAAGGCTTATTTGGTTCTGCCTTGTGTCAGATTTAACCAAGCTCTTCACAGCTTACAAGTTTTATCCATAATTATCATCAGAAGGCTGTTATCAGAAGGTTGGTTGTCGGCAGGTTAGAATATGTGAAATTGTGTGGAATAATGTACGAATAAAATATACATTTTTCATGTTAAAATAAAAATTTATTAAAATAAAGAAGAATTCGTAGAGATTAATGTTCATTTAGAAAGTTAAGGGTATCAAGAGTTGTAGAAAATGTTCATAGTAGTAATTATTGAAAGAGTATATGCGTACATATGTATGTACGTATGTATTCAGTAGGAATAAGGAATCAGCAAAAGGAAAGAAAAAGAGGGCGAATGTCCTGGTCAGCCTGAAGCTTCTCTCGTTACATTTTAACTTGTCGTCTTTGCTGCTTCCATCCCTGACTGTGATTGACGCTGGTCGGGGCCTATTATCGTATTCAGGTTTTCGCACTTGCTCGCGAAGTCCTCAAGTCTTGCAAGTCATTCCCATTATTCAAAAATATAATTTAACACTACTTGCGAAATCTGGTTTCGACTTTTTTCTTAAGCAAATGGTCAATCGTTTTCTTTTTTTGGAAAAAACCAAGATTTCACGCGTCGTTGTAAATTTTTGTAGAAGTGATGAAGAGAGTTGATTTTTATTCTTAATTTCTTATCCACTACAGATAAAACACTCTCAGGACATAGCGATAAATATATAGCAAAAAAAAAATAGACTGGGATAGGCATTAAGATGTCAAACATTTCTGAGAGCTACGACAGATAGGTAGTTGTGGAGTACTTTCAGTGCCCACGTCCTGAAAGCATAAAAATGAAATCGAATGCAGAAAATGTTAACACAGTGTAGGTTTCTGTCAGAAGGTGCGTATATCTGCGTGCATGCGTACACGTGTTACCCTACCGAAACAAAGATGACAGCAAGTTCGTTTCGGGAGAGATTCATTCAATTTGATGCGGACAGTCCCCATTAAGTGATCTACGGCTGTGACGTCGTGGCGTACTAAAGTAAATTGATCAGGAGTAATTTTCTTCTAATTTGAGGCTGAAGTAATTACTTAATTATCGATTGTTCTACAGGTCAGTGTTCAAATCCAAATTTTGCAAATAAATTACATTTGCATTGGCAGTTAGACACGGGAATGATTGTCCATGGAGAAATGGTAAGCGAATTTAGCTGATTTCGTCAAAGTTGTTTATTTGATCATGAATATATAAACAAACTAAGGCATTACTGCCGGTCAACGCAAATATAAATAAATATATTATACATACTTTTGTTTCACTATATTTCTGAGATGAGATATTGCAAATATTTACATTGTTCGTAATGTTGTTCTCGTTTTTATTGCTATATTCAAAACGTTTTGACGGTTATACGCTTGGGTATTCGCAGAAAATATTAGTTGAAGTTTCAAAACGAGCAACCTTTCCCTGTTGACTAAATAAAGGATATGCTTCGAAATTCAAACTAATATCACATGAACATACAATGACGGAAACGTAGATGAGGCCAAAATCTTCATGAATTCTAAAATCACTCCCTTCCATACATCTACACATGCTGAGATGATTTATCACTTCCCCATCTTAGCGTCACCGGATTATAATTTTCTGAGAAAGTAGAAGTAGGCGATCATTTTAATAGCATCTTTAGTGATCCATCGTATGGCTAAGCTTTATTTGTGTAGAATTGATTTGAATGCCAATCATCTAGGCTCTATCATAGGTTCAATGTTGTCACTGATATTTATCAATGATCTTCCTGTTGTCACCAGTTCCCTAGTAGGTGTCTATGTAGATGATACCACAATATACTTTCTTCTCAATAGGAAATCTGCTAAAGCTGTCAAAGTAAACCTGGCTCCTGCTATTGAAATAAACCTCCAATATTAGGTAAGTGCGACAGGATATGGCTTGTAAAGTTTAATGACTCCCAAACAAAACTGCTCTCCTTTAAGAACCATAGAGAAACTTTCGTGCTCTCTACCAGCATGGATGATGCTTGTCTCTTGCTAAACAACGTACTTGGCATCACCTTTTCAACCGACCTGAAGTGAAACGACTACATCGAATCTATAGTTGTATCTACAACTAGGAAAGTCAGGGTCACTATGTCAGACCAGAAAGTTTTCTTGTCAGAATCCATCTTGCACATTTATAAATCTACCGTTCGGGCGTGAATTTTTGCCACATCCGGTATGATGACCAATGCTATTTATTTCAAGGGTCTCGACAAAATCCAAAAAATGATGGGCAATGTAATCGATTCTAACTTTGCTTCTCAACATCAGTCATTTTCTCACAGACGTGACGTGGCTTCTCTTTGTCTTTTTAACAAATATGTTCAAGACAAATGCTATGGCAAGCTTTTTACTTCCTGGTGCTCTAACCACATAGATTTAAGCGTGCTACTAGATTGGCATCTAGCTCCCACCCATTTACACACGAAATAGTTAAATATAACCGCCACGTCTTCGACTTAGTTTCTTTCCTCGGATATCCAGCTTGTGGAACTTCTTTGCTTCTTAAGTAATCTTTTATAGGTTTTTAAATTATCAGTCAGTCAGTTATGTTTCATACATGATACACGCTTGGACGATCATGGTTCAAAAGAGACATGACTGACTAGACAGAAGATTTTCCCGCAGTAACTCTTTGCAGTAGACTGATTTCCTGTGAAGGCTATAGAACCCAATCTGTGCTGCTATTTAACCCATAGCTGGTGAGAAGGGACGGATTAATACATTTTCCAAAGATATTTGTGCGCAAGTGAATGCAACGAATTCCAGAGGAATACGAACTAAGCTATCCAATTTTTCGTTCCCAGACAACTTCCTCTGCACCACAACGCACATTCCAAAATACACTATTAAAAATTCGACATATCTTATTTCCCATATGAACGTCATATTTCCCTTTAATTATCAATCAAATGTAAGTACTGTGCTCGTCTGATTTATCCCCAGATATGAACAACGATGTGTGACCTATCCTTTTACGCAATTGCCTACTCTTGTGCAAATGTGGCACATCTTGCAATAGTTATCACAATAATACGTTGGTGAACTTTCACATGTCTTTAAGTACACGAACATTTTTCACACTCGCCGTAAGTAGAAATTACGTATAAAGCGTGCAGGGAATGATTTCTTTCTGTGGCTAGTGTCGTTTGTTCATAATTCTTGAAGCCTGGCCTTTTTAGACAGACGCGACCGCAGTTATGAAATATTCGCTGGTATATTAACGGCAAGAGCATTACGAAGCTGCTCATACTATTTTCATGCTAAACACGTTTCTGTTAAATGTCACCCATGCCATTGTACCCTGAATTTATCCACGATGAATGAATTTATTCTAGGTCTTCTTAATTATATTGGGAAATGTCCGCTTTATCGCGTGTTCTTGAGTCAATCATTACAATTCAGTTTCAATTTACACGACGATTTTTTAACCTCTCGGGTCTTGAATAAATATTTATCTATCTATGTCTGTTCATATCTATCTATCTATCTATCTATCTATCTATCTATCTATCTATCTATCTATCTATCTATCTCTCTCTCTCTCTCTATATATATATATATATATATATATATACTACCGACCATAATTATTAGGCCACCCCAGTGTTTTTAAAAAAATGATGTATTTCATACTATTTTTTAGTATTTCTTGCCAAGTGAATAATTGTAAATCAAAATAAAATGGTTTATTTGTTAATACTGCACAATAACTTGTGCATCAAATGAATTTATAAATATTTAATAATTACCTATATTGTAGTTTCATCAATGAATGAATGAAGAAAAATTTAGGATGATTCGGACGAATTCATCGTTGCTTCCTTTTCCTTACCTTGTAAAATTTTGCAAAGTAATAAAAACAAAAGAAACCATTCCATTTTCATTTAGAATTATCCACTTGGCCACAAATATCTATCTATCTATCTATCTATCTATCTATATATATATATATATATATATATATATATATGTGTGTGTGTGTGTGTGTGTGTGTGTGTGTGTGTGTGTGTGTGTGTTATAGAAAGAAAGTAAGAAAGAAAGAGATGGAAGGACTGCTGAATAATTTTCGACTTGTCTCAGAAAAATATGGCCAAATAGCTAAGTATTATAATTTTTGGAAGAAGATCATATTGAAACGCCCTAATGCATACATATATATTTAAAATTTGTTCATCGTTTAAACTCACTTGACATGTGCCTTATTTCACACACATGCATTTAAACATACATTTATATACACTTATATTTAAAATAAACAAAGCAAATTATTCCACGTGACACACATACATATCAACAGGCATGGGTTCCAATTTATTACACGTGACAGGTATGTGACCAACGAAATCAAGACTCAATCAACATTCGAATATACTATCTCTTTGTTTTTAAAATGGTTTTAAAAAATTTATATCCCTGCCTTATTAACAAACCTTTGAAGGAGAGTTATAAAACCTGTTATATTAAAGACACTTCTCCCACCTGTTCTTTACTTAATCTATCATCTTGTCCAATTTCAGATCACACACACACACACACACATTTATATATATATATATATATATATATATATATATAATAATACTAATAATTGTTAAAATATATTTCAATTCGTCTCGAAAAACCCACCGAGAACAAACTCGGAGGGGAAAAAAGGGGGAGTAAAAAAAGAAACAAACTAAGTACATGAACATACCGCAAAATACTCGTAGAAAAAAAAACTAGGTAGGTCTGTTGGCACTTACTTAAATTTATTCTGATAGATAGATAGATAGATAGATAGATAGATAGATAGATAGATAGACTTGTGTGTGGATGTATCTGTGTGTGTTTAAAAATGTGTGTATGTGTTCATAGTGTGTTTGCGTGTATATCTGTGTGTGTGTGTGTGAGAGAGAGAGAGAGAGAGAGAGAGAGAGAGTGAAAGTGTGCGTGTGTTTGCAACTATAGTTATGTGTTTACATGTATGTAGTCGTACAAGAAAAGTCTGTGAAAAAGATTATATGGCAGCAGCCAGATTTCTTTCCTTCTTCGCTTGGACACAGACTGGTAAAACTATTATTGTTACGTACTGCCAATTCGGCCGGTCAGTTTGGGAGATTTTTTTTTCTTTAAATTTTTATTCCCAAGTGAATTGAACATTCGGACAGATCGAATCAAATTATTCGGACTCCATTAACCCTTCTCCCTTCGTGAACAATTGACAAGAAGGGAACAGGAACAGAAAAACAAAATCCTGAAACTATATTATTTATGCATCAGCTCCGCCATTTTGAATCCATCAGATTTCTTTCTGGCATGCCAATTTAGTTTTCCCTTTTCACTCTGCCTCTTGCACGATTGAATGTTTTTATCACTTTCACGTATCACTTTAGAGTTTGTTTTCTTTCCTTTTTGTTTGTTAAATTTTTTTACTCTAATTTTATTTTTATTTCTATTTTTTATGATTAAATAAGAAACAAGCAAATAAACCTTTATGAATTTAATATTTTCCGTCATTTAATTTCATCAAAATATGGACGGGAATAATGCGGAGTTATGTCCCAATTTTTTAAATCAATGAATTCGCCGTTGATATCTCCACCTCCCAAATGTCAGATTTGACCAAAAATGGAACAGTGCTACAACATTTCAGTATTGATAAAGTTTAAAATCGTTTACACGGTTTTACAGTTGAAAACATATTTTCAATTCTACAGGCTCTTTTATAAAGATGGAACTTTGCGAGCCAATTTCTATGACTAACGTTCAGATGAGCTGAACGTTTGCATTAGATATTTACAACTTGGACTGGCCATGCTACGTATAATCATCCAAATTACTCCCGTATCCCATTTCGCCAAAAACTACTTTGTGAAATAAATTCCTGCGAATATGCTCCCTTTCTATAATTTTAACTACTTAAAGTCTAGATGAATGTACGGGTGGTGTAATGAGTTGCTGTTCGGAATGAGAAATCAAAGAGGCAAGTTCAAATTCCAGCTAGATTCGTTACATTCACGCTAAACCGCCTTTTAAAAAGACATGAAACTATCTCCCTTTCTTTGGATATGGGTTAAACAGTAAGGGTCATATATTGAAAGATAATGGGATTCTTTGTAAATTGTTAATGCGATATTCACTGGCTAAAATAAAATAATTATTTCTAAATGTTTTGGCTTTCAATAACCCACAAAGTGTTGAAAAGCCGTAGAAACAGCAAATCAATCAATCAATCAATTATACTTCACATAATATTTCCTGTTAGCAGTGATGTTCATTTTGATGTGGCATATGCATGTGGTCAATACTAAAGCTAATCTGGATTTTACAAACTTTTCCTTTGTGTTTACAGTCTGCAAAATGTTTTATTTTCGGTCATTATAAAATATTATATAATATATTATTTTGCTTTTAATTTCAGGAAGTGGGCCATCAAGAAAAAGGATTCATACCTTTTTTTAAAAGTATCTTAATATTCTTATGAGCTTTTACGTTTTCCGATGAGTGTTACGAAATTATCTTATTATTGTTTGCGTGTTACTTCCTTCTGTAGTTAACACGTACGATACACCCAGCCAATATATTGTGGCGTACCTACCCATTGACATAGTAATGGACTAACTCAACCTGCATAAATACCATGTGGCTAGTAGTCACCGGCAGAGCACCAGTCTGGTATGAGTCAGACACCCGGAGAATGACTTACCGAACAGAGACTTTGATATCCAACACCGCTTGCTCGTCAGCTAGACGAACAAGCTGGAATATTGTACCTTTACTCGTTATTTTGTTAATACAATTGTTTACACTAACCCCGTGTTCCTGTTTTATTTGTGACCCCTTTAACAGGATTACAACACAATATTAATAATGGACTATTCCGTTTTGATCACAAGGAAAGCGAAAGAGTACATATCAGAGACGGCGTTTAGTTTTAGTGAGAGAAGGGAGAAGGAAAGACAGAAAAAAGAAAGAAAGAAAAGGCGGTAATGCGTTTAAAGTCTGCTTCAGTGAGATGGAAATAGCTATCAATTTCATATCTTTTCTATGTCATGCCAATACTTCATTACGTTTTGATCGCGTCGATAGACGGAATGCTATATGAGAGTAGCTATTTGTATTCAATGAGAAAATGAAAGAAAAAAAAAAGAAAGAATAGCGGTGGAAGCGGCGATAATGATTTCATTGTGTTTAACGTCTGTTTCACTGAAAAGAAAAAGTTGTCAATTTAAAATCTTTTCATTTGTACCCCCTTACTTCCTTAACGATGACCATTTCTATTGATGACTGTTATTACAATATTTTTAAGCTGAAATATTTACCGATGCGCTTAAGGAATTTCTAGTGATATGTATAGTCGAAGAACTTGCCAACCGCTTATTCAGTCATTAACATAAGAAATAAGATTTATCAAAAAATTAAAAAGGTAAAACTGGATATTTTAAAGATATTTCTAGTATAGCCAAATTTCTATACATGCGTTATCATGACGCAATTGATTTTATTGATATTTCATTTGTTAATTATAGCTTTTCAAAGATCTGATGGTTAACTAAAAGTGAAACGTATATTGGATTCCAAGAATAATTATTTTTCTTTGAGAGTGAATATTCCATTAACAATTGATTTGAGAATAACATTGATTTTACAAGTTTCATTATTTAATTCATAAGTGGGGAGTTTAAATGAAATCTTACGAACCTGAAGGTATCTGCGCGTAAGCGAATCTCACGAACTCAATTGGAATTTGAGCGTGCTTCTTCGGTTTCTTGATGTAAAATTGTAGAACAGACAGATAAAATCTGTTCCTCGAATGAGAAAACGCTATCTCTACAATCGGTTAAACTGAAAATAGTGATCCTAGCTATATAGGGGATAACTTTGCTGCATCCATCACATAGTTATAGTTTGACTCCTTTTGATTATCTTCTGTTTTGGAACTCTGAAATAACATATATTGCTGTTGTTAATGATGAAAGGTCGCTTGAGGTTACATGCTTCAAGGTAAGGGATGAATGAGCGTGTACCAATGGAAGAATTGCGCCGAAGGTAAATTTATGAAGAAATAACATTTAAGTGCTAAAGTTAATTGTAACTGAAACTTTGGAGATCCTTACTGATAGAAAATATATATAAAAATATAAGCAAGAGCTGTCAAAACGTCAAATCACTGACAAGTCAATACCGAAATCATCTTAACGATTAGCAAGAGATGATTATTTTAATGAGAATAACTTCAATGAAATTAACCGTTTACTTTTTTGGGGGCTTATAGATAATGAATATTAAATTTATATTATAATTAATAATTTTCTTTGAAAAATAGATATTACGTTCTGAATATGTCATGACGCAAATCAATTTAGGGGAGGTAAGTCAACAACTGGCATTTGAAACTTACGAAAAATAATCGTTAAAAAATCGAAAAAATAACATAGAAATTTTATCCCATATCGGACCAAACCAAAAATCTAATCATTCATGTGAGCCATGAACCTAAACATCCCTGAATGTTTCATCCAAATTTTTGAAGCGGGTCTTGAGATATTTTGACCACGGAGAGACTAAAAAACAAACAAACGCGACAGAATACAATACCACCTCATTAAGGGAGACGTAATTAATTATACGAGAATAGTCAATTAGTTAACTGCCATATTTTGGGAGATCATGTCTCGAAAGAGACTGACTGGGCAGAACAATATCTCGCAGTAGGTTGTCATTAGTTTCTGCGGTAGATTGGTTGCAAGCCAAGTCTATAGAACCCAATCTGTCTTATTATTTAACCCATAACTGGAGGGAAGAGTCGGATTAATACCTATCCCAAGAGCATTTGTGCGTAACTGAATGCAAGCAATTCAACTGGAATTCGAACTCGGCAATTCGATATCCATTGCACCACAACGCACTACTAGAATAGTACAAAACGTATTTAAGCCGATACGTAATTATTTGCGGAGAATTGATCGGAAAATTTCATTCTATAATGTTTAGAAAAAATGTAAATAAAAGTACTTAGGCTCAGAATAAGAAAACTGAAATTTCTGGAATAACGAGAAGAGTAGACTTCGAGAATTTAACACTCATAAAACAAGTGGAAGGCCAAAAAGTCAGAGGAAAACTGTAAATGACGAGCTTAGAAGAAAACAGATTCAAAAATAGCATAAAATAAGTCATTTAAAGAACAATGATGTTAGTCCTGAAAGAACACAGTACATTGAAGAAGTAGGAGAAGAAATAAACGAATACTGAATTTTTAAAAGAAATTGTTCTGTAATACTTGGTGTCGCTAATCAGTACTTCATTGATATAATCTTTCATATAAAAATCGTGCTTGTTAGTCTCTTAGTCCACATGACCGTTACGCACTCTTAATACCTAATAAATAATAGACTATTCTGTGTTGATTGCGTGGAAAGGCAACGGATATATGAAAGGCACGACTTGCTAATTAATTTTATTGAAAAAAAAGAAATAAAATGGGAGATATAGAAAAATAGAAGTCTTTAACATCTTATGCTAATACCTCATAAATAACGGTCTATTCTGTTTTTGTATTCGAATGTGCGTTGTGGTGCAGTGGATATTGCCTGTTGAATTCCTTGCGTTCATTTACGCATGGTGTTAATCCGCCTCTTACCGCTATGATTTTGAAGGTTTTATAGAAATTTTATTGAAGTTTCCACGTGCCCTCCATCATTAGCAATACAAAGGGTAATACGATTTTAATAATAATTTATATTTTACTTATCTAAAAATTGTTGCAAATTTTGTGGTAAAGAACTATACTTAAAACTAGGTACATTCAACTTTATAACATTTTTCACAGGTTATTTCTATCTCAAATACAAATAAAGTCATAATTTTTTTAACGTGAACACCAATTTATGGACACCCTGAATAATTGATCAGAAAGTTCTGAATTCTATGTAAAAAGTTTCCCCGAAATGGAATAAACAAGAATGTTCGTAGAATAAAGAATTTTTTTTTAATTTGGTTATTTGCTTGAATTAAATGTGTCTGGTTGTGAATTTACATCACCCTCTCTCGGATAATATGTTTGGTATTATGTCCTGCTTAAGTTGAAAGCACTTCTTACTGCCAAATTACTGGAGTTAAGCAGCGTTAAGCCAATTCAATACATCGAGCGGAGGACTACTTAGGAAGAGCAAGAACTGTAAATATTTACATTTGATTTTTAGTCTTTTATGCTGGATTAAGAAACGCTTAGTATTTATATGGTTTCTCGAAGAATTTAACAAACACGAAACTTAATTATACTATCTCTCTCGGGAGAGTTATTTTGAAGATGGATGAAATGATCCTTTAAATACTAAATACTTTTGGTGACAACAGCTAGAAGCATATGTTTGCACTCGATTTTTTTTATATTTTTAGCATACACTGCGTTTATGCAAACATTAATTTGTAGTAGACAAATTTCCGTCTTGCAAGCATTTCTATTATTAATAATGTTAAAAATAATTCAGCAGACAATGTTATTTTATTTAATTTATGGTGATTGGACTTTTGGCGATTTACCGTCGTTCGATACATCTGCGTCTGAAAAGTGTCACATTCATCGCCCTAGTGATTGTTTCTGAGCCAGATTATAATAATATTAAGCCCAAGCCCCAAAGGTGACGGTGGGGGCGGTTTCCACAGGGCAGTACCTTTCTTCTAGTACTAGGGTATTGCTCGGCGATCGAGGCATCTCCAAAGTGGCGATGGGGTTCCGAGCGTCTTGGATAATTTTTTCAAGTTAAACCAATTTTAAATAGGTATGTGTTTGTAATATAACAATCTGGGCCCACCCGAGGAAGCTGATGCAAGCGGGGGCGTTTCCGGTCGTTGAAAGGAACGGATGTTTGTTTGACCTTATTTCCGGCAGTAGCGGAAATGGCTACAAGAGGCAAACAGAACAGGTGTCTCTGAGAATTACGTGGCGTGCGTGGGCGAGGCAAAATCCGGAAGTCCCGGTTTGGAGATTATAAAAAGACCTCGGCGCACGGATTTTACCAGACAGAGAGCCAGACAGTAGACAGAGATCGGCCGGTGAAGAGAGACACTCCCGTCAACCCCATTAGAAGCGCGCTCTCAATTCTCTGTCCCTGTGCTACACGGTTCATCGTCATTAATAAAAATAACTGTATATTTTTATATATATGCTTGCTGTTTTGAGACGAATAATTGGTGTTTGTCGCTATTCTAACCGGCTCAGTCATCACAGACGTTTATTTGGTGCCTAAGTGACTTGCTGTTTTGAGACAACAAAACAGATAGATACGAGCTGGTTACCACGGCGACGATTGAAAATTCAACGGACTTAAAACTACCAGATAGAAAGAAAAAAAGAAGACGAAAATATATAGCAGCCGCGCGACTATAGACAATCAGCCAAGGTAGGTGACTCTTTGATTTGATAGTGTGTGTGTTTTCTGCTCGTGTTTATAAGTCCAGTTAGAAAAAAAAATATGGAACATCGTGCTTTTGCCGATCTGGCCCTAGAGTTGGGAAATATGGATTGTAGAGAGTAGCGCATAGGTTTGGGGTTGACGGGAGGAAGAAGTTGAGATATTTACCTATCTGTAAGTACAAAACATCTGAGTTAATGATTTATTTTTATTTTTTTGTTAATATTTTACCATATATGTGAAGTGAGTTTACTGGTATGTTGCTTAATTAATCGTACTTTTATTGAGTAAGTGAAATGTAAAATCATGTAAAGGAAGTTTCTTCTACTCTTTAAAGTGGATAATTGGATTAACTTGTTGATAACAATGTTTTCTTTGGTTTGTGCAGTGTTAGGTTTTCTTTTTTTTTTTTGGATTTCTTTTCAATGACTGTACACTACAAAATGATTTACATTTCTATGTTTGTGAGTTATGCTTTTGTGCGGGTTCCCATCAATTCAACATCCTCTGTGAATTTTCATTTATGTGACTTGGGAAATATCTTTTGAAGATATATTAATTTCTGAAAACTAGTAAATACCTTGGAACAGATAAATATGGAGAGATTTAGTGAAGGATGTGAGGAGCTCCCGAGGAGGTTGACGATAGGGGTCATTGCTGGCGTGGTCGGCGTTATGATAATCCTTGGAATAATAGCTAGGAAGCGGATTTTTAAGTGTGAAAGAAGCAACAGTGCTTCGGGAAAGGAAATTGAGTTATCCGTTGTGAATAGTACTCCGGGGTCAACGGGTGTTCAACACTCAAATGTCTCTGCGTTAAACAGAGAGATGTCAACAAATCAGATATGCTTGGATTCGAATCCAGAGGGAGTAGTTCAGGGAATGGAAAACATTGTACAAACTAAGGAACTACGAGTCACGGGTCCATTTTTTTAAAACTAAATTAATATAGATGAAACCTCTAATCCTCCACAAGTAAATTGCATGCGGATTAACGTTGGAATCAGGGTAATTTTCTTCATTTTCTATTGAACATTTCTAGGTCAGACTATGAATGATATGTACGGCAGATAATGGCCATTTTTTCTGTGTTCAATCATAGTATGTTTGAAATTAAATTAAATTAAATGAGGTTACATGTGTAACAATAAACTCGAGCAGAAACACGCATGGTGTTGGTCAAAGGTCATTTACTCGATGTCGGTTTAGAAACTGGGGCGCGGTTACCGCCTATAATCATGGGTTATGCATCGAGGAGTCTACGCTTATGGACAGAGTCGAGAAAGAAAATGAACATTTTTAAGAACTTTGCCCAATTCTGTGAAAATGGATATTAAAAAAAAAAGGGGCGGGGGGGGAAAAAAGGAAAAAAAAAAGGAACAATGAAACATCGAGCTGGTAGAACAATTTTCACGATGGACACGAACATTGTTGGGTTGCCGATGTAGGCTCCCCTATATATATATTTTTTTTGTTGTTTTTTGTTTCGGCATGCACATGTTTTTGTTGTTTTGGCGTGCACATGTTTTATACAATTGTCGGGCTTGTGTGGCGTGGGGAGGAGAGTGAGGGTGTTGCGCTTAAAATGTTCTTAGGTGAACATTTTGGAAAATGGGTGGGCGAGGAATGTAATATAACAATCTTGGCCCACCCGAGGAAGCTGATGCAAGCGGGGGCGTTTCCGGTCGTTGAAAGGAACGGATGTTTGTTTGACCTTATTTCCGGCAGTAGCGGAAATGGCTACAGAGGCAAACAGAACAGGTGTCTCTGAGAATTGCGTGGGCGTGCGTGGGCGAGGCAAAATCCAGAAGTCCCGGTTTGGAGATTATAAAAAGACCTCAGGCACGGATTTCACCAGACAGAGAGCCAGACAGTAGACAGAGATCGGCCGGTGAAGAGAGACACTCCCGTCAACCCATTAGAAGCGCGCTCTCTCACTCTCTGTTCCCTAGGCTACACGGTTCATCGTCATTAATAAAAATATCAGCCTATATTTTTATATATATGCGTGTTTGTTGTATATTGCTATATAACATGTTAAATTCGTTAGCAAATTCCGCGCACTGAAAAATACCCTCAGCATTTTGGTTGGAATCAAAATGTAGTACGCAACTGAAAATATTACTGAGAGGTTCTCATTCTCGAGAAACAGCTTCCCGCGTTAGTGCTTCCATCATTGCACTAGAGGTGGGGAATCAATAGCTATACCTATACAAGCGCAACCGACAGTACCAGAGATTGGTTTACCCATATTAAACTGACATTGTATTAAACCCAGTTGGCGTAAGGCCGCGAGGAAATACAATTGCTTGTAAGCCTTTAGTCTAAGATCAATGTGTAATATCATTTCTAATTAGTTTTTCCAGTTGAATTCCTTGCATTCACTTACAAACAAATACCCTTGGAAAAGGTATTAATCCGTCTTTTCTCTCCAGTTATGGGTTAAATAATAGGACAGATGGGCGTGCAACCAGTCTACCGCAGAAAGCAATGACAACCTACTGCGGGATGATCTTCTGCCCAGTGAATCATATCTCTTTTGAGACATGATCACCCAAAGCATGTATCACGTATATCATTTAATTGACTGACTCTCCAATTCTATTCTTTCTTTTTCTATTTTTATTTTCTCACAAAAACCGATCACAACTTAGTAGTTATTTCAATGATGTATTGACAGAGGGCAACAGTCGTGCTACCTAACGAAGATATGGACAAGCACAATCATAATAAGATATAAATATGTATAAACCCACACACACATATTTCTCATTCCGAACCCATATACATCACATCACAACGCGAAATGGGTATATCAGTCTGTTAAATGTCATATGTAATACACGCTTGGGCGATCATGTTTCGAAAGAGACATAACTGACTGGGCAGAAGATTTTCTCGTAGTGGGCTGCCATTACATTCTGCAGCAGACTGGTTGTCAACCAACGCCATAGAACCCAATCCTTACTGCTATTTAATTTATATCTAGAGGAGGGAGAGAGGGATTAATACCTTCACCTCTCCGATCTTTCGTTCCGAGTCGATATCTACAGCACTAGACATATTAGTTTAGTTTCTTTTTTCTTTTTTCATTACGTATTTTATCACATACTAGAACAAAAAAGATTTACCAAGAAAGGTAAATACTGTAAGAATCTGGGAGCCAATCTACCATAGACGATATAGCGATTAACTCTTAAAGTGCTCAAACCTTAATCGCTAAATCGGACGATCGAGAACTTTAAACCATAAATATAGTATACCATACATTATATTTTAACATTGTATATATATATATATATAGTCATCCGAAGACAGTTCTGTTTCGCTGTATCATAGATCATCAGTATGACTAGACATCCGATTGATTCAAGCCAAGATTGAAACCCAACCAAACTGACAACAGTCAGCAATTCTAACCACTAAGCTGTGAGTGCTCGATGGAGAAAGGCGGATCTTAGCGTGTTATATATACAATGTAAACAAACGATAGATAGATAGATAGATAGATAGATAGATAGATAGATAGATAGATAGATAGATAGATAGATAGATATACACGCAAATACACGCATATACACGCAAATATATTTCTGGTCTTAATAAAACAGCGATCGATAACGGAGCTATAAAATATATATTATTAAATATTCATATCATTCTGTAAATTATGTGTATATTCAATAAATATACATACTATTATGTATATAAATATACATATTATTTTAAATGTATAACACGACTTGGAATTTTATGAAACTCTGAGTCGTGCTAGAGACGTAGGATATTTATATTTGATAATATATACCATATATATATATATATATATATATATATATATATATATATATAGAGAGAGAGAGAGAGAGAGAGAGAGAGAATTGTAAAGAAATATTGTCCGCACATGCATTTATATAATAATGTAGCTATAATAGACCAGTGAACTAAATTCCAGAGATAAAAAATAGAAACAATAATACTAACTATAAAACTAATAACATTTATTGTATGTTAGTATACTTTTTGATCAAATGGAAGCGTGATGAGAAAGATGTTAAAAGCCATAATTTTCAGTCACGACTGTGTCCTTTCACAACAAGACGACAAAGTCAAGATAAAGTTGGGCGTATACCACGATTAGGTTTTGTAGAAAGTTTGCATATGGCTTTTGTGGAAACTAGAGCAGCCTAAAATGCCAAATACAGGTGGGGAATATTAAAATAAAGCAGGTACAAAATTGTAAGCACCTGGGAAGGTTTCTAACAGAGCACGGAAGGTGCAACACAGAAACCTAAAGGCAAATCGGCATGGCGAACGACGCATTCCATAGGTGAGTAGAGTATTAAAAGAGAGAAAAAGTTCACTAGAAACAAAGAAGAGAGTACTGGACTGCTGTGTGATACCAATTCTTCAATATGGCAGTGAATGCTGGACAATATCCTCGAAGCTGAAGGAAAAACTTGAGGCAACTGAAATGGGGTTCTAGAGAAGGATGCTGGGGATATCATGGCTCGAGCAAGTATGCAATGATGAGGTTTTGGAATGAATGGAAACGAAAAGAAATTAATAGGAAGAGACAGCTGAAGTTTCTGGGAAATGCAATAAGGAAGTAGGGCTTGGAGAACCTGATACTAACAGGCTTGATAATGAGAAGGTGAGACAGGGAAAAACAGCATGAAACGTATTTGGCCGGCCTGTGCGGGTGGATGGCGGAACAAGAGTTGCGCGGTGTAACAGCGGAAAACGTGCTGAGATCCCCCAGGCATAGGGATACGTGGAAAGCCATGATCGCCTACCTCCTGAAGGGACAAGGCACATAGAAGAAGAAATAATATTCATGAAGTATTCCTAAATTCGTATTTAAAGTTGCAATATATGAAACAGGAATAGTGAAAAAAGATTGAAATTAAAATGTAGGCATTTTCTGTTAATGCAATTCCCACAAAAAGACACCTACAAAAACACTTTATGACCCTAAATGTGTCAGACAACTAGACAAAAACTACTAGTTCTTCACTAATATAACGCAGGAACCATCACCTCACAAAAAATTTCCACTTCATGTTTGTTTTCTCGTTAAAAAAAGACACCGCTGTAACATTATTAGCATGATTCGATCTTCTTTTATTATAATCAGTCATGAACGTAGTTGTCCCTTAGCCATGTAAAGAATATGTGCATAAATCCCAGAAGACGTATTGCTTTCACGAAATTCTGATGTCGATATGCATGAAATAATACTGTTCATCTAAGTGTCACATTTCTCTACATTAAGTCTATCAATTATATTAACGTTCTCTCTCTAATTTGATATCGATCTCTTTATGACAAAAAATATGCTTGCTTTTAAGCAAGCATATTTTTGTCATGTATTTGGATGTGTACTTGGATACTGGCAACTGTCAGAGAGAGTCCTCTTGGTTAAACTGCGGGGAAGGCCCTTCAATATAGCTATTATAGTAGTTTATGCGCCGACAGGATGTGCGTTATGGTACAGTGGATATCGGCTCGGAACGAGACACCGGGGAGCCGAGTTCGAATTCCAGTTGAATCCATTGTATTCACTTACGCGCAAATACCCTTGGGAAAGGTATTAATCCGTCTCTTCCTTCCAGTTATGGGTTAAATAGCAGGACAGATTGGGTTCTATAGCCTTGGCTGGCAACCAGTCTACCGCAGAAAGCAATGGCAACCTACTGCGGGATAATCTCCTTCCCAGTCAGTCATGTCTCTTTCGAGATATGATCGCCCAAGCGTGTATCACGTATGGCACTTTAACTGACTGATGCGCCGACAACTCAAAGCTCGGAGGACGAAATAGAATCTTTCTATTCAATACTGGACAGTTCCAAGGCTCAGTGCAAAAGCCAAGAAATTAGGATAATAATGGGGGACTTAAATGCAAAGGTAGGTAAAGATAGAGAAGGAGACACGAACGGCAACTTCGGACTAGGAGAGTGCAACGAAAGAGGAGAAAAATGGATCCAATGGTGCTCAGCCAATGACCAGGTTGTTACTAACACCTGGTTCCAAGAACACCCACGACGTTTATGGACATGGAGAAGTTCAGAAGGCGACACGAAGAACGAAATAGATTATATAGCTATAAACAAGAGATTCAGGAACGCAGTAGTCCAATGCAAAACATACCCAGGTGCCGACTGCGGAAGTGACCACGTCCCAGTCATCTGCAAGCTAAAAGTGAAACTCCGAAGACTGAAGAAGCCCAGCACATCACTAAAGCTGCAATACGACACGCTAGAGGACGATCTCACCCTGCAGAAAGAATACAATAACAGCGTGAGAAGGAAAACGGGACTCAAAATGGGATTCACTAAAAGAAGCGATGGTGACCTCAGCGAACAACATAGCCTCAAAGGAAATCAGACGCAGAAGAAAAAACGAGTGGATGACCGAAGAGATCCTCCACATGATGCAAAGGAGACAAAAAATAACGTCAACCCACGGAGCAGAGTACAAAAAACTTCACAGGAAGAAAAGGAACAAATGCAGACAAGCCAAAGAGGAATGGCTCAACAACAAATTCGCAGAAGTAGAGAGACTGAGCAGGAACAGCAAAGCAGAGATGCATAAAGAGATAAGAGAACTGACAGGACAAAAAACCTGCTCCTCAACAGGATGCATAAAATCCAAGGAAGGAACAATCATATTAGAGAAAGAGGAAATACTCCAGCGATGGGAAGAATATATAAAGGATCTCTTTTGCGACAAGAGAGAACAACCGAGAGTACACAAGGAGATGGATGGACCGGAAATACTGAAATCCGAAGTGGAAGCTGCAATGGCCAAAATGAACAGAAACAAAGCACCTGGTCCAGATGGCATAGTGATAGAGCTGCTGACCGCCTTAGAAGAATACGGCATAGAAAAGATTACCGACATAATAAACGAAATTTATAGCAGCGGAATAATACCAGACGACCTATGCAAGTCGATATTTATAGCGCTGCCGAAGAAACCTGGTGCAAATGAGTGCGAACTACACAAAACTATCAGCTTAATGAGTCACATTACAAAACTGATTGTCAGAATCCTGATGAATAGAGCGAGAAGCAGAATCAGGCCAGAGATAGGGCAAGAACAGTGCGGGTTCGTCAAAGACACTGGAACAAGAAACGTCATATTCATGATTACGATGCTCTCTGAAAAGCATTACAAATAAAGAAAGACTTGTACCTATGCTTCATTGACTACGCGAAAGCATTCGACAAAATACGACACAAAGAATTGATGGAGATGCTAAGCAGCCTCGACATTTTCGGGAAAGACATAAGAATAATCAAGAATCTCTACTGGCAGCAAACGGCCTACATAACGGATAGGTAATGACCTCAGTAGATACACAAAGATAAAAAAAGGCATAAGACAAAGATGTGTCTTTTCACCGGATTTGTTCAACCTATACAGCGAGAATATTTTGAGAACCCTAGATGACATGCAAGGATTTGTTATTAGAGGCCACAACCTGAACAACATAAGGTATGCAGACGATACAGTGCTGATTGCCGACACGGAAAGGAAACTACAAGACCTCATACAGAAAGTAGCAGTGTAGAGTGACAAGAAGGACTACAAATAAACTTTTAGAAAACTGAGTGCATGGTCATCAGCAAAAGATACAACCCAAAATGCCAAATACAGATGGGGGATAACAGAATCAAGCAAGTACAAAAATTTAAGTACCTAGGAAGTGTTCTAACAGAAGATGGAAAGTGCGACACGGAGATCCGAAGGCGAATTGGCATGGCAAAGACGCATTCCAGAAGATGAGGAAAATACTAACATACCGGAAAATCTCAATAGAAACGAAGAAAAGAGTGCTAGACTGCTACGTGATGTCAGTTCTTCAATACGGCAGTGAATGCTGGACAATATCATCGAAAATGAGGACAAAACTGGAGGCGGCCGAAATGTGGTTCTACAGAAGGATGCTACGGATATCGTGGACTGAGCATGCAAGCAACGAGGAGATGTTGGAAAGAATGGCAACAAAAAGGAAATTGATGCTGAGCATCAGGAAGAGACAACTGAAGTTCCTGGGGCATGCAATGAGGAAAGAGAGCCTGGAGAACCTGATACTGACTGATCAGATAGAAGGAAGGAGAGACAGAGGAAGGCAGCAGATAACATATTTGCAGGGTCTGATCAGGTGGATGACGAAACGGGGTTGCCAGGAGCAACAGGCTCAAACATACTAAGAGCCACAAGGGATAGGGAGACGTGGAGAACCATGATCGCCTACATCCTGAAGGGACAGGGCACATAGAAGAAGAAGAAAAATTTGCCCTCCTATCAGTCTGTCAGTCAGTGAGACACTAGTTAAGTCATAGACGCTTGGGTGATCATGTTTTAAAATGATTTTTCCACAGTAGGTTGCCATTATGTTTGTTTGTTTTTTTTGCAGTAGACAGGTTGGTAACCAAGATTATAGAACCTCATCTATCCTGTTATTTGACTCATAGTACTTTCCCACAATGATATTTGCGCGTTAGTGAATGCAACGAGTTTAACTGGAATTTGAACTTGGCTCTCTGATTTCTAGTTCTCAGCCAATATCCAGGGCACCACAACGTTCATCCTACCAGTAAACTACTAAAAAAAGTAAGTTCGACACTACGCATCATTACAATTTAATACACACACACACACACACACACACACACACACACACACATATATATATATATATATATATATATATATATATATTAAATATATATATATATTAAATATATATATATATATATATATATATATCTTAGGATATATATATATATATATATATATATATATATTATAAATTATATTTTAGAACATGTACATAATTTTTCTATATATATATACACTACAAGTCTGTTTCGCTGTATCACAACTCATCAGTGTGGCTAGATACATCCACTTGCTTCTGGCCGGAATCGAATTTTTTTAATAAGGACACATTCAGATTTAAATGTTTTTAATAAGTACACATTCGGATTTAAATTTTTTAGTCGATCCCGGCCAGAAGCAAGTGGATCTGTCTAGCCACACTGATGCGCTGTGATACAGTGAAACAGGCTTGTAGTGGATATATATAGAAAAATTATGTACATGTTCTGAAATATAATTTATAATAAATATTCACAGATCTATATATTATATAACGAGCACTGTTTTAAATTAATGTTTTGGACGTTGTAAGAATTCTTTCTTCGTTCAGTATTCACTCGGATATATATATATATATATATATATATATATATATATATATATATATATATATATATATCCTGATCGGATATGTTATTCAATAAGAGATTTAGCAACATCAAACAAACCCTTATCAACCATTATTTCCTTGACCACATCGTCGAGGAATAATTCGATTAGCCTGCGTGAAATGTAGAAAAAAGACTCCTAATACATTCCTATGCAGACAATAAACAGTATTTAATCTGTCGTAACTAAATGTATGCAATTTATAAGCGGAATTAAAAAATTAAAACATGATTCACCGTTCCATCTCAATCATAAAAAACTTCTGCAAAAAATTTAAAACAACTAACTTAATTAGTACCAACAATACCGGAACCAAAACTTATAAATCTTAAATATTTAAAAAATATTTGTCTTTTGCATTTAACATGCACCCAGAAAATATTATAGATTTACACTGGTCACACAAGCATATATATATATATATATATATTTTAATTCAGATACTTCAATCCAAGAGAAAAAAGCAGGAAGGTAAATTCCAAAAAACCCGATCCTAATTAATATTAAAAATTTTATTTTAATATTAAAAAATGATACAGGAAGAGAGCTCCATGTAATAAAATATTACAGAGCAAATATATATTAAAAAAGGATTAATTCAAAGATGTTGAATGCCCATTTCGATATGAAGATCCCCACGGGGGACAACACATCACCTCAGCAACAGAAAAATCCTTTCAGAAACTGGAGAAAAATTAGTCTACTTTTCCTTTTTAAATAGATTACAAAGAAATTAAAAAATAAAAAAGAAAAGAAAAGAAAAAGAAAAAGAAAGGGAAAGAAAAAGAAAAAGAAAACAAAAAAGAAAAAGAAAAAGATAGAATAAAATCAAATAAATAAGAAAAGAAAAAATTGACATCGTCTGGGTTCGCAAAAAAAAGGGAGAATGTAACTAAAAATTAACAGACAGCCGTGTTAAATCGACGTAAGTTTAAGCAACACGGAAAAAAGGTGGTAAGAGAGATAAAAGAAGGAAGGGAGGGAAAAAGAAAGAAACTAAAGAAAAAAATTTTTTAAAATATTACAGACGCTGGACAAATTCAAAAACCTAATTTCCCCAAAACGTTGAAGTATTAGAAAAAGGTCTTTACTTAAAAAGGCATAATTATTAATTTTAAATCCTATATCTTTTTATTCCCTTTTATTAATAATTAAATCGTCTTGTATAATTTCCCTGACGAGCCGTTAGGCGAAACCGTGGTCGGTTGTTGGCTCTTGCTTAGATTTCTGTTTTTGCTTGCTCTACTTTTGTATTGAACGCTTTAGTGTTAGAGTTTTCGTCTTGGTTTTTTTTTTTTTTTTTTGAGTGCTTGGCTTTTTGTTCATGTACTTTGTTTGTTTCTTTTTTTGCTTCCTCTTTTTGAGTTTGTTCTCGGTGGGTTATACAAGACGATTTAATTTATTGCTTGATTAATACTTGTTTTACTATTGGTATATAGTTGTTGCTATAGTTATTATTATTATTATTATTATTATTATTATTATTATTATTATTATTAGCTCTAGGCTTACTATAGAGCACATTTTAACCAGTTCAACATGGAGCGAATAATATAGGTTGCTCACTTAAAGATATTCCAATATATATATATATATATATATATATATATATATATATATATATATATATATATATCCGAAACTCAGAGAAATACGTGCTCACATCGATCAGCATACTATGAACCACCAATATCACTAGATAACACCAGAATACTCTATAGAACCCACTGAAAGAAAGAATCAAAACTGAATTAGCTATGATTATACAAACTCTATAGCCTACATGAAATAAAATATTTACCACAGGAGAATGTATCTAGAAGGGCATGTGTCATACGAAATGTGCACACATATTTTATCAATATTATAATAAAATGAAAAAAAGGAAAAAAATAAAACAAAACAAATATATCGCATTCTTTTTGTGTGACCTCGTTTCAAATAGTCATAAAACATGACGTCATGCTACACCATTTCAAAGCTCAGCTTCCCCCGACAAAGAAATCAGAACAAGAACACAGACGCCACATTCGGTTCTTAATAATGGTTGTGAAATTCAAAAGTACTTGAACAAAAATTAAAAAAAAATCAATTTCGGACATTTTATCCACAAACTCGAACGCAATACTCAGTAGCTTATCAGGAAATTTAAGAAATTAATAAAGATGAAAGACTTTGTCGAGTTTTTCAATAACGTTATTTTAATATATATATATATATATATATATATATATATAGAGAGAGAGAGAGAGAGAGAGAGAGAGAGAGAAATAGAGAGAGAGAATACACACACACACACACACACATATATATATATATATATATATATATATATATATATATAGCTCTGTGAATTAATAAATATACATATGGAAATGTACGCATGTATAAAAAATAATATTCATTTTTTAATGAAACTGTTTACTGTCGTACAAACAGAGCTATTAACTAAATGTTATAAAACATATATACGATCTTACGTCGGTGGCACGACTTGGAGTTTCTTGCATTACGCTATCAACAGTTGCATATTACAAACTGACAGTTTAAGTGATTTGAATTTAAGTTCTCGCGGTGTTCGTGGAAAAAAGTTTTATAATGTTAGGGTACATTTTATTATTTATCAATACCATAATATAAATAGATATAAAATACATGAAGATCAAAAAATTATAAATAAATTCGAAATTAATTTTTTTTTAAATTCAAGATGATTCCAAACGGGGTCATTCGTAATTATTACTATAAAACAATAATATTTGCGGGGAAAAAAAAGAAAGGAAGAACTCATAAGGGAATCAGTATTAATCTGGGTCTAAGAATTTGTGATTATTTGTCTATGACAGCATGTGATCATAAATTAACTTTTTTAAGTATGTTATGATCATTTATATGGTTTTAGAGAGCAAGTGTTTTTCTAAAAACGTAAGTTACATCTATCTCCTTTTCCATTTTAAGTTTAAGTTTTAGCAACAATTTTCCAGGTATTAATTGAGTTGTGGTTTTTAATTGTCTATAATAAATAGCTAAAGCGGTGCCTTTTCTGTATTTATCATTGTCTAAAAACAACATTTAGTTATTGAAACAATATTTCCTCTCATTTGTTGTGGATCCAAAATAAAATGGATGCTAACTCGTTCACAAATGTTTTCTCACATACACTGGCCATTTAATGGGCAGGTTTTATATTTTTGGCAGTTGCAAACAATTTTCGAAGTATCACTAGTATTAATGGTAGGGTAATTTACACTGTTCGTCTAAAATCATCTGTACAATAAAGACGGAAGTTGATGATGGTTTGCCTGAAATAGGCCTAAACCTCCGCTTAACCATGGAATAACGTGTCTGCCTTAAATTTATACATACATATATATATATATGAAATGAATTGTTTGAACATTTTTTTATCGATACTCGTATTTAAGTAGATATTCTGTTTTTAATTAAACAGTATTATATATTTATATCTACTGGCCTTATTGTTTACGATAAATTTTTATTACGAAAATGTGTGTCATTCGGCAGGATTCGAACCTGCAGCCTCTATCTACATAGGGGAAGCTACCATTTGATCTGGCAACGTCTTAGACGGCTCGACCACGAGCCGTCTAAGACGTTGGAGGCCATTCGTGGTCGAGCATTCAAACAATTCATTTCAAATTGTCGGTTGTTTATAACCAAATCTCATTAAAATTCGTTAATTTCCGTAAAACACACATAAAAAATATTGCATGTAGGTAGAATCCCATGGAAGATCCTATTAATAATAATTGTTGAAAATTAAATATTACAACTGATCCAAACTGAGGACTCAATATAATTAAAATAATCTATTTACAGATTCAAATATTTCTATGTTTTTTACATGTAAAACTTCGAAAAGTAAGTATGTCGAATGATCACTTCAGCAAAATAAATTCTCTTCATCATCAATCTTATTCAGCGAAAGAAAGAGGTTAAGAAAATGAAATTCGGAGCAATAAGCAAGAGAAAAAAGGAACACATATATTGTTTGTATATATGGGATGAGTATTTATGAATAACTACACTATTTATACTCCGAGTATTTTCCTCGTCTATGTTGTTTTTATCACAACAATGTTTCGGTCGTTGTGATCTCCGGTCTTCCTCAGGCGCATATCCATGTGGGTAACCAAATAGGAATTTCAATCTGAATCTTTTCTATATATATACAGTATGGACACTATATATATATATATATATATATATATATATATATATATATATATATATATATATAGTGTCCATACTGTATATATATATATATATATATATATATATATATATATATATATATATATATATTAAAAAAAAATATATATATATATATGTAAAAAACATAGAAATATTTGAATCTGTAAATAGATTATTTTATATATATAGTGTCCATAAAGTTCGTGTGCACTTTAAAAGCTTTATAACATTATTTGTATTTGTAATAGATATAATCTGTAAAAAATGTTATAAATCAACAAGATGGAGATTTTTGTCACTTTGCTTTGCGTGTTAGAGAGTTTCTAAATCATAATTATCTACCAGATGGATTCGAAGGGTTTGACTAATTTATAAGCTTCCAGGTTTGACAGATTTTACTCCATTAGGTTTTTTTAATGGGGACATGAGAAAACAGTTGTGTATGCAACCAAACCTAGTTCATTAAAAGATTTGAAAGCTAAAATAACTAATGTGATTTAAGACACTGTAAATCAGTTGGCAAATGTTTTTGCAAATCATATAACTCTTTGTGTTGCTAATGATAGCGGACGTGTAGAAACTGAAATAAAAATTCAATAAGACCTTAAAAAATATAGATTTACTTTTTTCTAATTCTTTTTACAAATTATTTCTATCGCAAATACAAATAAAAGTATAAGTTTTTAAAGTGCAAACGAACTTTATGGACACCCTATATATATATATATATATATATATATATATATATATATTGTGTGTATTTTGGCAGCATTTTTTCATTAATGCAGGTTTCATTGAATAATATAGACAAGTTTTGTCTATTAATTTTGTGTAGGATCCGTTCATACTGTCTATATATATATAATATTAATAATAATTTTGTGAAGGGTGCAGAATCTTATTATAGAAATAAAAACGTTTAGACCTATTTTACTATTCATGATCTAAGAAAGACAAGCAAAAAATAATGCAGTCGCAGCCGACCGGTTCCGCCTTCACTCAACAGAACTGAATCAAAGATTATATATTGCAAGAAAATGAAAATGGTATATAACATTAATAAGGGCAGAATACAATTTAACTTGTTGCTAATCACGTTTTAGTCCTTGATTACGGTTACGCAATTATATTAATTTTCTCTTTTGCATTTAAATGGCGGAAAGAACATTCTGTTATGAAATCCCTACTCCTCAATAAGTCTTTAGTAATCACCAGACCTGACAAATGTGCTAGAGTGGTTGTACCAAATCCCCATGATTGTATTAAAATGATGGTCATTTTGATGGTCATTTTGTTGGTAGTCATGATTCAACAAAAAATTAAATTTCAAAATCAATTGAAGTGGGTAAAAAGTGGTATCCTCCTTTCTGATATAGCTATTGTGATTAGGCTATCAGGATCTATCCGTTCACTCCTATAAGAATAACCTAAACTCATATTTCCTTAAAACCCATTGTTTTCATAGTACGGTCATTTTAATATAAGGTTGTTATGTAGACAGCTACTCAGGCACAACCTGTATTGAAACACTGCAGTAAATACTGTATAAAAATCTTTTTCTTTTGCAAAATGTATGCAACTATCTAATGTTATTAATAAATGTATGTGTTTATAGTTTATTAGTAACCATTGTATCTTATATACTGTTGAAATCTGCACAGATTTGTTATATTATAGCCAAGTATTTCCTCTTACCATTCCAGATAATATTTTTGTAGACGTAATGAAATTTGCTGTCATGTCAGTTGAATTTAGTTTTAACGCTGTAATGTATACACAAAGATACGGGGTCTCGATAAGTTCAATTTTGGGAATGACCTCGGCGAATACTTTTGTAGGTTTTTATGAAAATCAATTGTTATTTGGTACCATGAAACCAATAGTCTACAACTTTTATGAAGACAACAAATTTTGCCTCTTCAATAACCCAATAGAAGCCAATACACTTTTCTTATTTAATGATATGCATCCAGCACTAAAATACACATTCGAAACAGAAAATAATTCCATATTTTCGTTCTTAGATTTATTGTTAACCAAAAATTCTTTATGTTACTTTATATTGACTTACCGTAAATCAACCTTTACTAGTTAGTATATTCGGTGGGATACATTTTACCATAACAAGCAAAACATTAATTTAATTGGGACGCTAATACATAGTCCTAACGATTGGGTCAAAATTAAAATTAAATGAAGAAATAGAATCAGTAAAACTTTATTTAATAATGAGTATTCCTTAGTTATGTTTAGGTCTGTTATTAGTAAGAAAATTTCTGATTTTTCTGAAAGTAAACCTAATATGGTTAATAAATGCCTAATTTATTTTTGTTTGCTTTGGCTGGGTGCAGTAAGTGAGAAATTTGCCAAACAAATTACCGCTGCAGTAGAATACTATTATTTATCTTCCAGAGTGCAGGTTGTGTTTTTTAACTAAATCTATTTTGACGTCTATCCGAAAAGAGGTTATGACCCCTCACCATATCAATAATGTTATTTATCACTTTAAATGCAGTTGTAGTGCTGACTCCGTAGAATGAACAATCCAACGTTTAGGTGCTAGGATACAGCAGTATATACCTTGAAAAATGAGAAATGATACATTCCAACAAAAGAAAGTTCTGAACAACACATGGCGGAGCATCTTATTAAAAACACAAATTGTACATTTAACTTTAGGATTGACTTGTTTAACATGTTGAGTAAAACATCTTGATTGGCATTGAATTCCGCAATATAGAACGAGCACGTATATATATATATATATATATATATATATATATATATATATATATAGCAGTTATTAACCATATCAATTTATTGAAAATTAAAGATTTTACATTTGGTACTTCCTCTAAATTACTGAAAAAACTGCATAGTATAAATAAAAAAGGAGCCAAATTTAATAAAAACGTCTTTTTCCATACAAATGTTTATATTATTATTAAAAGAAAAGATCAAAACATTTTTAGTCATTTTAATAACATTTTTATCCCTTCTAACACGTTTGAAATTTTGGTAAAAAATCTTGTTTTGAGATGGGTGAGCAGCTAACCAAATCGTTAGAAAATTTACAGTAGAAAACGTCGTATTACATAACGTTTTTTTTTTCCTGTGACAAACACATTATTTTGGAAATTCTTGCAAAATCTGATAATTGTTGGATTTTATTGAAACTTTCAGAACTTATTCACAAATGAATAAAATTATTATTTTTATTCTCTGTAAAAAGTATGTTTTTTACATCTGTTACCCCCTGTACGTGAATTCATGAAATGTTATGAAATTAAATTTTGTTGGGAAAATTAGTTTTATTAGTTAATCGAAGGCCTCATTAGGGAATGTAAATTATCTTTTATTTTTTAGATATATTTTGCCTTTATTTCCGAAAATCTGCTCGCAACAGTAAAACAAAAAATGCGATATATCTATGACATTATTTAATTTGATAAGCTTTTAATTAATTTAATAAATAATATAAATTAACAACATTATAGTCAAAAACATCTTTCGATAAGTAATGAAATTTTAGTAGAATTGTTTTCTTTTTTTAATTATAACAATTTATAAAGTTTCAAATATATTTTTAAAATACTTCAAAGATTTGTTTGGGTTAGTTTATTTTAAGCGAACATTATATCTACTAATCAAAAATTATAAAATACAAATCGTCGTGCCTTCCAATTTTAAAATGATTTTTTTGTGTATTTGAATTTTTTGCCTGGTAATTTCTATATGTAAATTAAAATGTCATGTTCTTTAAAGTTTCTTCCCCTTACAGGAAAAATGTACAATTATTCACTCTTGATCGCCATCACGTATCTGTAAATCTGTCAACACATACGATACAAAAGGATAACAAGTTGCAATGTTTAAGAGCTAGTGTTATTCTAAATTTCATGCTATAAATAGTTTATACTTGTAAAAATCAAATTAATTTAAGATTTAATTTACGAATTTTAAAAAATTAATATGTCACTGATGTATATTTCATTTTTGCAAACTTTTAAAACCGAGAAATAATTTTGTTTACAAATGTGTCGATCCCTTAAAAAAAGTCAAAAAAGTCGAACTATTTAAAAAATTAGAAATTTTTATATTCCAATCAATATAATTTCTGTTTGAAATACATCAGGGTATTTAACTTACTGGAAATACAAATTTGATCATTTAGCTTTCAATTAAAACTGAAATAAAAGTTTCAAATATTTTTTTTTATTTTAAACATTTAATTAAAAATTAGTTATCAAAAAGTGTGGAGGTACCTACCTTATTTACATCATTATGTAAATGATATTTTTGTAGGGAAAAAATACAATTTATAAAAAATCTGATAAGGATTAGTTGTGAAAATCATGACTATCTCAGTAATGACTTAAAAAAGATAAGTGAACTATTTTTTCTTTCTAATAATATATATATATATATGTGTATGTGTCTGTGTGTGTATATGTAATGTGTGTGTGTGCGTGTACGTATGTGTGCATGTGGGTGCACTCGAGTGGGTGTATAAGAGAGAGAGAGAGAGAGACCGTCTGTATGTTATTGCGTAAAAATATGGCTTTTACTGAGGCAAAAGCAATCAATTTTATTTCATTGATTTTTGTCCCTTAGAATTTCCTCTTCAATATCTTTAAAAAATATTCTCATCTAAAACAATTAATTCTATAATTCCAATTCAGACATTTTCCTTTTGTTTGTTTCTCGGTTTGTTATTTTGACGATTGATTTGTTCTTCTGCTTTAAATTTTGTTTAGGAAGAAAATGAAGAATTCCACTACACTTCTTATTTTATTTTATTTTATTTATTTATTTATTTTTTGCAATGCCAATATTGCAAATAGGAGCAACAGCTTTTACACCGGCATGTAAGTTATTGGAGAGTCTCGTTTGCTTCAGTCTCTGATGCCTAGAAATAATGCGATGTGTTTGCAAACTATCTGAAGAAAAAAAGGAGGATTTTGTTGAAATGTAAAGAATAGTTTCCGCTGGAATATATGAATTTAGACATGAAATCCTGAAACTGACATTAGCAGCGTTAACTTCGTCTTACGATTTCTCTTTCAGAGATAATATGATAACATATATGATTTTTCAATCTTTTTTTACAGTTTGCTTCTATTATTCCATTTTTTGGACAGAGTTAAGATTAACGGATTGATGACTTCTTCAAAGAAGTTAACAAAGAAAATGCTCAACCAGAATTCGAAACATCATTTTTTGATTCCATATTTCTTGATTATAAATGTATTTCTAAATTTCGAGCTCCATCTTATATTTTAAAATCGAGTTCACCATAATAAATTTACTAAGACACAAGTGATTAGTGGATTAGTGGGAGTGGAAGAATTTGAAAACATAAGCATTATTAAGGAGCGAAAACAAAAGAAAACTAATATTGATGATGTAGTGATTGGGAGATGATTAATGTTTCTTTATTCAGACATAACCGAATTCCCTCCAGCTTACAAGTTTTATCCAGAATTATCATCATCAGAATTATCTGAGTGTTTTCATCAGAAGTTTGGTTGCAGGTTGCAGTGTATGAATTAGTGTAGAATAGTGTAAGAATAAACTATACATGTTTCTTGTTAAAATTGAAATTTATCAAAAGGAAAGAATAACACAAGTTGTAGAAGTTAATGTGCAATTAGAAACATTATTAAGAGGTTAAGGGTAGAGTTCGTATTCAATGAGAAAGTTGAGGGTATCAAGAGTTGTAGAAAACATTCATAATAGTAATTGTTGAAAGAGTATATGCGTACGTACGTATGTATGCATGTATTAAGTAGAAATGTTTTGGGATGGAAAAGAAGAAGTAGAATGAATCAGTACACGAGAAAGATGGAGAAAGAGAACAAGGCGCGACCTGACCTTATCTTCGGGTCAATTTGAAGTTGATGTTACATTTTAGTTTTGTATTTCTCGCTACTTCCATCTGACTCTCTTGGCTGACGTTGATCAATTCATCTTTTTGTTATCTAGATTTTTCACACTTACTCGCGAGGGTCCTTTTTGGTCTTGCAAGTCACACCCATTGATCAAAAATCAATTTAACACCTACTTGCGAAATCTGGTTTCGAGATTTTTTTAAGCACATAGTCAATCCTTTTTCTATTTGAGGAAAAACAAGATTCCACACATCATAGTGAATTTTTGTAAAAATGTAGAAGAAGGTTGATATTAATTCTCAATTTCCGATCCACTACAGGAACAGTAGATAGAGACTGACATTGCATTTTCTTTTTTGAACATTATAATTGGCTGGCAAACATTAAACTAGAAAGAAGAGTTACAAACGAGAAGTGAGAGAAAAAGAACATACGGATGCATTTAGCCAGCTCAATTATTAAATCGATGAGAGATCTTTGCCGGTATAGTACTGCAATTAATTTCATAAGGTCATGGTATCATTGTTGAAGAGATCATCCAAAATATTTACCATGAAAATATTTACGGAAAATGCACAGAAACTTTACTGCTATAGGAAAGTAACTGAAACAGAGAAGCCAGGTCAGAATCAATGATATGGCAGATTTTTTTTAGATTTTATCAAAGAGATCTAGATAAATAATAAGAGCAGTGGACCTTATGTAGCTGCTATATTCAAAATATGGACGAATGGTAAAGTCATAGATATATAACATACTGTAAAATTCTATATTGCTACTAAAATCTTTCAAAATTTCTGTTTAAAGAATAAGGACAAAAAAGGAAGACTACAGGGTGGCTTCTATCGTTTTGAAGACTGTGTTCATACTTGAGTCTATAGGTAAAGATCGCTTCTTGTTATAGTTGAATCTATTGATAAACTTTTGTTAGTACTTGGGAATATAGATAATTTCTATTTCATATGTCTGCAGACACATACAGGCGTTTAGAATAGACATACGTAGGTTAGGTTTCTACTTTAATATATAGATAGATATATGTAGCCTTTTTTATGTAAACAGAGGCCGTGTGAATACATTAGTATATAGGTAAACATTTGTCATGAGATTATATTGAGTTTTATCGCTACACTTTTGTAATGCTTATATTCTAGTCTACCGGCAGACATGGGCCATGTTTATACTTGAGTGTATACACCATGTTTATACTTGAGTCTACAATGTCTTTAGATTTTAGACTATATAAGACTACTTAAGACTATAGACAGACATAGTCGTATTCATACTTGAGCTTACAGGTAGATATTGGAGGTGTCTATAATTTAATACATAAGTAGACAGAGGTATGCATATATTTTAATGTTATACGTAGACGTAAGTAGTATTTATACATGAGGCTAGATATTAAGCCATATTTATACTTGAGCCTATAGACAGACATGAGATATGTTTATACTTCTGTTTGTAATGGACTTTGACCGTGTTTTTATTCGAGTGCTTAGGTCGATATAAAGTGTGTTTATACTTTGTTTTTCACGTAGATAAAGGCTGTGTTTATACTTGAGTCTATAGATCATGTTTATACTTGTGTCTATAACGCCCTTGTATTTTGTTTATTTTTAAGCATACAAAATCGTGTTTATATTTGAGCTAAGAGGAAGACATAATACGTGTGCATCTGTTAGTATATAGGCAAATATAGCTCATGCCTATACTTGAATTTTATATATAGACATAGGTGCTATTTACATTTGACATAGGTAGACTGAGATATGCGCGCATTTTAATGTTGTACATAGAAATAAATAGTATTTATACACAAAGCTTTTAGCTAGATATTACGTCATGTTTATACTTGAGCCTATAAGTAGCTTTAATAAATGCTTATACTTCTGTTTAAAATGGATTTTGACCGTGTTTTTATTTGAGTGTATATGTCGATATAAGATGTGCTTATAATTTTTTCTACACGTTGTTAAAAGCCGTGTTTATATTTGAGACTCTCGGTAATGTTTATACTTTTGTCTATGATGCACTTGTATTTTGTTATTATTTGCTCATATAAAGACATACAATCAAGTTCATACTTGAGTCTAGAGGTAAGCATACACTACCGGCCATAATTATTAGGCAACCACAGTTTTTTTAAAGAAATTATGTATTTCATACTATTTTTAGTATTTATTGCCAAGTAGATAGTTTAAATGAAAATAGAATGGTTCTTTTGTTAGTACTGCACAATAATATGTGCATCAAATGAACTTTTTCTGGTGTCCAGTTTTTGTGCTCTCTACCCCATGCTAGTCTCTTCTTATTGGCTGGCCGAAGTAAAGACTTCCTGGCTACCTAGTAATATATTGCAAGTAGTAATATCTACTTGGCAATAAATACTAAAAAATTTATGAAATACATTATTATTTTTAAAAACTGTGGTTGCCTAATAATTATTGGCCAGTAGTGTAGGTGCAGTTGGCTTGAGCCTATGAGATTATATTAAGTTTTATTTATACATTAGTTTACAAGAAAACTATGTTATTGTTGGTTTTAGTTTCGTGCATGCATATAGTCTGTGCTTGTACTTGAGCCTATAGGTACAAATAATAGGCTTTTATAGATGAGTCTATAGATAGATAAGAGTCAGTCAGCCAGTTAAGTGCCATACGTTATGAACGCTTGGGTGATCATGTTTCGAAAGAGACATGACTGAGTGGGCAGAAGATTATCCCGCAGTAGTTTCCCATTGCTTTCTGCGGTAGACTGGTTGCCGACCAAGGCTATAGAACCCAATCTGTCCTGCTATTTAACCCATAACTGGAAGGAAGACACGGATTAATACCTTTCCTAAGGGTATTTGCGCGTAAGTGAATACAATGGATTCAACTGGAATTTGAACTCGGCTCCCCGGTTTCTCGTTCCGAGCCGATATCCACTGTACCACAACGCACATCCCAGATAAGAGTATGTGTTTATATTTCTGAGATTAGGTAGTATTTACACTATTTATATTATTCAGACTATTGTACTCATCTTGGTTTCCATTTGTACGATGTTTCCAATGTAGGCTCCCGCCTTTGTCAGGTGCTAGGAATTTCGAACAGAACCCTTTATTACGATCACTGGGGTATATCACTCTTTTTCTTTATGCTAAACATTTTTGGTAGTCATGAGTTAACTCCCTTTAACTTAAGGATACATGGCCCAGTGGATATAGACGTTGGTTAGTTCAAGTAAATTGACCCAAAATGTTGTGATTTCACTATCAGGCTACAGCAGTAGTGAACAAGTAACTTGGAGATTTGGGTTAGATGGAGATAATTCATGACTACCAAAAGAAATAATGCACAAGGATTTAGAATGATATATCTCAGTGATTGTAATAAAGGGTTCGGTTCAAAATTCCTAGCAGCTGAAGAAGGGCGGAACGTACAATTCCTGAACCGATGTACAATTGGCAACAAAGATGAGGGCTATAGCCTGAATTATGTAAATAGAGTAGATAATAGTGTTTATAAGTGAATTGACATATATTGCTAATATTTGAGTTCATATGAATTCATCAGGTTGTTGGTCTTTTTTGTAGGTTAGGGGCTTTTCTTGGAAGTTGAGGTCGTCGGTGTATTCTAAACCACACCAATAGAGCAACTCCCGGTCGGGTCACTTTTATGGGCTTACGTCTCTGACTTGCTAAACATTAACACCTAAATGTTTTAATATGACCTGATGTAGATAATACCATTTTACTGTTGATCTTAAACTATGCGTTAATGTTTATTATGATTAATGATCCTTTAGAGACTTCCTTTTCGGACAGCCTTGGAAAAAAAACAAAACAAAAAGTCATATATTCAATCTCGCTGACTCCAAACGGAGAAATAAAAACGAAAATTGCTTCAAGCATCATATATTTTCAGTTAAAATCGATTCTTTCTTTATTGACCGACTGCAGAGAGTATTCCTAATTCAATGTAATCTCTTGTCTAAATCATTTGAGTCTGGAAGGATGATTAGAGGTTATCAGCAATATATTTGTTGGGTAGTAAAAATACGATACAAATAAATGAGTGGTTAGTCCGAGTGGTAAAGACTAAGGAACACACAATTAAATCAACAATAAGGTTTATGGTAGTAAAGGTAGAAATATTAGAAGAACACACAATAGTCACTATGTACAAAAATGGAGAGTAGAGTACTTCCTTCGTTCCTTGTTGTCTTCCGGTCATCAGCTCCCTCGTAATCTACTGCGTGGTGTATTTATAATGGGTGACAGTCCATAGTAATTGGGAGACAGGTTTTTCCATTACAAAAATATTAAATGAGAAAGCTGCGAGAAAGAATGGCTGTAGGATACCATTTAAATAATAATAACCAAATTAGAGGATGCGATGGCTAAATTATCGCTATTTTATATTTTTTATTTTTATGCTGCCGCGTAGTTTGTTGTGTTTTCGTCTACTGCATGGTATAATATGTTCAGTTAGACTCCGTCTCTTCTAATAAATGCAACATGATTCGATTCATTCTTCCAAAGTACTCCATTTTTGGTTTCATCTGGCTATCGTCAAGAAAACGTATCACAGGTAGAAACAAGTACTTCCTGGGTCAGTATAAAGAGTCGAACAATGTCTCCAGTTCATTTCGTTCACAGATCATATAAGTTAGTTCCACTTTGTCTGGTTTGGATTTAAGTTCTAATAAATGTTCAAACAAGCAGCTTTATCGTTTGTTTGTTTGTTTTTTCTCTTTTTCTAATTATTTTGTTTTCTACAGCAAATGTTGGTGTTTCTGGCTTTTACATTACTGAAGTTCAGAAAGGTCGAGCAATGAGTGAATATACCATGGTTTTTCAACAAATAAAAACACACATGAATTGGCAAATCATTTGTATAGTTTCAATAACATTGACCCAGAGCGAACACAATGAGAATATCAAGAGATCATTACTGGACACATTATCTCCTTATATGCTGACGTTGGCTGGTCTGTAGGCTTGCTTTGTATGTCACTGTGTGATTACTTTCTCTGGGGATATTTGAAAACTGTAGTTTAAAAGTATTGACTAAAAACGATGTACGCATTGAAGAGTGTCAGAAGTCAAGCAGTTGCAAATACAGCTAGAAATTAGGGTAGTGGTAAACATCAGAAATCAACAACAGGAGTGCACCGAGAATGGAAACGAATTCTTGGAAAATATAATTTTGCAAAACGTCGGCGAAAAGAAGCATTTAATTTTAAAATGAACTCTTGTCTTGCCCTCTCATTGCTACCAATGATAAGTACGTTTTACTGATGCCTCAATCTCCTACAAAGAATCAACCTCCTCACCTAAAACAAAAACATTATTTTATGCTGAATTCCCAGTCACATTGGTCTCAGAGGAAACGAAAAAGGAGACATAGCAGCTAAATGATCATTAAACAACAATATTAGTGACATAATAGTACCCCACACAGATTATAAACCTCTAATCAACAATTTTATTACGACCAAATGGCAAGTTGTAGAACTCCGCCAAAAATAACAAACTCTAAAAAATTATACCCATCCTCAAAGAATGAATAGAAGCTAAAGTTTCAAATAGGAAAATGTCAAAAAGAGATGAAGTAGTAATGACTCGATTTCAAATATGCCACACCGCTGTGACCCATTCACACCTACTAAAAGGTGAGGAGGCACCAATTTGCATTCAGTGTCAGCTACTGTACACAGTGAAACATATAATAACAAAATGCATAGATCTTGAACAGATGCGATTAAGATACTATCAAGGAAACAATCTAAAAGACATCTTCAACAAAGCTGACCCAAATAACCTTTTGCAATTTCTAAAAGCAACAAAATTATATAACATAATATAGAAAACAATTATAAAGACATCTTCAATAAGGGCAAACCAAATAACATTTTGGAATTTCAAAAAGCAACAAAATTATATAACAAAATATAGAAGACAATTATAAAGACATCTTCAACAAAGCTGACCCAAATAACCTTTTGCAATTTCTAAAAGCAACAAAATTATATAACAGAATATAGAAAACGATTATAAAGACATCTTCAATAAGGGCAAACCAAATAACATTTTGGAATTTCAAAAAGCAACAAAATTATATAACAAAATATAGAAGACAATTATAAAGACATCTTCAACAACGCTGACCCAAATAACCTTTTGCAATATCTAAAAGCAACAAAATTATATAACAGAATATAGAAAGCAATTATAAAGACATCTTCAATAAGGGCAAACCAAATAACATTTTGGAATTTCAAAAAGCAACAAAATTATATAACAAAATATAGAAGACAATTATAAAGACATCTTCAACAAAGCTGACCCAAATAACCTTTTGCAATTTCTAAAAGCAACAAAATTATATAACAGAATATAGAAAACAATTATAAAGACATCTTTAATAAGGGCAAACCAAATAACATTTTGGAATTTCAAAAAGCAACAAAATTATATAACAAAATATAGAAGACAATTATAAAGACATCTTCAACAAAGCTGACCCAAATAACCTTTTGCAATTTCTAAAAGCAATAAAAGTATATAACAGAATATAGAAAACAATTATAAAGACATCTTCAATAAGGGCAAACCAAATAACATTTTGGAATTTCAAAAAGCAACAAAATTATATAACAAAATATAGAAGACAATTATAAAGACATCTTCAACAAAGCTGACCCAAATAACCTTTTGCAATTTCTAAAAGCAACAAAATTATATAACAGAATATAGAAAACAATTATAAAGACATCTTTAATAAGGGCAAACCAAATAACATTTTGGAATTTCAAAAAGCAACAAAATTATATAACAAAATATAGAAAACAAGTTTTCTCCTTTTCCAACCTTTTCACTTTTCTTTTTTTTAATGTTATTTTTTTCAATTGGAGTAGATAGACTAAAATATCGCCCGGTTCACACTCCACCCACGTCTATTGAACGGGTGAAGAAGCTCATCCCTTGTTTCCTGTTTAGAATGAGGTTTCCGGTTTTCTCTTTTCTAATCTTTTCACTTTTACGTAGCCCCCTGCGCATCAGTGGCGTTATCGCCTTGCTTGGGGTGATACGATTAAAAAAAAATTATAAAGACATCTTCAACAAAGCTGACCCAAATAACCTTTTGCAATTTCTAAAAGCAACAAAATTATACAACAAATTATAGTTACAACAAAAGATAGCATATAACCATTACACATCAAATGATAACACCTCTACTTATATCTCGATACAATACTCACAAAAGAACCACAAGCAGTAAAAAAATTATTCCGTATTTAATGACACAAAAGGGTATATAGGCTGGAAAAACAAACAACTAAAATAAACTGATGCATTATGAACATGTAAAACCAAATAATGATGTCATGAACGCTACAGACATTAGTATCAACAAAACATTGATCTGAATCTGCGATCATGTGTGTTTTCGTCTGTTCACAAGTGTCCTGTGTGTATTAGCATGTCTTTTTATTCAGTGAATCATGATATGTCTGGAAAATGTCGAAATTACTGCTCAAGACATTAAATAAATTGACTGGATAATGCAACGTGATGAAGATACCAAATTCTGATGAGATGACCGGACAGACACAAGATTGAAGAACCATAACCAACTAATTAATTTTATGTTACATAATTATCCGTTCTGAAGACATTTTTACATGAATAGCAAGTGACTGTTAAGGTTTATATTGTTCCTTTATTATTCAACATTCATTGTTTCTTTACGGTTTATCAGCCATTTGCAGTTCATTTTTAGACTAAAAGTAGTTTTAGGTTGGAAAGATTTTGGGGTAATAATAACAATGTACCAATAGAAGCTTTACCATTTAACTCATAGATTGGGAAACAGATTGATTCATTATTTCCCTAATGATATTTCCGCGTAATTGAATATAACCAACCCAACTTTCCATTACGAGCCGTACACCAACGCATATCAAAATTTACCGCCACTGATAGATGATACGCCAGGATTTGTTATTGGAGGCCACAACTGGAACAACATAAGGTATGCAGATGATACAATGCTGATTGCAGACACGGAAAGGAAACTACAAGACCTCCTACAGAAGGTAGCAGTGGAGAGTGACAAACAAAGGACTACAAATAAACTGGATGCATGGTCATCAGCAAAAAGCGCAACCTAAATTGCCAAATACAGGTGAGGGACACCAGAATCAAGCAAGTACAAAAATTTAAATACCTAGGAAGTGTTCTAACAGGAGATGGAAAGTGCGACACAGAAATCCGAAGGCGAATTGGCATGGGAAAGGACGCGTTCCAGAAGCTGAGTATAGTACTAACACACAGAAAAATTTCACTAGAAACAATGAAACAGTGCTGGATTGCTATGTGATGTCAATTCTTCAATACGGCAGTAAAATGCTGGACAATATCATCGAAAATGAGAACAAAACTTGAAACAGCGGAAATCTTGTTCTACAGAAGGATGCTGCGGATATTGTGGATGATGAGGTTTTGGAAAAAATGGAAATGAAAAGAAAATTAATAGTGAGCATCAAGAAGAGGCAACTGAAGTTCTTGGGACATACAATGAGGAAGAAGGGCTTGGAGAACTGACAGGCCAGATAGAAAGAATAAAAGACAAAGGAAGGGAGCGGATAACATATTTGCAGAGCATGATCAGGTGGATGACGGAACGGGGGTTGCGAGGTGTAACAGAGCAAACATACTAAGAGCCACCAGGGATAGGGAGACGTGGAGAACCATGATCGCCTACGTCTTGAAGGGACAGGGCATATAGAGAAAGAAGAAGATATTCACAAGCGGTTACCTATGTACATTACCAGCCATAATTATTAGGAAACCCCAGTTCTTTTAAAAGAAATTATGTATTTCATACTATTTTAAGTGGATATTTCTAAATGAAAATAGAATGGTTCTTTTGTTATTATTACTTTGCAAAATTTTACAAGGCAAAGAAGCAAAGAAGAATCACCCTAAGTTTTCTTCATTCTTTCATTGATGAAAAAGCAATATAGGTAATTATTAAATATTTATTATTTTATTTCATGCACATGTCATTGTGCAGTATTAACAAAATAATCATTCTATTTTCATTTACAGTTATTCACTTAGCAATAAATACTAAAAATAGTATGAAATACATAATTTTTTAAAACACTGGGGCGGCCTCATAATTATGTCCTGTAGTGTAGATACTGACCAGATTGGTCATTATTAACTTAGGTGATCGAACCGGAATCGTTGTCTCAACCTTATATAGCCGTAAAACCTAAAAAGGAAAACCTATTAAGCGAAGACAAAAAAGATATTCAGATATACATAAAGATTTACACAATATTTGAAGGGGTTCAGATTGCAGTGTTTGTGAAAGCATGCATGCTGTTCCACAAGATAAGCAGTTTTTGTGAATATGCTGTCAGAGTAGAATATCCTGCTTACCAAATCAATACGAGATAAATGAGAGTGATATGTCATGTAGACGTATTAAGGCTGGTCTTTTCTCTAAATGTCTGAAGTGGTAGCACTACAGAATCGAGAGTGAGGAAATGAAGATTTACCATGTCAATAAGGATAGTGTATTTATATGCTTACGACATTAAATAGGGCTGCAGGGTAGAAATTAACTCACCATCCACAAAAACGCATACATGATTTACAGCTCTGTCAAATCTAGAAATGAAGACTTGGCAACTCTCCCCCAGATATGACAGTAATTCAACATTTTTGATTTAACCTAGCCCTTGTCAAGAAACTGTCTGACCAAAAAATTATCTAGGACTTTCTGAGGGGGGGGATGTTTTCTGCATTATTCTTGTTGTACGTTATTTACACACTTTTCCTCTAGCTATATTTCCCGGTGCTGATGCGTTGTGTCGGTATGGTAATGCAACCCTATATTTCAGGCGCATGTGTCTGGAATCCGATTCCAGATACCCTCAACGTCACATTGTCTCTCGTTTAATAACTGGTCGTTGCAAAAGTTTTTGCCGATTTAGAATTTCATCTTGAAAATAAAAAAAAATTGTGTGTTTTTGAATATCTTTATTAATAACAATAACGGCCTTTGCTCTCTATAATTTGATTTCATCTGCTCAACATGATCTCTTTGGGATGGAGTCCTGCTCTGGGTTGGTGAAATGGTTTTTCTCCTCGATTTATCCACGATCGCCGATGTTTAACGTTATGATAGAGAATCCACTTCACATCCCCTGTGACAAGCCTACCCAAAAATGGGTGTCTGAAGGTGTCGTAAAAGCAAAGATTCGCAACAAAAAACACGTTGCATTTGCATTGGAACCTCTGTGAAACTCATAGCGTACAGCATGCCTAATGTGTTCTTTAGATGGAAAGAACATGGGTGAGAATATTGCAAAAAAATATGAATGATGCTTTAATGATCTGAAATAAAAAGTTGTAAATTAACCATGGTGATATGTTTAAGTAATAAAAATATGTATAAAATAAATTATAATGATTTAAAATGCCCCTTTTAAAAACCGGCAAAAACTTTTGTACCGACCTAATACAATCCAAGGGTACGACAAAGGCACGTATGCATAAAGAAACCTTGTTTCTTTCTCATAAATTATATATTTTGTGAGTTCACATCTTTTCCTCATAAATGGTAAGAATAATGTCCATCGGCTTTATCACAGAGCGTCTTAATAATTAAAATGCAGATCCTCGACTGATCACTTGACATTATCCATTTCTTATCAGCAGTAACAAACTTGTCTGAAAAGGTCACTTAAACTTTTCATATCAGCAATAGTTAGAAACAATCGATACTTTGTTCTCTTCGAAGAGTGTGCGTGCTATCTGATTTCAATCCTGTTTTATATGATAGACATTCAGTTTCTCAGTGACTTGTATAGCCATTTTGCCAGGACTTGCAAATCCTCTGAATTAAGTCCTTTTAGACGACCCTCCGTTCGCGCCTCTCGATTAACATTCTCGATTTTCCATCGAATCCATAAGAGTACTGAATAGATTTTGCTGCTGCACTTACGCTGTCACCATTATGAAAAACATGTATATTGTGTCGTATCTCGTACCATGTGACATCCAGTCGCCCGGATGAATAAAAGACAATGTGCGTTTAGCACAAGGGATTGTCATTATCACGGACTTCATGAAGTAACATTTACTACTGCGATAAACTTTAAATATTGTATATAACGCTTGGTTGTACCACTCTGGTAATAACGTAGTATCTCTACATTTCACTGTGTATCACATCATTCCACGATACAATAATGTAATTTCTACTTTATTAGTACGACAATATTTCTTCTCTTTATAAATGTCTATTAGTCGTAGGTAAGTTATTTGCGTAAAAATCACTGATGGTTACACACTGAAATTAATGTGTCAATGTCTAGAGACCAAATTTTATAATAAACGAAAATAAACCTGCAACAAAAATACACTTTTTAATCTGGAAAAAAATTGCTTAATTAACAATTTAAGAAATTCGCATAAAAATGTGTTGAGACTGTTTTTTGGCGTTCCACTTGTCTACGCAGGCAGTTGGAGCAACATGTCCACTATATCAGTGCTAAGGACTGATATTTGTAGTCTTGTACTATATGTAAACATCTATATATATTGTGACGTTTGAGGTACTAATTGAGCGAAACCACTCTCTAGTTGGAACTCTTCGGGAATCCACTGTAAGAAGTGTCGTAGTTTTCGCACTGAAGGTTATAATAGTCCTGTGTCGGTTGCTAATTGATTTAACGCACCCAAAATGTTAGGAACTTAGTAATCTTCCACTTTAAAGCTGACTCCTAACTGCCGACTAATATCAACTGTCTTAGTCTCAATATGTCCAAACTGAAACTAACTAGTATTTCTACTGAACTCTAATAGAACTCTTAAGAAGTCTCTAGAACTTCTAAGAACTTCTCCAGAACTTCTCGGGTTAACTTCCTGTTAACTCTTCTTAATATAGGAGAAAGAGTACATTATCTGAGGAATAGGTGTATTTCCCCATAACAAGAAGATAGTTGTAATACTTATCGGCCGGGGTTACCTGAAAAGGGAAAGTACCGAACGGCTGTCGTATTTTCGGGTTTCTCATTTTATTTCCAGCCTTGTATCATATTTTGTTTGAGTGAAGAGTTGAATAAACAACATATACACTACCGGCCATAATTATTAAGCCACCCCAGTGTTTTAAAAAATGATCTATTTCTACTATTTTTTAGTATTTATTGCCAAGTGAATAATTGTAAATGAAAATAGGACAGTCCTTCTGTTAATACTGCACAAACATATGTGCATCAAATGAATTTATAAATATTTAATAATTACCTAGATTGCAGTTTCATCAATGAAAGAATGAAGAAATTTAAGGGTGATTCGGATGAGTTCATCTTTGCTTCCTTGCCTTGTAAAATTTTGCAAAGTAAAAATAACAAAAAAAAATTCTATTTTCATTTGGCAAAAAATACTAAAAATAATATGAAATACATATTTTCTTTTAAACAACTGGGGTGGCCTAATAATTCTGGACGTTAGTGTATGTAGAGATATATCTATTATGGAGTACTGCTGCCATTTATGGTCAGGTGCCCCTTCCGTTCTCCTCAGTGTTCTTGACAAGCTCCAAAGGAGAGTCTGCAATGTGATAGGTACTGATCTGGCAACTCGACTGCAGCCACTTCCCCATCGTCGAAATGTGGCCTCCCTTTGTCTGTTCTATAAATACTTTCATGGCTTCTGCTCGGACGAGCTTAAGTCACTGATGCCTCCTCAACAGGTGTTTACTCGTGAAACCAGACTGGCAAATGGGTCCCACCCATTCACAGTCAGGTTAGCCAAATTCAGACGACAATTCTACTCCTGCAGCTTCTTCTCTCGCACTTCCCGCCTGTGGAACTCGCTCCCGTATTCTTGCTTTCCTGAAGGCTACAACCTCCAGAAATTTAAATGCAAAGTCAATACTCATCTACTAACCACTGGACTCTAGCTCTCTCCCCACCCCTGTATAACCTTCCCTTTCACTCCACCTATATATCTGTCATCGCACCTGTATTCTCATCTTTCTATTGTTCCTTTCTAACTAGTTTGTACTCCTCACTCTTTTCTAATTAATCTTTTTACATTTATGTAGCCCCCTGCACATCAGTGGCGTTTCCGCCTTGCTCGGGGTGAAATGATTAAAAAAAAACAAATTGTCTTTTTATTTATTTTTTAAGCTAAAATTTGTAACCGAACTTCAGTAGACATGGCAAGTAGAACGTTATACATTTCAGGGTTAATAGATTGTAATGAATTAGCTTAATTACTATTTGCATATTCAATTTTATTATATGTTTTGTTGTATTGCCACCTAGCTATATACTTCGCTCAGATGCAATTCTGACATTGTCTGACACTCCGCCTTCGGCCGGAGACTAACCCAGTTGACACTCCGCCGAAGGATAGAGTCTCGTCTGGGGAATATTAGACATTTAATTTTTGCCCGAACTATATGGCTCGGATCACCCACATTAAAAAGACCTTGTGTCACATTGTGTCTCAAGTTGAGAGCAACTAAATACTTATATTCAGTTTTTTTCTTTTTCAAGAAGAAATTGGAATTCCCTACCGCATACTTGCTTTCCCAACATCTATAATCCCCAAGAATTTAAATGTAAAGTCAATAGTCATCTCCTGTCTCACTAACTTAAATCCTCTCTCTCTCATACTTTTTTCTCTGTCCACCGCACTCTCATCAGTATTCTCTTCCTTCTCATACTCTCTTCCTGACACACCTATAACTCTTTCTCATAACATTCCCCCTATGTAACCCCCTGTACATCAATGGCAGTAAAAGGCCTCACGATTATAAAATATATATATATATTGAAGATTTAAGCTGTAAGTTTAGAAACAATAAGTTGAAAACAATTTTGTCGTCATGAAATCTTTGAAGTAGTAAACATGAGTCCGTGTTTCTTTGTTAACGCAAATCTCAAGAAACCACTCGTTTGAAGTAAGCTCTTCGTCTCGTCGACAAAATATTCAGAAAACCGAAAACAGTAAATATTGACAAAATACAAAAAAGCACCGGAATAGAAAGATATTTATTTACGAACTCCATTCTTTTGTTTTTTGGATTTTTGTTTTTCAATTTTGTTGTTATTTTTTACTTATTTTTATATATATTTTTATGGCAATTAACTTCAACGCCAATTCTTTGTCTTTTTATGGAAATTTCTAGCATTTTAATTATATATGAGTTTCAATTCTTGGCGAAGATGATTTTTTAAATTTTTTTTTTATCTTCAGTTTTTTTATTTTTTCTCATATCATATATTTCATTTTGATGGGTGGGAGTCGACAATTTTACACTTTATATGCAACTTTTTGCGTACATCGATTTTTTAGATAATTGTGTATTTATTTGGTTTCACAAGTACCTAAAATATAATTTGCTCTGGCAGAGAGACATACGCAAAGACAAAGACAGACAGAGATCCATACATACACACAGACACACACTCGTGCGCGCACTCACACGCACTCACACACACACACACACACACACACACACACACACATATATATATATATATAGCTCATGTATTTGACACTAATCTCGTGTCTATGTAGGTTTCATTAAAAATGGCAGACATGGTGTAATGGTTAACTTTTCTATTTAATTTTTCATATGATCTTTTTTTTTTTCAGAACATAAATGATATAAAACTTTTCCAAATGCTTTGGTTTTCTGAGCGATTTTGGCTATAATTTTAGCCATTAACTTGGTTGTCATAATCAGTCATTATGGATGATTGAATATGTGTAGTTTTTATGTATGTGTGTACAGTCATATGAATGTTTTATTTTCCGAACACGGTTAGCATTTTGTTGCCGTGATGATACTTGATATTATTAAGTGTTATATTTCTCTTTTTTGTTAATAATTCTTCTATTATTTTTGCCTACTTTTGCATGTGGAAGATTCTATTATATTTGTATTATTAACGAGTATGTTACGGATAAAATTTGGTAGGTCTCCGTGTGTTTTTAAATAAACTTTAAATATTTTTATATAATTTGTTCTGAAAGGAAGAAAAGCAGAAGACAACATGAAAAATTACTTAAAAACTTAATTATAATAGATTGTCTGGCATTTTTAATGAAACCTGCATATTGATATAGATAGCCAGATAGATAATGCCATATCCGTAAACGGAGAGGATAATTCAAAAGATCTATTTAATATAAAATATTAATCGATATATCTACACAGAGAGTTCAATTAATATTATCCAGATCAATGACATATCAATGATATATATAAAGGAAAACTTAACACACCAGCCAAAGTGGTCATAAACCATAATTCACCTCAACAAGCTAATAGGCCCATCTTCTCAGCCCACGATTTCATTTCTTTAAATTTTCCCAGAACATCCCCCGAACGAAATGGTTTGAACAAACAACATATTTAACAAAATCTATCGTAAATAATCAGGCCGGTAGAAATAAATATATGAATTTACTGTTTGATTAAAAACAGAATATCTTCTCAAATACGAATCTCGATTAAAAATAATGTTCAAACAAATAAATTGAATATGTCGGTTGTTAAAACCATTTCGTTAATATTCAAGATTTTCCATCACATTGTATGTTTACATTTGTTGACATTACGATACATTTAAGAACAGATACGGTTATTTATGAAGAATCGAAAATTGTGTTTTATATGATTGAGCAATAATGACATACCCACAAGCATATTGTTTAACTTCCTCCAATCACCTCTCCTTAGTTTTCTGATTAACCACGAATTCATCTTATATTTTCTAAAATCAATCATATTCAATTTTTAAATATCACCTGAAGATATGTTCTGAAACATGAAAATATTTGTGCAGTGATATAATGCGTTTATAAACCATAGTGATAACAAATTAGAATATATATATATATATATATATATATATATATATATATATTGTGAGTACGTATGTGTGGGAATACAAGAGTGTGTATATCAATAAGATATTTTATGTATGTGTGTATATATGCATATACATGCATATATATTTATATATATATATATGGAAAGCTCTTAAAGAACTTAAGGAAAGAAAGACAGAGGAAAAACACTTAGAGAGCAGGACAGTGTTTAAGAAATATAAGATAAAAACAACAATTATTAAGAGCTACAAAAGCAGAGGAATTTGTGGAGGGTCTTGTTCGCGAAACTTTTGAAGGGACATGGTTCTTTGAAGAAGGAGACTTAGATGTGGGGACAGACATTAAAATATTATTCCCAAATATATCTAATGCGCTTTAAATGAGATATCTGGTATATATATATATATATATATATATATATATATATATATATATATTAAAAAAGGATTAATTCAAAGATGTTGAATGGCCATTTCGATATGAAGATCCCCACGGGGAACGACACATCACCTCAGCAACAGAAAAAACCTTTCAGAAACTGGAGAAAAATTAGTCTACTTTTCCTTTTTAAATAGATTGAAAAGAAATTAAAAAAAAAATAATAAAAAAAATAAATAAATAAAAATAAAGGGAAAGAAAAAGAAAAGGAAAAAGAAAAAGAAAAAGATAGAATAAAATCAAATAAATAAGAAAAGAAAAAAATTGACATCGTCTGGGTTCGCAAAAAAAGGGGGAGGTAGACTTTTAGCGTGTGATATATCATGTATACACACGCCAATATATATATATATATATATATATATATATATTGGCGTGTGTATACATGATATATCACACGCTAAAAGTGATACACACGCCAATATATATATATATATATTGGCGTGTGTATACATGATATATCACACGCTAAAAGTCTACCTCTCATAGCTCAAACGTAAAAAGCAATCGAATGTCTAATCGTACTGATGAGCTGTGATACTGCGAAACATATCTGTTTGCAGATGACTATATATATATATCTGATGAATATATACATTGTTGTATTCACGCACACACATACCCACTTTTAAGGACTAGATAAATACGTGCACACACGAAATCAATACACATACATACAAAAGCACTTAAACAAACCTCACATATATATACAAAAAACACCTCCACCCAGCCACACACACAAGACAAAGCAGTTATAAACACATACAGGCATATATGCCAAGCAAACAGAACGATGCAGCCACAATTTTCTCAACACGCAAAACTTATCAAAATATAATTTACACAAAAAAGATATTGAATCTACTGGTGTGATAAAGTGGGATCATTTGAATTCCAGTATCAACACATATATACTCAAGTGTACAAACCAAAACAAAAGCCTACATTCAATTACACAACTAGGACAGATATACACTCATACAGGCACACATATCATATACATAGCAAATTTCAGTTTCAATTTTCTCAATACGCAAATATTTCTAACGTATGGACAACAGAAAATGGGAAAGAACCCGTAAGTATGATAGAATGGGGAAAAATGTTAAACTTAGTCTTGCAGGTTATTTAAATTTTTTTATGGTATTTAACAATATTTTGACAGTTTTTTTTATATTCTGAGGATATTTAAACCAGACGAAATCGTGACTTGAAGAGTTGATAAGCATATTATCTCGTCGAAGTGAATTGTGGTTTACAACCACTTTGGGTGGTGTGTTGGATTTTCCTATATATATATATATATATATATAGGGGTGCTTGGTTTTGCTCCTATTGTAGTGGTTTACAGAAAGAAGTATTTGGTTTCTCCTACATAAACAGTTGAAGTTAGGTGACTTTAATGTGGTGTAATGGTTAACCAAGCTAATACCCCATGAGCAATTCCAATAGATTTGTGAGTTTGATCTTCATTTGTTACCCCATAACTTTTGTTTGTGCCTTACCTAAGCTATGCTTAGAAAATCAACATATCAATTTGACATCGAGGCATCTCAACTTTGTGTAATGGTTTGGAGGCTTATCTCCCTAGACCAATTACCACTGAGTTGGGAGTTCAATCCTTACTGCCTTCACGATACATTCGGTTTTGTGCCATTTTTAAGCTACGAAAATCACCATAAACATTTAAACGGGATAAAATTTATCTCCTTTCCTGACCATCGGCTAAGGGGTAAGTAGCTAGGATACAATGGGCTGCTTAGTTGGCCAGCGGGAATACAGAAGCTGTTGGTTAATATACTAGCAATAAATAAATAAATAAATAAATAACAGAAACGACAATAGAAATACCGTGATGAAGATCTGGCTCCAGTTCAACATTTCAAAATTTAAATTTATTTATTAACATATTCTCTATCTCATTTGCATGTCTATATTTCGGTATGTGAGTATTCATTTCAAAAAGTCATTTTCCATTTGATATTCATCCCAGATAAAGCGCATTAGATATATTTGGGAATAATATTTTAATTTATGTTACCACATCTTCGTCTCCTTTTTCAAAGGACCATATCCCTTCCAAAGTTTCGCGATCAAGACTCTCCACAATTTCATCTCCTTTCTGGCTCTTAATAATTGTTGCTTTTATCTTATCTTTCCTAAACACTGTCCTCCTCGCTAAGTGGGCTATTTTTCCCTTCTGTCTTTCTTTCCTTTAGTGCTTTCCAGGCTCAACTTTGCTTAACTTCGGTAATCGTACGGAAACCAATATTTCAACGCAGTGTGGCCGTAATTTGGGAGACGTTACTGCTTCGTTTTGGTACGCATGATGGTGACAAATCCAAAACATTTGGCAACTTGTCTAAGTGATGTGAAAACAGATGTGTTCTATCTGTCGGTGTGTGTGTGGGGGGGGATAACAAAAATTTATTGATGAAAGGTTTTTTTTTCTTTTTTTATTTAAACCTCTCTCAAATGTATCAGAACATGATATTTTGTATTGGCTTGAAATGCTCGGGATTACTAAAAATGTTTCACATTGAAGTATGGTTCTGTTCTCTCCCTCTTCCTCTCCCTCCTATATATATATATATATATATATATATTTTCTGTCTCAAACAAAAGTGTCCAAGTTTCGCACCCGTAGAGTAGGCTGAATACAACCAGTGATTTATATAATAAATATTCAAAGGCATATAAAATTTGTTTGTTACAAAAAATTGTTCTTTTTTTTTTCTCAGAGTATAATTTTTCTTCGAACCGAACCTTTTATTACGATCACTGAGTATATGAACTTCATTCCTTGCCTAGAGCCTCTTCTGGAAATCATGAGTTATCTCCCTCTAACCGTGTAAGATACCTGTTCCCCACTGCTGTAGTCTAGTATTGAACCCACAACTCTTTGGATCAAGTCACAGGAAATAACCAACGTCTATACCCACTGGGACATGTAACTGACGTTTTGGCGACTAATAAACCTAATGTCCAGTAACTCTTTTTTTTACCAGAGTTCACATTGCAAATTTTTGATGTTAATGATTTTCTCTAATACTTTTTATGGTAATGGATTTCTCTAGTATTTTTTGCCAGATTACATATTATAATTTTGACACTAATGATTTTCTCTGGCACTCTGTATTACAAGTTTCCATATTCTGTTCATCTCTATGCTTGGTCGATTTCGGAGATTTTTGTAGCCTAGCATATGTTCAGATTCCTTAAGTTTATGTAGTTTCCAGTAGCGTTCTCTATCTATTATTTCAATTCCATCCCATAGGAGGCGGAGATCCCCTTTCTCCCGTCATATTACCAACAGAAATGAGGACAATAATCAGAATAATGTAAATACTAACTTATCTCAGAAATATATACAAATACTAAACAGTGACATAGTATTGCCATATGAAATAATGTAAATCCAATAATTCTATTTCTCATACACACAAATATTAAGAAGAAATACATATTATTCAGAATGGTTAGTTTTATTTATTGAAAACAATAAGAAATAGATTTAAATAACAAATAAGTAAAATAAAATATGTTTTTGCTTTATCTTTATTGAAGATTAATGTTTGCGTATGTACAATGGGGAGTAGGTGCGAGAGAGAAAATGTCTATTCTTTGGAATTCCTCGCTATAAAGACTTCAAGTAAGGCTTTTTCTTGGGTTATTGCACTTGCCTCTCTCTTGGGGATTGTGGAAGCCATGAATCAGAAAGCGAAAAGAAATATACATGTTTATAATAGTGTTATGGGGAAACACACCTATTGCTCAGATAATGGACTCTCCCTCCACTATTAATAAGAGTTAAAAGAAAGTTAACGGGGCAAGTACCTAGGAGTTCTTGGGAAGTTCATAGAAGTTTTTTAGAGTTATATTGTAGTTCAGTAGGCAGTTGATATTAGTCGGCAGTTAGCCGAATAATAAGGAGTCATCTTCCAGGAGAAGATTACCAAGTTCCTAACATTTTGGGTGCGTTAAGTTGAAGAGCAAATGACATAGCACGATTATAACCTTCAGTGCAAAACCTACTCCACAACAAATAGATAGATATCCTTGCTCAATAACCAAGGAGGTGTCCAATGTTTCTGTGGTTATTTATTTTTGGTCTTGTGGAAGTCATGAAGCAGAAAGCGAATAGGAATATACATGTTCATAATATATAGATATACTTGCTCAATAACCAAGGAGATGCACAAAGTCTCTGGAATTATATACCTTGTCTGTCTCATTGGGCTTGTGTTAGACATAAAGCAGAAAGGGAACAGGAATATATATATTCATAGCGAATAGATATTTTTGCTCAATAGCGAAAGAGATGCACCATTTTTGTGCGCTTTCTTCTCTTGCCTGTCTGTTTGGGCTTCTGAAAGTCATGAAACAGGAAATTAACAAGAATGTACATACCTATAAGGGATAGATTTTCTTGCTCAGTAACAAAAGAGATGTACAACGTTTCTGGAATTATTTACCTTGTCTGTCACTTTGGGTTTGTGGTAGCCATAAAGCAGAATAGGAACAGGAAAAGAGTTGGAATGCAGACATGTCCTTTTCCATAAAAAAATCACAAGGTGTCAAGTCAGGTGAACGTGGTGGTCATTTCAAGAGCACATTGTCATTATCACTGGCACGCTCAATCAATTTTCCCAATAGATTCTCATTGAAATAGAATTTCACTGAGGCGCTGGAGAATTTTTAACATTTCAGTAAGTAAAGAATTAAGTTCTCCTGATTGCTGGCATGTGTATATACCTCATATATATAAAACACGCTAAACTTCCCTCCTCTTCAATTCCAGTCAACAGTGGTTTAGGTAGTAGGGACTCCAACTGACACCAAATTGGTCAAATATCGGTCCCGGCTGCAAGCAAGTGGACGTCTAGCTACACAGATGAGCTGCAAAACAGCCTTGCATGTGGTAGACTTATATATATATATATATATATATATATATATATATATATATATATACTAAAATTTTCTCTTAATCTTCTTTTAGACATATCAGATTAAATCTACTCGCGAGCAGGTAATCTATGGAATTTCCTTTGTATTAAAAATATTTTAAACTTGAACTTAAAATTTGATCCCCCCATATATATATATATATATATATATATATACATATATATATATATATATATATATATATATATATATATATATATATATATACATATATACTTCTACAACTACTACTATTAAAAATAGCACTTGTACACAACTTAATTAAATGAGCACAAATCAAATCCTCCACAAAAATGTATTTTACTATGAACAAAAATTATTAAGCAGACTCTCACTAATAATAACTTCCCAATATCACATTTTAGATGAAGAAAGAAAACGATATCTCAAAAACCTCAACACACATCAAACAGACTATGGTATTTCCACAAAAGACCCTAAACATATCAAACTCTTCTATTTCAACCAGATGCACAATAACTACAAACAGGATGAAAACATCATAAAATAATATCATTCGTACAAATATATCTCCCGTTGATCCTAATAAAAGTATAAAATGATTAATATATTATAAAAAATACAATACTACTAATTTAATTATCCGTAATAACTCCTCTCCACCAACTGATGTATTACGTAAAACCTACATTATATATCAATTCAAATGTCCCTCGGGAGAATGTATCGTCGACAAAAAAAAAAAAAAAAAACATTGGATTTACAGCAACCACATTAACTGGACGTTTACTTTACACTTGTCTGACCATTCATCCATTTCTAGACATCTACAACAGCATTACTGTCTACACTCACAATATAAAAAATGATTGATAACAAAACTATTCTACACGAAGAAAACAACAAAAGCAAACTACAGATTCTCGGGGCAGTATTCATTCCAAAGCTGAAGCTGTTACTTAATAGAATCAGCTATGAATACTGTATTAATGTTCTAAAATGTTTGTAAAAAGAACAGTTTTTACAGACTAACAGGCACATGATCATGACATATAAACATATAAAAAAAATCTATTTTAGATCATTTTCAAGTTCTAATAAGAAATTTATCAACCTTTATATTTGAAGCAGAACAAAATTTACAGGACTTTTTAGCAACATAGTTCTGCAGTTATTTTTTGTTACCATAACTCACGCCCCGGAAGATGATCTCAGAAGAAGTCCAAAGGTACTTGGATATATTGAAAAATGAGTAATAACAGTATCTGTCAACTTTACAGCTCACTTCTGACAATTTTTAATTATAATACGCGAAAGATGATTATGAATGGATTTCATTAAAAATAAGCAGACAATGTTTGCAATTTATTTAATCTGACATATATATTTATATGTGTGTGTGATTGAGAGAGAGAGAAAGAGAGAGAGAGAGAGAGAGAGAGAGAGTGTGTGTGTGTGTGTGTGTGTGTGTGTGTGTGCGTGTGTGTGTGTGGAACAAATTTTAAGTTAAAGTTCTAAACAATTTTAATCCAAAAATTCCATAGGTTACTTGATCGCGAGTAGTAGTGAAAACATAATTAATTTGCTGAGTGAAAATGATTGCCTAATAGTAATAAGATGTATATCTCTTTTTTTTCTTCTTACTTGTGTCGGGGTGGTAGTTGAGTTTTATTGTTAATTACTAAACAATTGCAATCTGTGATGAAGTAAATATTCTACCGAGAGTCTATTTCACAAAACATGTGTCCTTGAAGAAAAAGAGTCCAAATCGAACTTAATTCTTATTGACGGAATACGAAGGGAATGATGATGCTTCATCCGTTTTGAATGTGACAGAGCAGGTCTCAGCTTCAAAGCTCATGACTGACGGAACCAAGGAATGAAGGTCGTCCAAACGCTTACCGCTAGAGACTTGCGAGGTTTCGCCTGTGGGAAAGGGATTGTCTAGTGGAAATAATTCATCACACACTAACCCACATAGACACTTTTAATTTGCTGTGTCTTAGTGAAATTTATGTTTTTATCAACTTTTTTTTCTTTTTTTTGTGAACACGGGACTTTGCGGATGGCTTGTTTGAAAACAGTTCTGTCTACACTAAGTTTGACATGTTTGCAACGCTCTGAACTTTTCTCTTTCGTTACAACTGACGTCCAGCCTCATTTTCATTGGTTGTCTACGAACGTCTTTTGCCTCTCATTGTTGGACATCGCCGAAGGACGAGTAAATTTATAGATATGATATAACAATTGCAATGCGATAATAAATAATACATGCTTGTTTCACTGCCGCTTTTCAGCGCTGATTAATAAAGCGTGCTGCTGGCCGCCCGCTCCGCGTGGGCCTTTGTTCGGAGTCTGGACAAAGATAGATCGCCTGCCATATAACGAGGGCGCTTGTTGCATGTCGTGCGGACTAGAGCGGAGGGGAAAATCACTGAGATTGAACGCATTTATTCAGTCGATTAACGCTGTAAGATAATTCACTAGATCGTCTGCCTTCTCCATAATGGTTGACCGTAATATATATTTCTCTATACTGAAGCGCCCCTGCCTTTGTGAGTAACGTCTATAAACGAGATTTTCTTTTCAATTATTCTTCGTCAATGTGTGATTGTTTGCCTGGGGATGTGCATGTACACGGACAGCTGTGTCCATATATACGTACGCGTCTTTATGGATACGATATGTAAAAATCTGTCCTCATATTGATGTACAAATTTTATTTTCTTATTTCTTTTAACTTATTACATATAGCAGCATTATTTATATTGGATATTGTATTCTTAGAAGCGTGTAGGTTCTACTTTCGGATATATACTATGATACAAGATTACAAAAGTTTTATTTGAGTAGTATTATTTGCATCGGAATATATAACTATTTCTGGGTTCAGACGCCAAAATTCTTCAGTGAACCATGGACAATGTTTTCATTTGGTTAATATCTAAATATGTTAAATTTGTAATTATATTAGTATGTAATATAGTTTAACGAGAAAATATACCTACTGCGTGGCGTTGCTAATAGTGCAGATATAAACAATCTAAAAACGGCAATAAATCTCTAAGAAAATTATGCAAATAACACTGCCTTGACAGCAGATAGCGAAAAGAATCCCCACGAATTTCTAGACAAGGCAGTAACGGTAAGTGGGAAGAATGGACGAAGTCTCAATTGCAAAAGAACAGAAACAGACCAAGACATAAAGCAGAAATACTATATACCAAAATTTTTTTAAAAAATACAGATATTTAGTTACCTGGAATATATTTTAATAGAAGAGAAAATATGTGGCACTAAAATCCGAAGACGCAAAATTACCTTAGAAACAAACAAAATAGCACATCACTACTTTATAATATAGTTCCGCTTATATGGAAGGAAATGATGGACAGATGAAGAAGACACAAGAGAAAAAAAAGAAATATAGTTCTACAAAAGAAATCTGAGAATACAATAAACTTAACATTTGAATATATATTTTAAAGAAAATGTAGACAAAAGGACATTTCTACTTAGAAAAGTAGAGTTTCAATTTCTAGGGAATATGAAGTAAAATGACTTGAAGAATTAGGCATGATACTGGGGGCATAATAGAACGAAGAAACATACAATTGCTTAACAAGTGAGCTGTTGGAAGTGGTCGAAAGCACAGGGACTGGGCAGGATAGTAAAAGGTCAAAACTTCATAAGAGCTCGAAAGGACATGAAATAGTGAATAGCTATGACCGTACCACGTCCTAAAGGGACACGGCAGATAGAAACGAAGGTTAATGTTTTAATTATTTAAACAACGCGAGTTAGAAAGAAACCAGTTTTATTGTGCAGTGAGGCGGGAGAAGTCATTATTCCAAAGTAAACCAATCAATAATCTCTAGACTACCCAAACAGTTCTTTCGTACCAGTAGTTTTATTTTGATATCCGTATATTTCATGACTTAAACAATTCCACAAATTCATTTGTTCTGCAAGTGGGAATTTCAAAGAAAATATGATGGAATGGTTTTCTTTTTATTTATTTCAATCATTTCACCCCAGGTATGGTGGCAATACCACTAAAACAAAGTCTAGTCGTCATTCAGCGACGCCCAATAATGAGAAGCATAAGATTTTCGTAGACAACCAATGGAAACTATGCTGGACCACCTTCATAACGACATAGAAATGTTTAGGGGGTAAAAATGAAAAAAACAATAACAAAACGGTGAATAGGGAAGATTGAGATATGGATAAAAAAAGAGGAAATTTTCAAGAAGATACAAGATGGCGATTGACTTTACGTTTTGATTTTTAAAGATTGTAGTTATCAGAGAAGCAGGAAACTAGAAATGAATTCCACAAGTGCAAAGTATGAGAAAGGTAACTGTAATAGCAGAAGCGACGGTTCAACAAACAAAACGGTGGAAATTTTTTGCCAATATATTAGCGGGTTTAAACTCATGTAGTCGGGACACCTTTTTTGAAGTTTTGAGTTCCTTAATTCTAGAATAAACAACATCGAGAACTAGTGACCCTAGATTTCCTTGATAGTAAAAAAATAACTGAAATACTAATAAGTAAATCCACAGCAATTTCAAGGTTATTAGTGAAAAAAATAAACGCAACAAAATAGTTTGGCATACGAACTCGGACTGCCGATTATATTTTCTTTGCCCGTTAAACTTTTAGTACCCGCAAGACATCCGTAGAATTATTTTATTTTGCACTGTCAGTTGTTCCGGAGATTGAGGTGTCAAAGCGTCAACATTTTTCATTAAATGGCGAAATTGAAGTTGCTATGCAAAATTGGAACATTTTTATCATGGACGGCATAAAAATTTAGATAACACATTTAGAATAATGTGAAACGTTAAACTGAGACGATGTGAAAGAATAAAAGAGTACGTTTGGACAACAATAGTCAAATTTTATTTTCATACCTGTTTCATTATTATATCCGATTTAAATATATTTTTTGTAACTTTTACATAAAACATCAATCATCATCATTTGTGTTTCTTAAATTTTTCTTTTCTTTTTCTCTCTCCTAACAAAAAACATTAATCCTAACAAAGATTTTTAATCATTTCACCCCAAGTAAGGTAGAAATTTCACTAGAACAAAATCTAATCGCCCTTCAGCAATGCCCAACAATGAGAGTCATAAAACGTTCATAGACAACAAATGGAAATTAGACTGGACCACCTTTATAACGAAAGAGAAACGTTTAAGGAGTAAAACTGAAAAAAAAGAATGAAAAAAAAGTGAATAGGGAGGATTGGAGTTTGTGCGATGTGATGCAGTGCATATCGGCTCGGAACGAGAAATCGGAAAGCCAAGTTCGAATTCCAGTTGAATTCGTTTCATTCACTTACGCGCAAATACAATTGGGAACGGTATTAATCTGTCTCTTCCTTCTAGTTATGGGTTAAATAACAGGACAGACTGGGTCCTATAATCTTAGCTGGCAATCAGTCTACTACAAAAAGTAATGGAAACCTACTGTGAGATAACCTTCTGCCTAGTCAGTCATGTCTATTTCGAGACATGATCGCTCAAGCATGTATTACGTATGGCACTTAACTGACTGACTGAAGTAATGATAATATTTGATTTTCTTTCACTTCCAATAACCCTCTTCGTCTTATTGACATTATCGCCTTGCACGGGGTGAAATAATTCTAAAAAATACCAGACTTATTAAATTTATGGAAAGAAATAAGCAGGTCTGGTTCCATGAGGTTGAGATATTAAACCGATAGTTAGTATTTGAAAAAATTCAACTACCGAAAATCAAGATAGGTTTACCATTCATAGTTTTCATATTTGCTTTTGATGTGAATATCAACACGAGTAGTCTTTTTATTCAGGACGTAGGCGATCATAACCTTTCTCATCTCCTTATCCCTAGTATTTCTTAGCACACTTTCTCCTGTTACCCTACCAAATTCCCGTTCTGCCATCCATTTGCTTAACCCCATCAAGTATATCATCAAGTTGCTTTAAAGACGTATTCCAATGTTTCCAAAATATCAAGAAAGCTACAGAAAGATCGATTTGAAGTGTTACAAGAACTTGATTTATTTAGGAAAGATACTGCAATATTCCAGAATACAGAGTATTAGCTACCCACCTGCATACAGATCTTCGGTGTGTAGGTGATCATGGTTCTCCACACCTCCCTATCCTTTTTCGCGCTTAATAGCCTTTCTCTTGTTATTCCACTCAAGCCCACACCATCATTCATCAACTAAAGCCCAAGTATGTTGTACGCTGCTTCCCCTTGTATTTCTTTCCCTTTATCTGTCCTGTGAGCATCAAGTTCTCCAATCCTCCTTTCTCATTACATGTCCAAAAATTGTTCTTTCCTGATGTTAAGAAATAGTTTCCTTTTTGTGTTCATCCTATCCAAAACCTGGTCATTGCTCGCGTGTTTCGTCCATGTTATCACCAGCATCCTTCTGTACGACCACATTTCGGTTGTTTCAAGTATTTACTTCATCTATGTTGAAATTGTCCAACATTTGCTGCCATATTGAAGGACAGACATCAGATAACAATCCAGTACTCGTTTCTTTGTTTTCAGCGAAATTCCTCTCTCTCTTAAAACACTACCCAGTTTTTTAATGCATCCTTGGCCATGCCAATACGCCCTCAGATCTCCGCATCGCACTTCCCGTCCTCTGTCAGAAGACTTTCCAGGTATTTAAATTTCTGTACCTGTTTCATACTGCTATCACCAGCTTATAATTGTCATTTGGGGATCCTTTTCTTACTGATTACCATGCATTCAGTTTACTTGTAATTGATATGTAGACCTTTCTTTCCGCTTTCTTTAACTACTTTCGGTAGGAAGTCTTGTAGTTGCTTTTACTGATTACCATGCTTTCAGTTTTCTTGTAATTGATATGTAGACCTTTCTTTCCGCTTTCTTTAACTACTTTCGGTAGGAAGTCTTGTAGTTGCTTTTACTGATTACCATGCTTTCAGTTTTCTTGTAATTGATATGTAGACCTTTCTTTCCGCTTTCTTTAACTACTTTCGGTAGGAAGTCTTGTAGTTGCTTTTACTGATTACCATGCTTTCAGTTTTCTTGTAATTGATATGTAGACCTTTCTTTCCGCTTTCTTTAACTACTTTCGGTAGGAAGTCTTGTAGTTGCTTTTACTGATTACCATGCTTTCAGTTTTCTTGTAATTGATATGTAGACCTTTCTTTCCGCTTTCTTTAACTACTTTCGGTAGGAAGTCTTGTAGTTGCTTTTACTGATTACCATGCTTTCAGTTTTCTTGTAATTGATATGTAGACCTTTCTTTCCGCTTTCTTTAACTACTTTCGGTAGGAAGTCTTGTAGTTGCTTTTACTGATTACCATGCTTTCAGTTTTCTTGTAATTGATATGTAGACCTTTCTTTCCGCTTTCTTTAACTACTTTCGGTAGGAAGTCTTGTAGTTGCTTTTACTGATTACCATGCTTTCAGTTTTCTTGTAATTGATATGTAGACCTTTCTTTCCGCTTTCTTTAACTACTTTCGGTAGGAAGTCTTGTAGTTGCTTTTACTGATTACCATGCTTTCAGTTTTCTTGTAATTGATATGTAGACCTTTCTTTCCGCTTTCTTTAACTACTTTCGGTAGGAAGTCTTGTAGTTGCTTTTACTGATTACCATGCTTTCAGTTTTCTTGTAATTGATATGTAGACCTTTCTTTCCGCTTTCTTTAACTACTTCATGTAGAAGATCTTGTAGAAAATGAATTTACACAAAAAGAACAAAAGATAAGAATGTAACTTCTTACTGAATTAATTCACAGAAGCCTTTTTAGAGATTTATTCTCGGTGAGCACAATATGTGGAATATAGGAAATGCAGATGACATCGAGCTGATGGTAAAAACCGAATGAAGACTGAAGGAACTCCTAGACAACCTGTTAAATGAAAGTAAGAAAAATGCATCAGCCTTCATTTGTAAGAAGAATGTATGGTTCTAACTGTTTGGGACAACTTATGATGCGAGATACAAATTAGAAACATCATAATCAACTAGTCAACCAATTTAGTTATCTGGTAAATATTTTATCCAAACTATGGAAAATGTGACACGGAAATCCGAAGATGCCCTCAAATAGCATAAAATAAACAGAGAATTATAAAGCAGGCTAATTTTGTTAAAAAAACAATGGGTAGTAAAATCTTGTGTAATATTGACTCTACTATATGGCAATTATTGCAAGAACATCTCCTGAAAAGTGCAAAGACTTGAGGAAATAGAGCTGTGGTTCTATAGAAGGATGACGAGAATTCCATTGACGAAAAATCCAAGTAACGTGAGTGTTTTAAGCAAAATAAACACAAGGAAATGTTGGGAACCTTGCAGTTAGTGAACTTGTTTCACTAGAACAATTACAACTGAGTATTGGGTTCGATACCCACTTGAGTGCCTCATACATTGACTTTGTGCCATATATAAGCTGTGCTTAGAAAATCACTATGAAAAGAAGTTGTACTTACAATGCAAAAGAGACAGTTCGAGATTCCGGAAATTCACAATGAGAAAAGAAGTTTTGAGGAATTTCAGATTCACATGTTAAAAGTTTCAAGGGTTGAAGAAAATAACGCACTTGTCAGGATATGGAATGGGATAAAAGGTACAAAGAACAGGAAGTTGTACAAAGCTTTTGATACGTTTTGACAATGACGTTTTGGTGCAGATATTTTGTTACGGCTGTTTTCGCGACAACTGATTTGTTGCCAGACATTTGGATGCTAGTGGAAATGTTTTAAAAAGTAGTGATGCAGATAGTATACATCAAAATGTACTTAAATTCGAAAACACCCGACATTATCGAGTACGTAAGGAGTTTGCTTGTAATTACCAAGTACACGACTCAGATTACGGATACAAGGGAAGAGAGACGGGTGAAAGCAGCGCGAGACATGTTTGATGGGCTTGAGCAAATTGATAGCGGGGCGGGATTTGTGAGAGATGACAAGAAGAAAAATATGAACAGCGACAAGGGTTAAGAGCAAGTTGAAGCCCATGATCTGAAGGGACACGGCACATGATATAGCTACAATGTTATAGTGAAAACATGTTTAATGTTTCTTTCATTGTTCAATAAAAATACAATTTTAAAACTTTTTAAAGTTCTACCTTTGAATGGTAAATAAATCAACACTTTTTTTCCCCTTTGTGTCGAGGAAAGGCATGTCCCATAAATAAGAAAACTATTTTAACTAGTTTTAATCTTTTGCCATTCGCTAGACTATGAAAGCCTAGAAGACATGTATGTTATTTATCCAACTGATTAGCTGGAGCATGAACTAATGCCTCTTGTTCGGAATTTATGAAACTATTTTCTTTGGGAAAGGTTCCAAATAATAAAAAAATATTTAATCGGAATCAGTCGTGTGGCATTATTTGTTGTCATGGCAACAGTTGCCTCTTAGTACAAACCTGATTGGATTACGCTTCAAAAATAGATCATTTCAAGTTGAGTAATTCTAGTTTCATCAATAAAAATGATGCAGTTTAACAGCAGATTATGGAAAGACGACTCCAACCAAGACAGGTTAATAAATTGAACATCTCTTCTTCTAAAGCTTACATTGTTTATGCTTTTAAACATTGTGCGCACTTTGTGCATGTTGCATAATAAATGCATTATGTCTTGATTCCAGGATTTGGTTGATTATGATGACTAAATTGATTCTATAATATGAAAACGATTTCTTTCTCGCCATGACGAGAAAGGAATTTAAGGTTTTCAGTATCGTTTCATTTCGAGCTCTATAATGGACGAAGCCATTTTGAACCTTTTGGAGAATGTGGTGATTTTTTTTATTTCTAGTCTTTTATAAGAAGAATCAAAGTGCATACAAGTTTTCGACTTTAGTCCGAACAAAATTACAATCAACTTTACACAATTGCGAGATTAATTAACCAGGCGGTCGTGTGTAGCTTTCTATTTAATAATAGATTCAATATACGTTCCTAAGAGTCAATAGATATGGATGGACAGGTATGTAAGTATCATAGTATGAACGAAATTTGTACCGTTTATCTCATAATCTAGTGTTATTCTGTGGCCATATATACCGAAACATTATTAATACACACACACACACACACACACACACACATATATATATATATATATATATATATATATATATATATATATATATAATCATTTCACCCTAAGCAAGGCAGTTTTACTGCCACTGGTGTGCCGAGGGTTATATAGGAGGAAATGGATGAAAAAGAGGAAAAAGTTACTGGGTTTCAGACAATGGGTAAGAGAAGAATGAGAATATTGATGTGATGAGAATAGAGTGTACGAAAAAAAGAACATGAAAAAAGGATGCTATTCAGAGAGATAGGAGATGACAATTTACCTTACATTTAACTTCTTGTTAAATTAAAATTGAAGTGACTCCACTTTAGATTTTTACAACTTGAAAACAATAGAATATTTATTAAAAGTACAAATGATCGATACAATGAGATTTTCTTTATCAAAGATAGACAGATACCAGGACTTCATCCCATCTCCAGGACGACAAAACTCGATAAACAGTTGCAGTGATAAAAAGGCATAATCCAAGAATGTCAATGAGAAAATTGGCTAATGGAGCCGCAATGTCAAATAGAATCCTGCAGAGTCTATGTCGAAATGAGCTACAAGATAAACAAGATACAGATTCTTTCAGCAGCTAAAATGATAAAAGACGCTTTAAAGAAGTAAACAGTTGCTGAAAGGGATTCGCGATGGCAAACTGCAAACATCATCATTACTGATAAAAAAACTGTTCACATTTAAACAGATTGTTATCAAAATAATCACATTCTTTCAACATGTCGTCAGTGAGTTATGGCCACTTGAGAATTTCCCAGAAACAGGCATCAGTTATTGTTTGGGAAGCTATTTCAGAAAAAAAATCTTCTTTTCGTGTCTCAATGTGTAAAGATCAACAAAGACGTGTACATCTTGAAAAGGTGCGCACAAACCGTGGTGCATTGCCACTTGATGAACATTAGGAACTTCATTAAAACGGAGCGACAAGCTATACTGCTCGCGTAACAGAGTAGTGGTGCTTAAAAAAAGCTGTTCATAACGAAGGATGAATGACTAGCCTCATCACCAGATGTAACACCCTTAGCTGTTGGTTGCGCACTTCGACGTGGTGTAATGGTTAACAAGCTTGCCCTGCTAAAAACCTGTTACAATCATAACTGTTTATCCCATACTTTCGACTTTTTACCACATCTAAGCGACGCTTAGAAAATCAACTCTTTACTGTTGTTTGTGGACAGTTTTGGGACGTGGTGCCTGTTCTACTCCACGCCACAATATTTAATCTCTGTAGGCAAAACTAAATAGAGTATAAGAGGAAATACCCTTGGAAACAGTACGTTCCAATCTAATTTGCATTCGCGAAAATTTTAGACGTGTAGTGAAAGCTAAAGGCAATTTTACTGAATTAAATTTTCTGCTGTTATTGAGTCGATTACTACTTCGTGTGAAAATTGTATGCTGATATAATATTTTATTCAGGAGTTATGAGCTTTTCCTTTTGCAATATTACTAACGTACACTCTTAAATATTTATTCTATATGGATATTAATATAGTAAAATTTACTCACAGATGAAAACTTGAAGTGACAGAGTTATGTTTCTACAGAAGGATGGTGAGAATAACATGAACAGAAAAGTATGCAACGAGGAAGTTTTAGAACAATTTTCTAGGCATATGTAATACCCAGTGAGTATTGAACTCGCTGCTAATTATAAACTGGTCGAGTAAGACAGGCTTGTTAACCATTACACCACGTCGACACGCCCATTTTCACATTTGGGTAATGAAAACTTCAAGAATCTCTCAAATGGAACATTTTGACGTGACGTCATAGCAAGCTTGTCTTGTTAGTCCAAAGATGACATACTAGTGAGTTTAATGCTCACTGGGTGCTCCATATTTTCGGCCTATTGTATCATCAAAGTTGCTATAGCCTATATCAAATGCAAGAGGGAAAATTAAATACATCGATTGATCTAATTTGTTTATATATAAATAGATGACATAGCAGAGAGTGGAAGAGATGGTAAAAGGACAAAGGTTGCTTAGAGTAAACTGTTCAAGAAACTTTGCAGAGGTATGCGCAACTCTGCCTTGAACGAACACTGTAAATGAAAGAAAAAGAATTTATCATCGTGAAATAGACATTCGGGGGCACGGTGAGCTAATGGATAGCAGATCCGCGTAAAGATACAGAGAGTCGAGTTCGAATTCAATCCAAATGCATTTTATTCACATACGTACTAATACCCTTTGGAATGCTATGCTTTCCACTTTCCGCCGACTATAGGTAAATGTCAGACCAGATTGGTCTCTATAGACTTTGTTGGGAACTCTGAATTCAAACCAGCCTGAAAAGGGTTGGACTAACACTGTCGCTATGGCTGCAGTAGATGTGAGGTTCCCAAGACCCAAAGGATCACGGAAGTCATAATCTTTTATTAGGTATTAAAATTAATAATCACTTTTTTAAGTGATGCTGAAGTTTATATCATATTTTATATTCGGAGAACAGACCTATCGAATTGCAGGTTATCTTTGCATCTTTCGAAGCGTTTTGATTTACAATTCATAATTTTCAATAATCTGAATAATTTCCAACGACAGAAATCAAGGCACACATTTTATCTATTATTCTATGTGCCGTCACCCTTTCACTCCGCCAGCAATTATAATTTTCTTGACTCGAAATAACTCTTTCACTTTATAACTCTACTTTTACTTACACTTTATGTCTCTTCAATGATTCAGAAATGGTTTTCTGTTTGAAAACAGTTTCTCTTCGGTACTTAATTTTCTTAAAATATCCTTCTCTGCCTGTTGTGTTTAAGCTATTCTCATTTGCCACATGTAGATCAGTTTTATCTCTTCAAGTCTCTTATTCGTTTGCTAGGAGACTATCAAATCGTTAGTGCCGTATAAGACATCACCTACTCGGCCAGAACTCTTTCCATTGTTTATGAGGATATATCCGTTAAAACTTGCTCGTTGTGTAACACTATGCTACCATGGCCGGAACGAAGAAATTATATTCCTTGATTTTTATAGATCGAAAAGAACAACTGGAAAAATTTATTCTTGTTCCAACATGAACAGAGGAAAAAAAGGAATGAACTAAAAATAAGATATGAATAAAAAGATTACAGGTGTAATTGTTTTATCAGAATCAACCAGCCGTGTTATGTCCAGTGTATTCTTACAATTAATCGGAAGGAGCACGTCTTTTTTGCTTCAGGTCTCTACTTCCTCCTCCTAAACACATCGCTCGCAGAGAGGCATAAGCCATCGCCGATTCTTCACCATCGCCGATGCTTCTGTGACTTAACATTTTTACAGGAAGTCGTGCTGACCCTGCGCAAACCATTTTATCATCCGGGCTAGGTAACATTCAAAGTGACAAACATTGATACACGCTTGGGCGATCATGTACCTTTCGGTCCTTGACTGACTGGCCAGAAGATATTTCGGCAGTAGTTTGCCACTTCTGCTACGTTAGAATGATCGCCAAAACTAAACAACCCAATGTGTCTTGCTATATAATCTATAGCTAGATAGAGAAGAGAAGGTTTAATAACTTTTCCGAGGGGTCTTTGCGCATAAATGAGTGCAACGAATTGAACTAGTATTTGAACTCGACTTTCCGATTTCTCGTTCCAAGCCGATATCCACTGCATCACCACGCACATCACCTTTTTCATCTATGAGGAAATTGTCTGACATTCAGTGTCTTATGAGATTAGATATGGCATATCATATTTTCGTTGTTAAAATTTGATTTGCTTTCGTTTATTGATGTCATCTCAACTCTTTATGGCTCATTCAATATAAAAATTCATTTTCTTGGGAGCTTTAAAGTAAAAAAATGTCGTTATACGTTTTACTTTCACAATTGAATACATGGAAGACGATACTCACCTTTTGCGCATATACATGATTTTGTGGACATTATGAGAGAGATTTATATCAGATTTTATTTTGTTGACGTTATATTTTGGAATAGAGCCATGTTTTATTGAAGAAATTTAGGATATAAGAAACAATGTCATGAAATTATTGTTGGTATTTTATAAATACTTCCATGGCTTCTGTTCCAACGAGCTTGAGTCACTGGTGCCTCCCCAACAGTTGTTTACTGGTGCAACCAGACTGGCAACTGGGTCTCACCCATTCACAGTTAGATCAACCAAATATAGACGACAATTCTACTCCTGCAGCTTCTTTCCCGCACTTCCCGCCTGTGGAACTCGCTTCCTTATTTTTGCTTTCCTAACGGCTACAACCTCCAGAAATTTAAATGCAAGGTCAATTCTCATCTCTTAACTAATTGACCCTACTTCTTTCCACACTTTCCTGTAAATCCTTTCCGTTCTTTCCACCTTCGCAACTGTCATCACACCTGTATTCTATCCTTCTCTTGCTCCTTTCTGACTGGTTCGTCCTTCTCCTCATTCTCCTCTAATCTTTTTACTCTTATGTAGCCCCCTGCACATCAGTGGCGTTACAGAGTTGCTCGGGGTGATATGTTAAAAATAGGCATTGTTCGTATTATTATTACATAAATGTGTATTGCCTATATTTTTACTATAATTTTTTTAATACTTTTATAGTGATTTGTTTTAGTTTGAGATGTTATTTGCTCATTGCTGAGACCCTAACACTCCAGGTCAGATGGGCCTGGGAGCAATAAGAATTAAGAAGTGGTTCTACAATACTTAATATTCAGAATAGAGGCTTTAGTTGCCGAATGTAGTTTGTCGTCATACCCAGGACTTGATTTTAAAAATATTTTCCTATCTTTTAATACTTTAATTATAATAATCGTTTCAATCAAAGTAAAGCAGAATCGAGGCTGGTGTGTAGGAGATTACAGTGATTGAAAATCAAGGTACAGCGGATCTTGAAAAAAAATAATAGATGGAAATTAAGGAGATTTTTGACGAAAATCGACGTTAACATTTTGGAGATTGTGGCCATTAAGGAAGAAAGTAAACGGTAGGGAAGTCCCCAAATGTGGAAGCTGCAGAATAGAAACTGTTAGAGTAGAAGAGTTACATTTGAATATTTCGGTAGTAAAATGGTGGGACCTAGAATTCAGTCTGGTAGCACTTGGCTTAATTTTTTCATTGCATCTTCTGTTTTACCAATGCTTCTTTCGTTTTCGGCGTCTTACTTAATATTGACTGTAACTCGACAACCTGAACAGTTACGTTTCTGAACATAGTCAATTTATTTGTTTCGGCACATGGCCATCGTGACATGGTTATGAAGGTTATTACGCTAAAACCTATGTTTTAATCGTTTCACCCCAAGCAATGAGGTACTGCCACTGATGTGCAAGGGGCTACATAAGAGTTAAAGTTTTAGCAGGGGGAAGAGTGAAGACAAAGACAAACCAGGTACAGGGTGTGAAAGAGAAAGGGCAAGAGAAGGATGTGAACACAGGAAAGGAAAAGAACAAGATACAGGGAGTGGTGTGGAAAGGGATGTAGTTAAGTGAATAAGAGATAAGAATTGACTTTGAATTTAAATTTTTGGAGTTTGTAGCCGTCAGAAAAGCAAGTATATGGAAGGAACATCCACAGGTGTGAGGCACGAGAAAAGAAAATGATAGAATATAATTGTTGCCTGCATGTAGTTGGTCTAACTGTAAAAGGGTGGGACCTTGATGCCAGTCTGGTTACCCGAGTGAAGTCTTGTGGATGGGCACGAGTGACCTAAGTTCTTCGGAGCAGAAGCGATAAAAATACTTGTATAATAGACAGAGGGAAACCACATCACACCGATGTGAAAGTGGCTGGAGTCGGGCTGCCAGGTCGGGATTAATCACATTACAGATTCACATTTGGAGTCTGTCGAACAGCAGGGACGCCTGACCAGATATGACAACAGTATTTCATGCATGCTCCGTTTCTCTCTCACTTACATCTTCATAACGCTATCTTTGTCTCTCTCTCTCTCTCTTTCTCTTTACAAACACACAAACACACAAACACTTACACAAACACATATATATATGTGTGTGTGAGTGTTTTTGTGTGTGTATATATATGTGTAAATGTGTTTGTGTGTATGTGTGTTTGTGGGTGAGAGTGTATGTTTGTGTGCGTGTGTGTGGTAGCAGTCCCGCTTTTATTCACATGTTTAGCAAAGACGACTGACATGTTACTGCAACAAAGCTTTTTATTCAATTTTTATAGCGTCTGTATAAATGTTTTCTTTTCTTCACATAAAGTGTTTCAAAACGGTTTAAATGTTCGATATATCCAAGCAATTTCGGCTATTTTCTTAGCCATTATTAATGTTTATTATCTTTTAATCAAATATGTAGATATTTTTATATGCGTATCTACAGTGAAGGGATTTTTCCCAAACAATGTGTGAACATTTTGGAATAATTCATGTTATTTAATGTTAGCGTTTTCTTTTCTATTATTAATTCTTTTATTATTTTTAGTTTTTTTGTTCTTCTTTTTCTTCAATGTGCCCTGTCCATTCAGGACGTAGGCGATCATGGTTCTCCGTGTCTCCCTATCCCTTGTGGCTCTTAGTATGTTTGCTCCTGTTGCTCCTGGCAACCTCCGTTCCATCATCCACCTGATCAGACCCTGCAAATATGTTATCCGCTGCCTTCCTCTGTCTCTCCTTCCTTCTATCTGACCAGTCAGTATCAGGTTCTCCAGGTTCTCCAGGCTCTCCTTCCTCATTGCGTGTCCCAGGAACTTCAGTTGTCTCTTCCTGATGCTCAGTATAAATTTCCTTTTTGTTGCCATCCTTTCCAACACCTCATCGTTGCTTGTATGCTCAGTCCACGATATCCGTAGTATCCTTCTGTAGAACCACATTTCGGCCGCTTTCAGTTTTGTCCTAATTTTCGATGATTTTCACTAGATATTTTGAGGTCAAAGTTTGTTAGGTTTTCTTGTGCGTTTAAATGACTCCTAATTGAGCTAAAGTCAGTGAGATATAAGGCGAGTTTCTTTGATATGTGTGTAGCTGTATGCCAAATACATATATACATAAATTTGGCTTGATCTAGAACTCAGTTCCTCTAAAGGATCTTGTAAATTCAAAAATAATAATAGAGCACTATAATTGGTATCTTGCTGTTGGGTTATTGTTACCGATGTTATATTTTTTATAGTATATAATTATTTTACTTGTTTTGGTCAATAGCATTAATGTATATTTTTATGTTTACTAGTGCACAGTAAATGTTGGTAGTAAACAGTGGACGATGTAAAATATCAGAGCTAAAATTTATATTAGAAACAAAGGTAAATTTGAATAAAAACAATTATCACTTCTGCAATTTATGCATAGCTCTTTCGCAATGAATTGAGTTTTTTGAGTGACTGGCGTGTGTATACACCGCTTATATATAACACGCTAAAATTTCCCATCTCTGATTCCATGAGCTTATGGGGGTTAGCGACTCCGACTGACACCAAATCGGTCGAGTTTCGATCCCGGCCATAAGCAAGTGGATGTCGCGCCACACTGATGAGCTGTGATACAGCGAAACAGGCTTGTATGTGGATGACGCATATATATACTGTTGTGGATTCCGGGTGAGAAACCACACAAAATAATAGAATAACAAAAACAGATATGTAGATAGAAAATGTAAGATATATTGAACAAAATCTACAAACTGGAACACGGGTTAGTCAATTCAGGAATACTATTAGTAGAAATCAATATATACAGTCTTGCAGTGAAATAGTATGTCCGGGTAATCAGTCTATATCCTAACAACTCCATCTAATTCTGCACCATTTACTGAACAATAAATCAACTGGTTTACAACTCTACAACTCTTCACTCTATAAAGGCAGGATTATATGTACAAATCAAACGAGTCCATTCTTGTATACAAAAGGGGCGATCCCATAACATATATATATATATATATATATATATAGATAGATAGATAGATAGATAGATAGATAGATAGATAGATAGATAGATATTTATACTTCACCAGTAAAGGGTTATTAAACTGTCATGCATAAAAAAAGTTAGGCACTAATTAAAAATATGCGACTTAATATATGTATTTTTTTATTATCGTGTTAAAGCGGAAAGAAAGAACTACAAATTAACTAAAAAAACTGAACGGATGGTAATCAGTAAAAAGAGGAGGCCAAAATACCAACTACAAGTTGGTGATACCAAAATAAAAACAGGTGCAAAAATTTAAATACCTAGAAAGTGTTCTAACAGAGGATGGAAAGTGCCATACGGAGATTCGAAAGCCTAATTGACATGACCAAGAATGCATTCCAGAAGGTGAGAAGATTGATAAAAGACAGGAAAAATTCGCTGGAAAAAGAAGAAGAGAGTACTGGATTCTTATAAGAAGTCTGTCTTTCAATATGGCGGCGAATGCTGGACAATCTCATCAAAGACGAAGAAAAGACTTGAAGCAACCAAAATGTGGTTCTACAGAAGGATACTGAAGATACCATGGACGGAGCACCTCGGCAATGACGAGGTATCGGAAAAGTTCGACACAAAAGGGAAACAGATATTTAACATCAGAAAAAGACAGCTGAAGTTTTTTGGATATGTAATGAGGAAAGAGGGCTTGGAGAACCAACGGGACGGATAGATGGGAAGTAGTACAATAGAAAGCAGCGCACGATATACATGTTGGACTTAAGCAGATGGATGTTGGAGCAGAAATTGGGTGGAATAAGAGGAGAAGGGTTATTAAAATCGACAAGGGATAGGGAAAAATGGACGGCTATGATCGCCTACGTCTTGAAGGGACACGATACATAGAATAAGAATATAAACCACTCCATTATATAGGTAACCGTCTTTAGATAAAGAAGCGTTACTTCTGACAACTCTAATTTGTGTCTGGCGATTGCTATGTGTATGAAACTTTAAGCAGCAGGGAAAATATCGTATCACACACGTTAGTATACAGGTGACCTAGTATGACAGAATGAGTGAGAAAAATACATGAAAACCAAAAAGACAACAGGCTTCGAGAAGTAAAGATTCAGTTTATGATATCAACATATTAGGTGATTGCTTAATGAAGAAATCGAAAATTCACTAAATGAATCCAATGCCAAATACGGATATTTACTTGATTGACGGAATAAAAACAAAAAAACAAAAAAACAAAAAACAAGAAGCTGAGTGTTTTAATCCCCGAACGTAAGGGCATATGTGATTCTTCCAGTTAAGGAAAACTGAGGAGGCATCGATCAATTCATCATAAAATCTTTACGACCGAAAGAAAACTTTTATGCTATCGAGACTGCTAAAAGAAAACAAAGAGCATTTAGCAACAGAAATTCGCAACTTTGAAAATAATGCAAAAAATGGAAGTAAGGACATGAAAGAAAAAGTAAAACAAGAGACAGATAAGTAAAATAACAATATAAAAGAGAGAGATAAGAGAAAATATAAAAGAGAGAGAAAGAGAGATAAGTAAGAGAAAAATATAAAAGAGAGAGAGGGATAAATAAGAGAAAAATATAAGAGAGAGAGAGAGAACGAGAGATAAGTAAGAGAAAAATATAAAAGAGAGAGAGATAATTAAGAGAAAAATATAAAAAAGTGAGAGAGATAAGTAAGAGAAAAATATAAAAGAGAGAGAGAGAGATAAGAAAGAGAAAAATATAAAAGAGAGAGAAATAAGTAAGAGAAAAATATGAAAGAGAGAGAGAGATAAGTAGGAGAAAAATATAAAAGAGAGAGAGAGAAGTCAGAGAAAAATCTAAAAGAGAGAGAGAGATAAGGAAGAGAAAAATATGAGAGAGAGATCAGTAAGAGAAAATTATAAAAGAGAGAGAGATAAGTAAGAGAAAAATATAAAAGAGAGAGTTAAGTAAGAGAAAAATATGAAAGAGAGAGAGATAAATAAAAGAAAAATATAAAAGAGAGAGAGAGAAAGATAAGTAAGAGAAAAATATAAAAGAGAGAGATAAGTAAGAGAAAAATATAAAAGAGAGAGAGAGATCAGTAAGAGAAAAATATAAAAGAGAGAGAGATAAGTAAGAGAAAAATATAAAAGAGAGAGAGATAAGTAAGAGAAAAATATGAAAGAGAGAGAGAGAGACATAAGTAAGAGAAAAATATAAAAGAAAATTATAGAGAAGTAAAAGAAAACATATATTTTTTATTTTTGACTAAAGAAAAAACTAAGTATTTTTTTATCTTCAAATCGCAAACAGACATGTTTCCCCGTATCATTTTTGCTTTATATTAAATTTTGTTGAATTATAACCCCGGTTTTTTTCATTTGTCTCTGTTGGTTATTGTTGATATCCATGTATTTGACGCTGCTAGAGAACTATCCATTACCGTAAAAGAAATATTGGCCAGATCTCTTATCAACAAATATAAATTATTGTTTCTTTTTTTTTAATAATCATATCGCTCCAAGCAAGGCAGTTTACTGCCACTGGTGCACAGGGGGTTATATAGAAGGAAAGTTATGAGAAAGAGTGACAGGTTTTAAAGGGTGTCAGGAAGTGGGTAAGAGAAGGCTAAGAATCCTGATGAGAGTGTAGTGAGCGGAGAAAGAAGCATCAGAGAGTGGATGCAAGTCAGCGAGATAGATGTCTATTGATATTACATTTAAACTCTTGGAGATTATAGCTGTCCGGGAAGCAAGTAAACGGAAAGGAATTCCACAGACGGGAAGTGCGAAAAAAGGGGCTGATGAAATAAAATCTGCGTTTACATTTTAAAATGATTGGGACCTAGTAGCTAATCTTGTGGCTCGAGTAAATTCATACTTAGTGGACACCAGAGAGCTAAGTTCATCGGAGCAGAAGCCGTGAAAATATTTGTAGAAGAGACTCAGTTGAAGCCACATTACATTGGTGAAAAAGTGACTGTATCTGAGCTGCCAAATCGGGATCGATTCAGTCAGTTAAGTGCCATACGTGACACCCGCTTGGATGATCATGTCTCGAAAGAGACATGACTGACTGGGCAGAAGATTATCCCGCAGTAGGTTGCCATTGCAACTGGTTGCCGACCAATGCTATAGAACCCAATCTGTCCTGTTATTTAACCCATAACTGGAAGGAAGAGACGGATTAATACCTTTCCCAAGGGTATTTGCGCGTAAGTGAATGCAATGAATTCGGCTGGAATTCGAACTCGGCTCCCCGATTTCTCGTTCCGAGCCGATATCCAATGCTCCACAACGCACATCCGGGATCGATTGCATTACAGATTCTCAGTTGGATTTTGTCATGAACCTCTTTTTTACATTTCAGGTCGTAACATAAATTGTGTCCGGAACATGAATTGAATTAGAGAAAGCCAGAATATCCGCTAGAATAAAAAAAATAGTGACACCAACTACAGAATAAGCGATCAGAATTAAAGAATCGGTAATAAGTAGTCAAAGTAACGAGGAAATTTGACCTAAATAAAAAAGTTAAGCGTCTGTCTAAATTTCAAAAAGATGAGATAGACAATTATTTCTGGAGCTTTGAAAAATCTGAAATGGCCAAACAATACGTGCCCAATGTTGTTGCAAATTGTCTGATGCGGAAAAATAAAACAGATGACAGATGCAAATCTTCCAGCAGATGATAGTGGAGATTATGAATTAGCAAAATAAGCTATTCTTAAAATTTAAAAACTTGTTTTAGAGGCATCTCGGCAAAATTTTAGGAATCGTAAATAAAGCATTGATGCCCAAACTTATGTCGAGTTCCTAAAACAAAAATAAAGTTATTTTGACCGTTGAAATACGGCATAAAATATTGAAAATAAATATGAAAAATATGAAAAAATTAAAACAATATTGATCGAGGAATTCAAAAAAAAGTTTATCTTAGAAAACGTTAAATGTTATATAAGTAAAAGTATGACAGAAACCGCTTACGAGTTAGCTGTTTTAGCGGATGAACAAGCTATGACTCACAGAGGGAGGAAAATTAAACCCAGCTTAGGAACTCAGACCTTTAATAAATGAATAAACGTAAGTTATAAAAAAAGCAATAACTTACCAAAAGTTAATCACCGACCGATATACGTGCGGAAATGTAAATCATTGTTATGGCATTGATTTCACAAGACAGGGTACAGTGCAATAAACTGCAGAACCCGGTAGAACAGGAAATTCCAAGACCAAATCTAAACTTATTTATAAATGGAACTTTGTCTGTGTGTGTGTGTGTGTGCGTGTGTGTGTGTGTGTGTGTGTGTGTGTGTGTGTGTCCGTTACCTACAGACTCCGAAACGGCTGAACCTATTTTCTTGAAAATTTACACTTTTGTACTATAAGCGTCTGCGAGTTTTCTTGGCTAGCTTTTGTGTCGAGGTACCTCCGATAAATATCGAAAATCGATAATCGAAAAATAGAAGGAATTTGATACACTCATAGACAAAGACATAAGAAACGATATTCAGAAGGTTCAAGGTTGCAGTTCTTACAATAGTGCAGAAAATCGATGTGTCTGTTTATCTGCCTGTATGTCTGTATTTTTTCAGCCCTTTTATTTTATTTTTTGCTTCGGGTTTGGCTCTAAGTAGGTATAATTGTAGTTCTTAGTCTCAGCCATGATACCATTTACTCGGAGGACTTATTTAGCATTCAAAATTCAGTTTACAACGAAAAAAACTTATTTGATGTCGATACCAGGAAATCAAAATTTGACTTGCATCCATTCATTTGTCTTTCAGTCTACGGTTTCGCTTTAACTGGAAACAACTATTGCTTTTTAGTCTTTCGTGCCAACATCGAAAGAGTCTGAGCTCCACGCCCATGGATTAGTTTTAAAGCTTTCATTACACCCGAGCAACACCGGGATATACTGCTAGTATACAATAAACCAAAACGAGTAATATTTGCGGACGAAATAACAGACGTATACCGATCATTCATGAAGTCAGATTTTCTTCGAAGGTGATTCTATGACGAGATACAGGCACGTCGAAATAACTCGGAGTAACTCGCACACAAGCATGAGCGTAGTGAGAAAGAGAAAAACAAACCAGAAGACTTATCTCAGACATGTTTAACCATAATATTAGTTTGTTTAGGTCTAAAAGAAACAGAAAAGAAGAGGGGCGTAGGTATATATAAGCCAGCCTCAGATACCTCTATGCCCAGAAAGAGCAACAGTCCGACTCTCAAATAACGCAAATTATTAATCAAGCGAGATCAGGAGACAATCATGATAATGTCTTAAAGACATATTTTATTAAAGATAGAATATTAATGAAAAGGTGTCTGTAAACTCAAGACTCTAGTTAGGAAGACTGGGCAGTTAGCAAACAAATAGTAGTCCCAAGAGTTTTTAATCAGAGTATTCTAAAAACGGCTCAAGAAATTCCATTAGCAGGGCACTTAACAATTAACAAAACAAGCGAAATAATTTTCAGACGCTATGATTGGCCCTGAGTTAAGAAGGATGTAGTGAAATTTTGTAAAACATGTCACGTATCTTAAATGGCAGGAAAGCCAAATAGAAAATTCCAGCTGCAACCTCACGTCCTATTCTGATATTCGAATAACAAGATAGTCGAGTACTTGTAGAATTTCTTTATTTCCTGAAGAAAACCAGGTAACAGATACTTCTTGACCATCATGTGTATGTAATAAACTTTTTCTTGAAGCCATTCTACTAAGAAATTATCGGCCAAAAATGTAGTAAAAGCACTTAATAATTTCTTTACTAAGGTGGGTCTACCAAGGGTCAAATTCTATGTCAATGCTGTTTCAGCAAGTTGCACAGCAATTAAGCATTGCTTCTATAAGAGTGAGCGCTTACCATTTGCAATCATAGGAAGCTATGGAGACGATAAATCTACCTTAAAAAGTATGCTGAGAACGTACTGATTAGATCCCCAGTAGAAATTGGACGAAAGTATTCCGTTCTTACTGTTCGCAACTCGAGAATCAGTGCAAACATCCTAATGATTTAGTCCGTTTCAACATATATTTTCGACATTCGGTACAAGTCCCACAAAGTTAATAATAGACAAGTGGTCACAGAATGACCCAAGTAAAAAACATTTGTCAGATTATGTAGAACCATTTAGAAAGCGAATATATGAAGCAAATATGTTAGCCTGAAAGCACCCCGAAATTGTACAAGGCAGTTTTCCTATTGGAAAACTGTGGAGCTAAAATTCGAGATAAGTGGTGAAATTTTAGTTTTACTTCCGACGAATAACCATTGTTTTAAAGTCCCGTTTCTCTAAAAAATAAAATAAATGTTTAGAGTTGATGTACGACAACCATACAGTGAATCATCCATGTAGATCTGAACATGCGCAAAATTTGTTTCCGGGGTGCTTAGTGATGGACAGGAAAAAATGTGTTGATAACACTATGCAAGGAGCTGTTAGTCATCAAAATTCTCCCTCACCTTCCACCTTTTGGATCTTCATGACTATGAAGAATTTCAGGACAGTCGTTTTGAAGATAGTGAGAAGATGAATGAGATAAGATTCCTGGACAACTTCACTTTGGTTGACTTTTATGTTATATTCACTGAGTGGTTCGACTACTAGAAAAAGTCATTGAAGACAAAGGATTCGACTTTGAAGGAGATTAGGATTTTTTACCTCTTTAAATGTAATAAATGAATCTTTGGGAAACGGTTCAAGACTTATGTAAGGCTCCTCGTATACTAAACAACGACATTAAAAGAATTCCTGATAAATTCTATCGTTGAAGACCTGCAGCACTTTCCTCAGTTACCAATGAACACAGAGATTTGAATTGAAGTGACAAGTGTTATTTACAAAGTTAGTGAAGATTAGAAATCACACTGATTTGCGGTGTGCCTTCCAGTCGATACAGTTCTATTGATGAAGATTGATGGCGGAGAAGGTAATCACTTTTCCAGTTGTCAAGCGTTAAATGTTGACAACTTCTTATTTAAAACTTTGTAAATGCCTCCAATCGCAGATAAAGATTTTACCATCAGGGCATTTAATGTTAGAACACTCACGAAGAATGAAAAGAAAGAATTATTGATTTTCTTCTTTTCCTTTCTTTTATACATCACTGATGATGATGGATGTGAGTCGAGAATTTGAACACAAATTTAGAGCTTGAATACTTTTGCATCAGCACGCAGACGGTTTTGCGGAAGAGTATTCGCAATTTAGAATGGACGTTGATTAAATTTAATAGACATGGGAGATGTACACTTGTCATTGTATAAGAAGATATTTTACTGTAAATTTTGTAAAAGTCTCAGACTAATAACAGGCTTGAGTTAATCCTTGTATTGGATGAAATTAGCTCAACCGAGTCATTATTGTCTAATCTAAATTAATTCATTGACATAATTTTCAATCAGGCTTGTGTTAATTCTTGTAGCAAACAACCGTGTCTGGTACAAGGTCAATATTCACCAGTTTCCCATTGATTGGGCCTTCGAAATCTACCACGAAACATGCAAGGAATTCAGATAAAGAAAATAGGAATGCTCAAGAATCCAACAATTAAACCAACAATTAAAATAAGTTGGAGTTTGAGTTTGTGTTTTGTTTAATGGCATATCAACCTCTGTGGGTTATTAAATGAAATAGGAATGCGCAAGAATCCAACAATTAAACCAACAATTAAAATAAGTTTGAGTTTGAGTTTGTGTTTTGTTTAATGGCATATCAACCTCTGTGGGTTATTAAATGAAATAGGAATGCGCAAGAATCCAACAATTAAACCAACAATTAAAATAAGTTTGAGTTTGAGTTTGTGTTTTGTTTAATGGCATATCAACCTGTGTGGGTTATTAAATGAAATAGGAATGCGCAAGAATCCAACAATTAAACCAACAATTAAAATAAGTTTGAGTTTGAGTTTGTGTTTTGTTTAATGGCATATCAACCTCTGTGGGTTATTAAATGAAATAGGAATGCGCAAGAATCCAACAATTAAACCAACAATTAAAATAAGTTTGAGTTTGAGTTTGTGTTTTGTTTAATGGCATATCAACCTCTGTGGGTTATTAAATGAAATAGGAATGCGCAAGAATCCAACAATTAAACCAACAATTAAAATAAGTTGGAGTTTGTGTTTGAGTTTTGTTTAATGGCATATCAACCTCTGTGGGTTATTAAATGAAATGCTAAAAGATTAGGATTTAAAGGTATTTTTTAATTTTCGGTTATAGGGAGAAGGTTGATTTAATAAGATTCTAATGAAATTTTTTGTATTTATTTTTTTATTTTAGAGAACTGGAAATATCTTTTTGTTTTCTATTCAAAAATGTTTTGACTGAAAATAATTTTTTCTTTCAAAAATGTGTTATGGAAATAAATGCATTGCTGGCAATATTTTTCCTTTAAAAATGTATATTCTTTTATAAAATTCTATTTTAATACTTACATAGTGATTTGACCCCAGTTTGGGGATTAACTATTTGCCCATAGCTGGGAACCTAACAGGTGCAACCACTCCGGGTCAGGCTGGACCTGGGAACAACAGCAATTAAGAGGTGGTTCCATGCTCCTCACAACCTCTCAATCAGAGGCCTTGCTGCTGGATGCAGTTTACCGTCATGCCCAGGACCAATTAAAATATGTTCTAACAATAAGGATACATAGGGTTGAATAAGCATGCAAATGAGAGAAGGAAATGTTCTTTCCCTTGTAACGTTAAGAAACGTAAGTGAAAGTTAATTGTTGAATGAAAGTTATTCATTTAAGAAAGAATGTCTTGAAAGGAATAAAAATAATGTACATTCTGGAGTAGTTTAGTTCTCAGTAGTTTGTAAACGGAGAAGTGTGTTTGCACATGTGTGGGAAAATAAAAACGTGCCTAATTGCGACATTAGTGTTGATGTATGAATGAGAGGGATAACGCCAGCCGGTAGGCTGGGATCCAACTGCCCACTGTAAGGAACACGTGTGAATTCTCTGCTTAAATAACCACGTTAAAATGCTCGGGAAAGTGGGGTTATCACGTGAAAATAAATGAAAGCCGCGTCTCTCAAAGATGAGAACACGCCTGACAGAAGTAAGCGTAGGTGTACTAATATTATATGTAAATGCGTGAATGTGTATTGCACACTAGGTTATCATTTTAAATCATTTAATTCCAGGGAAGACAATAAAGTCAATATGCTGTAAATGAGGTTACTGTGAGGGAAATAATAACAAAAAGAGAAACATTGAAAAGCGAAAGAATAAAAGAAGATTCAAGACTACAGTAGATAACGATTGAAATTGTATTTAAATTTTTGAAGATCAAATGTGACAGGAAAGCAATAAACAGGAAGAGTGTTCCACAAATGAGAAGTGAGGATAAAGAAAAATCTATCAAAGAACTGACGATTACACGAAGTTTGTTTAATTGTAAATTTATGTTCCTTTGCCACCAAGCTATTATTGTGCTTAAATATAATTTGGTAAAATAAACAGGATAAATTATCTGCACAATTACGATTAATGTTTTATAGAAAATGCCCAGGTATTTTACATTACGCCGGTGGGAAAACGACTGAAACCGAAAAGCCAGATCAAGGCCAGTAACATTGCAGATACTTCTTTGAATTTCATCGAGAATGTCTAAATATTTAGCAGTAGCTAAATATTTAGTAGCTGGGTAAGCTATATGTAATGAATAAATTAATAGTAGACTTATAAATTTGTAAGATATATTCTTGAGATAAAAATTGTTTTTTACGATACAGTAAATTAATTTTTTCTAGCAGAAATATCAATTGATTAAATATAATCTTTCAACTTTATGTTAGCAGAGAATGTGAAGAGACAACAAGTCATCATCTTGGTGTGAGGCAGCATCATCCATGCTGATGCAAGCTAGAAAGATGTCTCTCATATGATTAATACAGACCCGTTTTGTTTTGGAAGCGTTGAAATTAACAAGCCATTCCTCTCTCCAGTTAACAAAAAATTGTATGTAATTTTTTTAGATCAGCTTCAAAGTCAATATTGATGTTTAATAATTGTGTAAGTTGGCGCTTCCAAGGTCCCTTACATCTCTCTCTTCCCCTTCTCTCTCTCTCTCTCTCTATATATATATATATATATATATACATATATATATATATATATCGAATCCTACGTCTATATATATAGTTAATTAAAAAAGGCAAGAGGAAAACTATATTTTTTCTCGTCTACTCGTTTTGTCTTGTTATGGGTTTTATTTAACAAGGCAAGAAGAGGAAATGAATTTTCTTTTAAATAAAGTATCTATAAACAAAACATTGTTAGTAACAGGAAAAAACTCTCATAAATTATTCATAAGATTAACAGAACTTTTTAATTTCTTTTTTAAATGTGACAGATCATATTTGAAGAGAATTCTTTCATGTGCAATCATGTGGCTGGCCTTCCTACGCCGTACATGGAGAAGAGACTCGGTTTTGGCTAGGATTATGCGAAACGCGTTTCCTAGCCTCACTATCCCAAGCCACCCCATCTTCAGGATTGAGCGCTGTCGTAAGCCTCGGGATCAATCGAATTTCCTCCTTGAGTGTTGGGCTGACTTGAAGGTCATTCTTCGGTCAAGTGATCTTTCTCAGCCTGGGAGAGTCTTCTATCGTGCACTAGTAGAAGGAGTCGCAAAGGATTTACTACATAACATGCTCGGTTTGTCGGCGGACGAGCTTCGCTTTTTGGTCATGGACGCTAGCGACGAATTACCTCAGCAACCCTAGCTACTGATTTGGGGTAAGAAATGGCTCGTAAATTTTAATGATTCCAAAACAAAGTTGCGCTCCTTTAACCACCAGAGAGAAGCTTTTCTACCTTCCATTAATTTGGATTTCACTAGTCTCTACGAAAGCAACACCCTGCGCCTCCTCAGCCTATCTCAAATGGAATGACTACATTGAATCAATAGCTACAGCTACTGCTAAGAAGGTTGGGTCGCAGTGTGGAGCCAGAAAGTTTTTCTTGTCAGAATCCATTTTGCACATTTACAAATCTACAATTCGTCGTGCAATAAATACTGTTACCATATCTGTTCATCTTGGGGTTTTCGACAATATATAAAAGAATCTGGAATATAATCGGTCCCGATTTATCAGATCGCTTTCAGACTCTTTTTTACCAATGGCATTTGGCTTAACTCTATCTTTTCTACGAATATTTTCATGGTTTCTGCACTGGCATTGTGTCCCGGCTTTATTAATTTACTCGTGTTACTAGATTGGCAACTAGGTTCCAACATTAGACCGTCAAAATAAGAAAATGAAATCGCCACTTTTACGCTAACATTTTTCTCGCATTTCTTGCCTATGGAACTCCCTCCCCTCTGCTTGCTTCCCTGATGGCTACAATCTCCAAAATTTTCAATGCAACGTCAATTGCCATCTAACTCTTTGACTTCCACCTCTATTAGCCATTCTAAAACATGACCTGTTTGGCTTTCTTTCTTTTCTTCTCTCTCCTCTCATTATAATCTCCTCTACACCAGTGACAGTTCTGGCTTGCTTGGGATGAAACGATTTTATATATATATATATATATATATATATATATATATATATATATCGATTACTATAGTTCACTTCTCCCAATTTCCCTGCATTTTTCTGCTGATCATGCCCATGTGACCAAAACTAACTGAAAAACATCATTAATAATAGAGAAATATTAATATGTAATCCAGTCTGTTTGAAATTTTAATTCTTATCAATGATTACTGTTCAAAACATACTTATGAATCATAGACACGGATCAGTATCAAACTGTCCATATAAAAGGGGCACCCAAAATTCTCTGAAAACATAGCCTTACACGCAGTACTAATTGAACAAGAAATAATGGCAATCCGTATGAATATAAACAACAAAAAATTGCCACTTATGAATCATATATACGTACATTCCCATTGAATCAACTTATACCAATGAATTTCAGGATTAACTTGGAACTATCAATAGGTAATCAATGATGCGTTTCTAACATCAGGGTACTAAAAAATACAGCACTTCTCCAGGTAGTTCATTCAGGATACCATACAGTTCTATCAAGAAACCATAACGGTAACAACAATAGATTTTTTACCTGATGGATGCGCGAATAAAAAATAAACGGAGGGAGAGGCGTATGCTGACATATGTTATAAAAGCTCACGCAGATCTGTGAGAGAACTATAAAAAAAACACCTGAAAAAAGTAAAACTCGTGTTTTTATTTCCCTCTAAAAGTTCGTCTTTGCTCACATGTTCAATCTATGGCATTCTCATCATCCTTCTGTAGAACTGCATTTCTTTTACCGCAAGTCTTCCATTTTTTATTTTAGTTCCATCCTTTTCTTAATGTATACGTCATTTTCCTTATGCGGTATATATCTATTTTCCTGGAATAAATAAATCTGAAAGAGGCTTGTGTTTAATTTTTTAAAAAACTTTTTTTATTAGTGTCTCCAGCTTTTAACATTGTCCTCTCAACGCCAAAATTTTTAGAATTAACGCAGAAAAGTGAGAAGAGGAGAAATTTTTTCTTCAGCCATCAGCAATGATAGATTTCTAAGTCTTGTACATGGTTTTGTACGAGATGACGTATTATCTACTCAGCAGCATTTTGACCATGACTTGTTGAGATAGAGCCTTTTTTTTATAAACGTAGGATCAACAGCGTTCACTTCCACGACGTCACTCCGTCACCACTTTCCACGCTAACGCTGTTTTGATTGATATGTAGAAAAATAGAGCCTGTCGAAGGGATACTGAATCTCTGATAAAGGGGTACCGGTCAGTGCTTTGTGACCCTGTCTATCTATCATTCCGGGCTCTTTTTTGTCCTAATCTGTGAATTTATTTTGCTTAACTTAAGTTTAGAATACGTTATAAAATAAGCGATAATTTTATACACAATGTTAATTGACTTAAAATTATTTAACTTTTTAAGAAGGAAAATATAAAATTAGTCTGAAAAATTACCGCAAGCATTGTTGATTTATTTATGATGAAATGAGGTATTATGACATCTCATTAATTTATATTTAGATACATTGTATTTATTATTAATTGGTATAGCTGAATTGTTCACCAATATTCATATGACCAATTATTGTACATAAGTAGGTTAAAATAAAAATTTCTATTTTGTATGAATATTTTCTTATAAAATTTAAGATAGAGTAAAGTCGGAGCCCCGTATGCTACATTTGATGGGCCTCATATCATAGTTAGGTGGGGGTTAACTAGATCTTTTTGGACCGGCTCTGCGGTCGAGTTATATTCAGTAGGAGTGTTGGCGACTTACACATAAGGAATCTAAGCGGTATTTGGTAACATGTATAAAGGGGGTTTATTGCAATATGATTATTAATCGTATTTACAAGCTTAGAACAAATAAGAAGATAAGAATATACCAACCTGGAAATAACTGATTGGGAAGATGAGATTGACGAATGATTGTATGTATGTTGGGGCCCAATTATTAGCAAGTGGTTCAGGTGACTGCAATGACCACAGATACAAAAGACTCTCCTAAGAAAAAATGCTTTCAGGATATTGGTTTATTTGCAATCGCTATCGTTGTCGCTCTCAGTTGTAAGGTGTAGCGGCGGTAGGCATAACTGCGATTTCATCAAATTCCCTTCTCACCGTGGCCTTTTGTCAAAAAAGGCTTTTATGGAGGAGAGAACCCCATTCATGTTTCAATTGGTAACAAATATGTGTGATTACTGACTAATGAAAATACAATGAAAATGAAAATAAATTGTCAGCAACAAATTCAGATGATATTATTTAACAATTATACTTAGCAATACTATCAATGAAGATCCTCAAAGAATCTCTGCTACCTACTAAGTGAGATGTTACGAAAGCATCTTGATGAATAATGAGGGTTATTTCCGATTGAACCTGTAGCGGAACACTGGATCCTGATTGGTCATCAAATCGCAAAATTCAAAATACGTCAGAGAAACAGTTTTTCCACAGTTAAAGAAAAATAATTCTGGAACCAAGCCTACATGACTGGATTTAATATCTAAGGATGGTCTCTCAATTGTCACGGCGGTCAGTCAGAGAGACGAGGGTTACTGACACACATCTCAAATGTAACGATAACTTCAAATCGACCCGGAGATAAGGTCAGGTCGCACCTTATTCTTTTTCTCTTTCTCCTTATCTATGTCAACAATTACTACTAGAACATTTTGTGCGAACTTTTGATACCTTAACTTCATCAATGGACATTAACTTTATACAACTTATGTCATTTCTCATTAGTTATTAACTTCTACAACTTATGTCATTTCTCATAATAAATTTCTATTTTAACATTCAAAATGTATATTTTATTATTCCACTCTTCTACACTAATCCACACATTCCAACTGACAACCAGCCTTTCTGATGATGATAATTCTGCATAAAAATTGTAAGCTGTAGGAAGTTCGGTTAAGTCTGACACAAGGTCGAACAAAAGAAACATTAACCAGCTCCCTACACTTCAGACCTGCCACTCAATTTGCCTGTCAACCGTCCTGACATTTGTTAACCTTACGTTTGAATTCGGTGAATATCCTCGGTTAAATTTACTAATTCTATTTTTAAACTGCACTGAAAAATTCCTCAGATCTATTAGAAACATTTTACAGAAAACAGAAAAATATATTTCCCTCCTTAAAATAAATTTTATATCATCAATCAACCTTCGCCTTTTCACTTCTTTACTAGCCATAGCGCCATAGCCTCTTTCCAACAAATTCCACATTGCAGGGTTACCGTTACTATATTACTATTTATATCGCAAATATCCAAATGTTTTTTATGCTATCATTTCAGATCTTTACATTTTGGATACGCCATGCTTTTTAAGAGTCGAACCCCGGTATTTCAAACGTAAGAAGAAAATTCCACTCAGATATCCTTTTTAGAACTGCTATATTGTGTAACATACCCCCGCATTGTTATTTCCCTAAATCTCAACCCTTCACAGTAACGTGTCAGCCGTTATCTATCCTGTTTTCCCAATAATATTCATTTTCTATCAGGTTCTCATAAAACATTCGTTATGACCTTTTAAAAGGAAACCCTATCTTGAGTCTTGCATTTGTTGAAATTGATATTTCATGTTATGAATGAATATAATACGAAATTGCTTATTTTGTTTCTTTTTGCATTTCCATCTTAACGTCTATTCGTAGGTTAATTATTCGTTTTACAGAAATATGGCTCTCCACGAAAGGAAACATCAATATTCTCTAAACCATACGTAAATATTTATTTTCATTATAAGTTTTCCTGATGGCATGATATTTCATAAAATGCAGTTGCAGCAGGCGTGATGTTTTCTGGACATAATAACAGAGACAGAACTACACTTAAGCCGGTTGCCATCTAAAGCTATCGGACACAGTCCTCTTATTTACCCCATGGGGGACAGATTGATTATTACCTTTTACACCATCATCGAACAAACAATGTTTGGTTGGAGATTCATCGACAATTCCACCCCACACAATACACTCAAGCATTTCAGTAAGTTAAGTACCATATGTGATACACGCTTGGGCGATCATGTCTCGAAAGAGATATAACTGACTAAGCAGAAGATTATCCCGCAGTAGGTTGCCATTACTTTCTGCGGTAGACTGGTTGCCGACCAAGGCTATAGAACCCAATCTGTACTGTTATTTAACATATAACTGGAAGGAATAGACGGATTAATACCTTTCCAAGGATATTTTCACATAAGTGAATGCAATGAATTCAGCTGGAATTCGAACTCGGCTCTCCGATTTCTCGTTCCGAGCAGCTATCCAATGCACCACAAGGCACATCCTAGGCTTCTCAAGTATTTACTGTACTCAAATCTCCTCTATCCAGCAGTGAGCCTCGGACAATTCTGTGTGGATAGGTCAGTTCCTTTGAAACAACACTTTCAGAGGAATGTCAATGGATCTGGAATGAGATTATCTCATTTTGCACTCGATAACATCGCCCAGCAAATTGCAGTTGTTTTTATTTAAGCTTTAGAGATAATCGCGTGATATCTCCGTAGATGTGAATCAATGTTGGGCGGTATCTCCAACTGATGTTTTGTATCCTTGTCAGCATAATAGTATAAATACCATCAAGTCGTTTTCCCTAAATGAGTAGACAATATATAAGTCCCTGAACCATAGAGGAGACCAGCCCAATCAATATTTGGAAAGTTCGAACTTTAAAAGAACGTGAGAGGTTAGAGCTCCAGATCTTATCAAGTTTATTGCATGCATCCCAAGCAGGAGATCTTATGCTAAAGTCTTTTTTCTGAATCTACTATATACAATGCAATTATTTGGAATGCTCAACCTTCTTGATTGATCAACCATTGAGAGATATGAATTCGATTGCTACTGAAGATATTGTAACGAACAGTTTCCTTTTCGAAGGGTAAGTGAATGTAATGTATTCGAACCCGGCTCTGCAATTCCCCAATCCGAATCTATTCATTACTCCATCTTGTCTTTTACTTATTGTCCAGACAAATGCCAAAATATATAGAAAGTACAAATATTATATTTTGATCACCAAAAACTTTGTGACCACAAATTATCGCTGTAAATTTTTCACAAAAATAAACAAATTTTCTTCGACGACGATAGATTGGTCATATTATTAGCTATGGTATCTCAACGTTGAATATATAAGCAAGCTATTTTAGTTTATCCTGCTGTACTAACTTAATTAGTACCCAGAAAATATGGGTTACGTATTCATCGCAAAATTCTAGAGATTAAATTAAAAATTAAGAACTAAATTAAAATGAGTTATAATCTAATTTTTCTAAAGATACAATTGCAGAATAAAAATTCTAAGTTTTGTCAGATTTATTGTCAAATCATTTTACCCCAAAAAATGGCCGTGAAGACGCAAAGTACTACTGGAAATGTGAAGAAAACTATAATACTTTGGTGAGGAGAAAAGACAACGAAGGAATGGGTTAAGAAATATAGAATACGGCGATGGTTTTGGCATTTTAAATTTTTGAATCGCATAGATGGCAGATAAGAAAGAAACTAGAAGAGAGTATATACGCAATGAGTGCGTATTCTTAGAACAGAATAAACGGTTGAGTGTAGCTAGTTAGACTTCAAAAGCTGGTTAGAAATATGCGTAAATTCATGACGATTAGACACGAAGGAGGAAAGTTCATCAATACAATCGCGATGAAAATATTTATAGAAAAGACAGGAGAGGCCAGAAGCTGAAAAGTGACAAGAGTCAAAATTCCAGGTCAGCACTGATTACAGTACTGAACTTAGTGTGAAGTCTGAAAAGGCATACAAGCAATACCCTAACAGTAGACGTTGAAGTGGTTCCATTATATCGCTAAACATTTATAAATGAAAGTTTGTCTGTGTGTGTGTGTGTGCGTGTCCGTTACCTATAGACTCCGTCTGCGATTGTTCTTAGCTAGATGTTGTGTCGAGGTACCCCTGATAAAATCGAAAATCGATAATCGAAAAAATCGGGTTATAGAAGGAGTGGTCCGATTTTAATCAAATTTGATACACTCGTAGACAAAGACATAAGAAACGATATTTAGACGTTTCAAGGTTACAGTTCTTACAATAGTGCAGAAAATTGATAATATATATATAAGGTAAGATATTTGTGTGTGTGTGTCTGTTTATCTGCCTGTATGTCTGTATTTTTCAGCCCTTTTATTTTAGTTTTTGCTTCGGGTATGGCTCTAAGGGATAATTGTAGTTCTTAGTCAAAGCCATGATATCATTTAATCAAAGGACTTATTAAGCCTTCAAAATTCAGATTACGACGAAAGAAACTTATTTGATATCGATACCAGGAAATCAAAATTTGACTTACAAGCATTCATTTTTCTTTCAGTCTACGGTTTCGCTTTAACTGTAAACAACTATTACTTTTTAGTCTTTCGTGCCAACGTCCAAACAGTCTGAGCTCTAGGACCATTGACTACTTTTAAAGCTTTCATTACACGCGAGCAACGCCGAGCTATACTGCTAGTATATATATATATATATATATATATATATATATATATATATATAAAAATTGCGCCATCAAAAATTCATTGCCACGTGAGCGTTAAAAAAAACAGCGTCACGTGAGCGTTCTGAAAAGAAATGCTGAAAGGTCAAATCAGTTATTGAAAATCGCCAGAAGACATCAGTCATAGTAGAAACCTAGGTCGCGTAATAACTTGTTTACAAATAGAAAATATTCAGAAGTTTTACAATATAATTGTATTGAACACTTTTTACCACAAATGTGCACTGGTCTAATTTTATTATGACCAAAAAATAAATTAAGCAATCAATTTATATATATATATATATATATATATATATATATATATATATATATATATATTGTTTGTTGTGATAATGTAGTACTATGGAAAATATAAGAAAATAGATTATAATTTAGTCAACACTATAGGATTTACATTTGCAATAGGCACAAATGAAAATCTAAAAATAGTAAATTTCGTCGATACAACACTCAACTTAACGAACAGCATAAACAAACCATAAAGAAAATAAAACAACAATCCCATATATATCAGCAAAAGTTACAATCTCCCTCCAAATATATTCATACACATGTCCATAAACAAAAGGCTTTTTTCGAACTCAAGTAACATAAAAACATGCAATGTAACGAAAGATATGAGTCAGCACTAAGAAATAGCGGATAGTTAAGTAAACGTAAATATACAGACGAAAGGAACGAAACAAAAACCAATAGAAATCTGGTATAATCCACCCTGCAAGAACAATATACAAGCAAAAATATGAAAAAATATTTTCTAACATAATCGAAAAACAATACAACAAACTATGAAAAATCATCAACAAAGAAGAGTAAAAATCAGCTACAGATGCATAAAAATACTCATAGAAACAATAACAACAACAATACAAACCAACAAGATAATAAAATCAAATGCAACTGCCAAAAGAACTACAACTATCCACTTGATAATAAATATCTAACCAACCTCATAATATAGAAAGCTATCGTTACAAATAGCAACAATACAGACAAAAGAATTTACATAGGAACAACAAAAATATTGTTTAAAAAAAGATTCAATAATCACAAAACATCATTCAACAAAGAAAAATATAAAAACAACAAAACGTTATTAGAATATATCTAGAACCAGAACGAAAGCAACATTACCATCAAAATTAAATGGGAAATAGTAAATAAACCACTTTTTTTATTTTTTTAAACGAAATCTTTTGGCATTTAAAAAACAACATGATTATATCACATACACAAACAGATGAATTATTCATAAAACAAATTTAGAGGATATTTAAAAACATAACAGGAAGATATAAATTCAGTAGCACTAATAAGATAAAATAATAAGTTGGAGAACTAAAATTTAATTTGAAACAATGTAACGAACGTTTGTATCTATATGCAATTCAGTTCCAACCAAAATTTGACATTTCTATTTATCTGCCGTTTCTGTTCTCTCTCCACACTTTCTTTCCCTCTCTGCATTTTCTCACTTTCTACTTTGTTAAGCCCAGATACCATGTAACCGATATGTATATCTGTCTACAATTTACTATCTGCCTAAATGCAAAATTTCTCTTTCTTAGCCGTTTCTATTTGCTCTTTCTTTTCAGTCCTTTCTCTCTTGTTTTCTTCTTTGCTTTTTTGTTTCCTCTGTCCTTCTTTTCCCACTTTCTTTTCCATTTCTTTATGTCTCTTTCTAATTTTGGACCCTTTCTGCCCGTTTTCTTTTTCCCCTCGTTTTTAATCACTTCATCTCGTTCAAACAAATTTCCAAAAATAAAAGGAAGAGGTTTATTCAAAAACATTTCTTTAAAAACCGCTTATTACCATCATTGTTAACTACCTGATGAGACATTGTTCTTTTAATGTCGAAACAAAACGTACAATTTTGTAGTCGCTTGTATTTTGTACAGGTTCTAAAGTATGATATATATATATATATATATATATATATATATTGTTCCCTTATCACTAACCCCCCACCAAAAATATAAGAAAAGAGACTTTCCATTCTTAATTCCTAATTCCAATCCACCAATGTCGAAACAAATGTATCATTTGTAGTGGATATATATAAAAAAAATATGTAGATCTTCTAAAATATAATTTATAATAAATATTCACAGCTCTATATATTATATATGGAGCACTGTTTTTAAATTAATGTTTTGGGCGTTTCTTCGTTCTGTATTCACTCTGATAATTATATATATATATGCAATGTTTCGTTTGTCACTTGTGTAGAATTATCCAAACAAGTGATTATCGAGTCGATTATCGATACTGATATTATATCTAAAATTGACTTACGCAATTTAAATTTTAAAAGAAGAGTAACAACAAATATATGTCACCCTAAACCAGTATAGCGAACATAATAAAAATAACAACTACTCCGGCTTAAAAACATATACACCGGCTTATCGGTCAGAGTAAATTTCGAGAGCAACAACTGTGGACTCGTAAAAATTATATCACCTAAGTAGAATGTTACATACAAAAACAATAGCATTAAAAGCTAACTAACTTTTACGAGCACCAACTGCTCATTCTGATAATAGTCTGATTACAACCGATAAAAATTAATGTATACCGATTCCAAAACATTCGAGTGATAATCGATATTCGACTTACACAGTAATGAGAATATGACATGAAGAAGAAGTGGAATCAGTTGATCCAGGCTTCCATCGATCGACCTACATAGTTACCACTGAAATTTGAATTTCAAAATTGTAGAACTAACAGGCATATAAAGCATATATCAACACCAAAAATATAATTTAAATATATCGATTTTTTTCTGATTCGTTGTTAACTGTTATTTTATTTTTGTATTGCCATTTTATGGTCATATATATATATATATATATATATATATATATATATATATATATATGTGTGTGTGTGTGTGTGTGTGTGTGTGTGTAGACATTTTTTATTATGTCTTGATGTTTTGTTCGTTTGTTATGAAATGCATTTTAGTATGTCTGCTTCCAATGCTCTGATGAATTAATTTCTTGACAATAGCAATAGGTTATTAGAATAATCGAGAACCTATATTGGCAGCTAACTGCATTAAAATGGAGAATGAGTTCGGCAGATACACAAATATAGTAAAAGTGGAAGAGGAGGATGTGTCTTCTCGCCGGTATTATTCACCCTATAAGGCGAGGCAATTGTGCGAAAATTAAAAGTCTTAACAGGATTAGTGATTAAATATTAAAAGCAAAAGACATGAAGATGGTACAGTGTTGATAGTAGACACGTAAAAAATTACATAAACTCCTTGTTATGCCGGAAGAAAGTGTCAATACCGACAGGTGTGGTCGAACGCGAATCTGAATGAATTGATTGTGCTCCTGGGATCACGTAAACATAAATATCAATATATAAAGCACCCAGTCAGAATTTTAAGTGTATTCTAGTGAGTTCAAATATTTTGTGTGTAACGGTTTTCTGTGTATTCAGTGTATTCTAGCTATTCTAGCTATTCTGGCTATTCTGTGTATTTAGTATCCAATGGCCGGTGTTCTACAGCATTCCAAGAACATTATTGTGTATTATTTGAAGGATTTGTTAGTATGTTGACGTCAGCTCAAAAGGGGAGGTGTTATGTAGGAAGATCCTGTCGATACCGACATGTGTGGTAGAACGCTGATATTCAGGCAATAAATGTATCTGTTGAATGGATTATGCTACTGGTATCAATATAAAGCACTCAGAGAGCAGTCGGAGTGTGTTCTAGTATGTGGTGGTATATTGTGTGTTGCGGTGTTTTGTGTATTCAGTGTATTATAGGTATTCTGTGTATTCAGTATTCAGTGTTACGGTCTTCAACACCATTACGAGAACATTATTGTGTATTATTCGAAGGATTCGTTACTACGTTGATTTTACACGAAGATACCAAAATATTACATCTCGCAAATAGCGAGTTACTAAAATTTCCTTTCAGATTAACATTACGAATCTGACGCCATATAAAAGGATTAAATATCAACCGAAAGAAAGCAGAATATATGCTTGTTAACAAAAGTTGAGCCCAAAGTGCGGATTGCAAACCAGCTATATCAAAATGAAACAAGTACCAGAATTTAAATATCTAGGAAACTTTAAAATGTTGTGGATCTTCGTCGCCAATTTGTTGTGGTAGATATTCACCGCAGAGTTGTAGTGACCGGGGTGGCCGGAGGTAAGACACGGAACACAGTAGATAGATTGAAAGCAGTGTATTAATATCAGAATATATGTTTTAAGTATTAGTAATATAAATAAATAAGTCCGAACGGTACTGTTACGCTGCTTATTGCCTGGCTAATAGCTGGTTTTAACTGCGTACTATCTGTCGTATTAACTGCCGTAACTCCTCTTCCTGAAGTCATGCAGGTAACTATATATAATAAGAGGAAGAGTCCATTCCTCGTAGGAGGGTACCATAACATAAACAGAGGAGGGTAAGCGCAACACTGAAATCCGTATATGCACTGGGATAACAATTGGTGCATTCCAAAAGGTAAGAAAAGTATTCTGGTACAGAAAAATCTTATTAGAAACAAGGGAAGCATATTAAACTGTTATGTGATATATGTCTTTTATATGGCAGTGGGTGCTGGACAGTCTTCTCACAGATGAAGAACAGACTTTAATCATCAGAAATATGGTTCTACAAAAACATGCTGGGATTATGATACTCATATGACACACAAAAGACAAGACGGATAGACGAAAGCAACGCATAACCCACCAAATGAGCTTATGTATGTGGTTGGCAAAACAGGGACTAGGAAAGACAGGAAAAAGACAAACCTTAAAAGAGGCAACAAATTACAGGAATTTATGGAGAAGAATTATTAACTACGCTCTAAAGGAAAAATGCGCATTGAAAATAAGAATATTTAGTATCAGAAATGGACAGTTGAAATAACTAAGGCCATAATGAGGAAAGAGGGTTTGGAAGATGTGATACTCATAAGAAAACAACGTATAGCCTATTTAGTGAGCTTCGGTAAATGATTGGTGAAACAGGGTTTAGGAAAGAAAATAAAAAGTCAAAATGTATTAAGAATTACAAAGGGCAGGATGTTGTAGAGATACATAATCGCCTACGTTCTGAGGGGAAGAAAAATAAAGAGAAAGAAGTATTAGCAAACACAAAGGTATTACGCCCATCGTCCAATTAATCTGCAACGAATTTATTTTATTTTGATTTTAAGGCCACTTTTCTAATATGGTTCAACACGTAAATCCGTACATTACTAATGTAAGTGCAAATAATCTTTCAGGTCACAGGATCTGTTTCGAGATCCTTTAATTTCGTGTAAAATGAAGCGAAAACCATAAACCAACTGGATTGGAATTGTTTCAATTGGGATACGTGCTTGATCGGAATAGACAGAGAATCGTATCCGGCCGTTCGAGAAAAGCTTGAGCGACCGATACACGGCCTACGGCTGATGAGTGAACATTTTCGAGTTTACTCACCTGCATTGTGTCTTCACGTATGTGTCAGACAAATCTTTTAGTCATCCAAGCGCAAAGTGCACATCGATTCCGACGGCACTTCACATCTGTGCAGTCATTTCGAACCAGGCTGACGAATAAAGTTAGCACAACAGACCGAGAAAATTACTGATATATTGATCCAAAACCCGTATAAACCAAGCATGTTATATATATATATATATATATATATATATATATATATATATATGTGTGTGTATTCATAAAGAAAATACATGACCACTTCTCAATGACTTTTTATATTGAATTGTCAAGAGATATCTTCCTTGCTTTTCCTTGTCGTTATCACATTCTATTTTCACTAATTTAATAGGTCAAAATTTCTGTGATTTTATTCATTATCTGTGTATTCTATCTATTCTGGCTATTCTGTGTATTCAGTATTCAGTGACCGGTGTTCTACAGCAGCCCGAGAACATTATTGTGTATTATTCGAAGGATTCGTTACTATGTTGATTTTACACGAAGATACCGAAATATTACATCTCGCAAATAGCAAGTTACTAAAATTTCCTTTCAGATTAACATTACGAATCTAACGCCATATATAAGGATTAAACATCAAACGAAAGAAAGCAGAACACATGGTTGTTAACAAAAGTTGAGCCCAAAGAGGGGATTGCAAACCAGCAATATCAAAATGAAACAAGTACCAGAATTTAATATCTAGGAAACTTTAAAATGTTGTGGATCTTCGTCGCCAATTTGTTATAGTAGATCTTCACCGCAGAGTTGTAGTGACGGGGGTGGCTGGAGGTAAGACACGGAACACAGTAGACAGATTAAAAACAGTGTACTAATATAAGAGCTTATTGTTTTATTATTGATTAATATAAGAGCTTATTCTTTTAATATAAGAGCTTATTGTTCTATTATTTATTAATATAAGAGCTTATTGTTTTAATATAAGAACTCATTGATTTATTATTGATTAATATAAAAGCTTATTGTTTTATTATTGATTAATACAAGAGCTTATTGTTTTAATATAAGAGCTTATTGTTTTAATATAAGAGCTTATTGTTTTATTATTGATTAATATAAGAGCTTATTGTTTTAATATAAGAGCTTATTGTTTTATTATTGATTAATATAAGAGCTTATTCTTTTAATATAAGAGCTTATTGTTTTATTACTGATTAATATAAGAGCTTATTGTTTTAATATAAGAGCTTATTGTTTTAATATAAGAGCTTATTGTTTTAATATAAGAGCTTATTGTTTTATTATTGGTTAATATAAGAGTTTATTGTTTTAAAATAAGAGCTTATTGATTTATTATTGATAATGAATTATTCACTCCGATATCAAGTATAAATATACATAGTCATCCCCTGACATATTAGAAGGACTACGAATCTCATTAATTCTAAGAGCAAAGCCGTCTGGAGTTTTAACTCTTATAGGGGCCAGCTATAGCGTTAAGGTTGGGACGGATGAACCAGCCTGAATACGACTATCCCCAAACTGTGGTTGTTATATAGTCTACATAAGACCTATTTTGTATACTTTTTCCAGAGATGCAGGTACCGGATAGGTCTAATGAATACATAAAACATAAATTATTCTTATGAAAAGGGATGGTTTTATGGTTGCTTCAGAGATTATTTTTGCTTCTTGTTTATTTGTTGTTTATGGATGTTTTATGGCAAATGATAAATCTTGAGTATCTATTTTTATTAACGCTTTAGATGTGTAATTTCTTTCTTTGCACAGTTTTTCAGTAAAATATTTATGGAAAATTATTAGCCTGATTTCTGTAACTAGTGTTTATATTTTTCAAATTATTATGTTGAAATAAAGTTCGATTTTATTGGATGTAAGGTCGCGGAAGAGGGACTAGACCAAATGCGGCCAATACCTGAAAAACCACAACAGAGACATAGGCAAAGGTCTAAACGATCACAACAAATAAAATGGCAGAAAGTAGCAGCCCCAGTCGGGCTGGGGAACTCAAGGCAGACTTTCAGGACAAAGCATTCGACTGGTCGATACAACCAGATTTGCGACATTGCACTTGTCTTCATTTCCTTTGAGCCGTGAGGGAGGAGCTTCTGGGCAAACGTGTTGGGCTTTTCCGTAGGGCAGAGTTGTTCACCGAAATAAAATTCATGCGAATGTTCTTGTCAAACTGTAACTACTCTTCAAGTGTATTCCGGGATCTTAGAGCCATTTCTGACACCACCATGATAAAAGGGGAATAAAGAAAGAGGGCGATGATCCTGATGCTTGGGCACGAGTGGGTGTTGACTATTTGACTGCGTTCTCTACACTCGCCTTCTTAACGTTTCACTTAGAATCGACAATCAACTTTCGAACCAAGTGAGTATATTGTTCTTATTCTTCTGTCACATTTGCTAAAAATTTAAAAATTATAAAGTTTTAATAGTCAATTCTTTTTCATGATGTCAATCGTCATGCATGTTCACAGAAAAAGAAATATTTTAAATACTGAGAAATTTCTGAAGAACAATGAAAACAACATACAGATACAAAATCGAAAAGGTTGTAAAAAATAACGTTTTTATTAATATATATATGACTAATGTACTTAAAAAGTTTGTGTGAACGGTTAGAAGATCAAAGAAGGAGAGTGTTATGTTATGATCCATGATAGGATAAAAATCCTATGCTATCCAACAAAGAACTGAAACACTAAAAGTAAAATTTTGCACCCGCAAAATAGGATCAGAATGACTAAAAAACGTTTTGAAAAAACCAGAAAAAGGCAAAAATTCACAATCAAGTGTTAAATTTAATTTTGACAAATAAGAAAAGGATTAATCCCATACTGAAAGAAAAAGACGAAGCCAAATTTTGCGATTTAATATTAAGTTTATTTTCTAACCAATGAAAAGAAGCGATTTGAAAAACTGAAAGAAAAGTTTGAAAAGGTGAATCGGCATAAAAAAGAGAGAAAGAAAGTGGAATGAGTCAGGCAGACTGGAGCAGAGACAGTCGAGATACTAAAATGTAACCAAGGGGACTTCAAGTCTTGCTAGGACGTAAGGTCGTGTCACATATTCGTTCTCCTTCTTCACTCATGCTAATTTCCTTTACCTCTTCGTCTCCATCCTGATCATTCTAGCGGTCAACAAAGAAGATGACGACATTAACAACAACAAAATGTTTCGACTGATTACTAAATATTAACATCCGATGAGTACAATTTCCTTCATTGCTTCACCTTCCTTTTCACTTTCTCGCCAGCCATAAAAAAGTAAATGAACACAGAATTTATTAGTAAACTGTTAACTTTTCTACATACACACTTTCTGTTACTATCAATTATAAGCTCTAGATTCATTTAACTCCTTACTACTATTTCTCTTGAACATTCAACTACTTAGATTTTCTATTTGAGCATTTTACTTCTTATAAAGTTGTTATTCTGTTTAGTCAATAAAATTTTACTTTAGCATACAAAGCGGAATATTTTATTTTTTCACATTTCATGACCCAACCTTCAATCTTCTATTATTTTAAGTTGTGGGAACTTCGGTAGTGTTTGGCACAAGGCTAATATAATAAGCATAGCCGAGACCCCTACACCATTTCCCTCGTTAATGAATCTGAACTAAAGACATATTTAAGAAAACTCGGCTTGTATATAGAGTTTTCTAAAACTATATTTGTCGGATTCTCTGCCTTCGGACCGAAAAGGAACCAACTTGGTTCTTCTCGGACCGAATACAGAGATTCTATACTGAAGAATATACGTGAAGGGAAAGAAGACAAGAGCGCGAAACGCGCATATGGTTAATCTACGGGGAATTTTGACGCACCCAGATCTGCTCGGATATCTGCATGTAAATATTGACTTTGTTTCACATCTAGTCTTTATAGGAAGGCTCAGATAGAAAAAGAGTTCGCTAAAACCCTATCCTTGTTAGAGTCTCTGAATCTAGGCAGAGAGGAACGTAAACGAGGCTATGAAAAGAGCTGAGTCAGGTCTGGGGAAAAGCTAACAAGAGCCGGACCCATCTTATGCGGAAATTACGGAAAATTTTGCGCGAGTGTAGATGTTCGCAATGCTTCACGTAAAAAATCAACCTTTACTGGAAGACCTGGGTAAAACCCGAGTCTGCGAAAACTCTATCCTTGTTTAGATCACTGACTCCAGGCGGAGAAGAACGCAGACGAACCACTGCGAAAAGAAAGAATCTCGTCTGGGAAAAAGTAGACAAGAGCCCGACAGCCGGACCTCAAATATTTGGTGTCTACGGGATTTTTTTGCTCGAAAAGCACTTCTTTTTGAGGAAGCTCAGGTAAATACAGAATCCATTAAAGTACATTTAAGACAATACAAATTGTCTCTAACAAATCTACTACAGGTGGTAGTGTTAAAAATTAGAAAATATAAGGAGAGACATGGTACGTGAAAGGTGAGGTTCTTATCACGTTAAAATTTGTGTTGTTTATTTACGCGCAAATACCCTTGGGAATGGTATTAATCCGTCTCTTCCATCCAGTTATGGGTTAAATAACAGGACAGATTGTGTTCTATAGCCTTGGCTGGCAACCAGTCTACCGCAGAAAGCAATGGCAAACTACTGTGGGATAATCTTCTACCCAGTCAGTTATGTCTCTTTCGAGACATGATCGCCCAAGCGTGTTTCACGTATGGCACTTAACTGACTGATTATATTCATGAAAAAAATTGTATACGGTAAAATCCTGATTTTAAAAAACTTGGTGAGGAGTGTGTGGCATAAATTGATACTCCCAAAATCCGTGAATTCATTCAATTCATAAAAATTTTAGAGATAACCACATTTAATTACTTAAACTAATTTAATTAGTATTGTTTATTTTAATCCTAGACAGATTATCACGCTAATTGATAAACGACCACATCGATAAATAGAGAGAAGTGGACCAAACTTAATTTTCCAGTTTCGATAGAAAGGAAACGTGTTTCCTGCATACGTGTGAGTGACTAATAATTTCCAGCCTGCAACGAATTTCCCTACAGACGAAATGTTACAAGCCTCTCTCGCTATTTCCATGGAAAGTGTTCAAACTGCGTTCTTGAGTTCTAACCTTTACGGCTAAGACCCACAATACCACGCACATTGCTGCGAAATTGCTTCATTTCCTTCGTATTAACTCTTACTTGGACAGCTTCTTCCCACAAACCGTTTCTCTTGGAATCGATTCACAAGTAGATGCTTGCTATTTTCCCACAATCTTAACCTCATACTCTTTCTCTCTGAAGCTTTCTATCTCGATTGGCTCTTGGGCATTGTATAAGGTAAACTTTATTGAAAAAAAAAACACAGTCGCACAGTCCATTCTTGCTTTTATGTTATTTAATTTTCTGACTTTTGTTTAACGGCGTATCAACCTCTCCGGGTTACTTAATGCTAAAAGGAGGGGCTTTAAGTTATTTTATTTAATGCTCAGTTATAGTGAGCAAGTTGATTTAGTCAGATGTTTATGTAAAAATAGTTTTTTTTAAAACTGAAGATGTCTTCTAGTTTTGTATTTAAAAATATACTGCTGACATTTTTGTCCTTCAAAAATGTGTTATGATAATATTTTCTCCTACAAAACTGTATATTTTTCTCTAAAAGTGTATTTTTATACTTTCATAGCGTTTTGAGCCCATTTTAGGGGTAACTATTTTCCTATAGTTAGAACCCAAACAGGTGCTACCACTCCGGGTCAGGTGGACCTGGGAACAACAGCAATTAAGAGTTTGTACCATGCTCCTCACAACATTCTAATCAGAGGCCTTGCTGCCGAATGCATTTTACCGTCATACCTAGGATCTATTTGCTTTTATTATGAGGACTTTTGGAAGCGGAGTTTTATAGGTAAACTGGGCTGAAATTTACTTTGTACTTATATCCAAGCGTAGAAAAAGGCGTAAACCACATGAAAAACAAACTTTAAAAAATGTGAACGTGATAAAACAGATATATAATACGAAAAGAAAAACAGATCAGTATACATCACTATCATAAGAAGTTTTATGTCACTAATAAGTACTCAATAAATAATAACAAAACACCAGTTGTTGGAAGACGCTTACCAGAATCCACAAATTATCTTTTCAGTGCACTCGCTGGTTTTTTCACAAATGAGCTTTTCAGTGCACTCGCTGGTTTTCCACAAATGAGCTTTTCAGTTCACTCGCTGGTTTTCCACAAATGAGCTTTTCAGTGCACTCGCTGGTTTTCCACAAATGAGCTTTTCAGTGCACTGATATCAGATGTTTACATAAGTAAGCAAACTACGCTACACATTAAACAACCAGATATAAACTGATATGGTTCTCTCTCACACCCACGTTTTTTTCTTCTTTTCTTTTTCCTATTTCTTTTTCTTTTTTTTCTTTTTTCTTTCTCTCTGCTTCCACTTCTCCTCTATCCCTCTCAAAACAATCTATACTCATTCTTGCTCGTATACTTTTGTCCCATTCACTAAAATTTTGAAGAATATAGAAAGTATTAACCGTTATTTTCTTTTCATTATTTTAGTCATAAGTCTTTTCTACAGATATGTGACATCAAATTATCGTCGACCGGATATTTGTTTCTTTTAATGAACGCTTGAACTTCTAGCAAGAATATAAGAAGTTCTACCTTTCCTCTACTTGATAGGGTGTTTATTTAATTTCATGTTATTCGGTTGTGTTTGTGTATGAATAGGTGTGAATAACAAATTGGGATTACTGCTTGTCATGTTGGTGTTGCTACTAACATCCTATGGGGCTTGATAGTGCACTTTGCATCTATTAGGAAACCTCCTAGGTCACTTTTCTGATGCAACTAGGTTTTTTAGTGTCATGGTATAACACTGTAGAAAGATTACTTTGATATGTCTTAGAATGTGCCCAGTACATTCTGAGGTGACCACAGATCAACACCACTTACAAAAAAGTTTCAGGATTACATGGAGTTTGACGTGAATCGTGTACTATAATACGCAGAATATTGAGGAATCTTTTACTATGTGTATGACAATCTTTCCGATGTCTTTCTTCATTATATATACGAAAAATATCAGCTGAGTCTTTTGGATTAAAATTTGGATTATAACTGTTCTTTCTTCCTATCTTCTTCATTGCTCATATATTTTGCACATGGCCTTTTCAGCATCCTTCTGAAAACCGCACCTCTGTCGTTTCAAGATTAATCTTAAATTATGAGAAATTTATCCAGCTTTCATTACCATATTAGAGAATTTATATTATTAAATATTTTTTAAACGCGTTTCCCTTGGGTTTCAACTGTACATTTCTTATTTTCTTAATACATTTAGATTCGAAACGGCATCATCGTTATCCGCCTGCGCTTTGAGATATTTGCGTCGCTTTTTTCCCATCGACTGTTTTAACACTTTTCACATAATTAAATTTCACTGCTTGCCGGAATCTGACATCGCCATTTCGAAGTGCACTCTTGGGATGTTTTTTAAAGAGAAACAGTCTTAAATGTGTACATCTACCATAAATTCTTTTTTGTTAGAATCCATATTTAGGACTTTCTTCTCGCGTTTTTTTCTTACTTTTTTATACCACCTTCTCTCGAAGTTCCAGGTGTTTTATTTTTCTGTTTATCACCAAAACGGTGAGGCCTGGCTATATTTTTTATGGGTTGTTCTCAAACAAAGGGAAAGTAAAACTAAACTTACAGTGTTAATGCCATGAGAACTTCAACGTAGGACAACAGTCATGAAGATGGTCACACTGAAAATTAGTAGCGTGTAGTACAGTCGAGGTTTACATTGTATGACTTATGCTTAGAAAACCCAAATAAATTTTGCAACTGAGCAACAAGACAGTGTGGAATGGACATGAAACACGTTACAATCTTTATTTCTTGTTATAATATAAAACTGTTTTACAAGGTTAAAATGGGAAAGAGGTTGAGGCTGGTCTTCATCTGTCTGATATTATGTAAGCTAGCCACAATCACTGACCCGTGCAAGCTATACCATATAAACTGCACCAAAGTATCACATTCATGCTTATCATTCTTACTCCAAACTGGAAAGACGGTATGAACTCCTAACTAGTTTCATGTACAATTTGCCTGTAGAGTGTGTAAAATGTTCTAACAATTTTCAAATGAAAACTCCCAGTGATACTTATGGAATTTATAATTTTTAATTAAATAATTCATTTTACTTCACTTTTTAAATTTTTTTAAATGTAGTAGATATACTCCACCATCACTCGATTCATACTGCACCCTTTTCTTTTGAACAGAAGTAGAGGCTCAAGACTTGTTTCCTGTTTAGGAAGGGGTTCTCAGTTTCTTTTCTCTCTTTAGGTCTTAATAGCAGCGCTGTTGTAAGCCTTTTGCAATGTGTGCAGATGGTGGTATCCGTACCACATTTAGCAGTGTTGAATCCTTCATCAAAGTAAACTCACCTGACATCTTACCTCTCTGTGAAATTAACCTTGACCCCTCTATTTCTTCCTCTGATTTCTATATCCCTGGTTACCTTTCCCTCTTTAGGAAGGAATCCAATGTCCATATGCATGAAATTGGTATTTATGCCAGACATCTCCTTCTAGCTAGGTGATTTCTCTTGAATCTCTTGATAATTCCTAGATTTGTCTCCGTCTCTCTCTACTAAGCTCGAACAGCTATCTTTTCTTTCTTTACCGCTCTTTCCTGACTGTTCCGTACTTGACAGCATCTCTAAAAATATAGACAAGGCTATTTCCTCTTATCCATTCGCCCATATATTTGTGTTTGAAAACTTCAATGACCACCATGCCAAGTGGCTGGAAAACTCTGTCACAGGTCTTGCTGGTGTCCATACCATGAACTTTCAATCACTAAATCCCTTACACAGGTATTTGATTTCCCCACGCGTTTCTCTAATAACACTAATGGAACTGACTCATTGCTAGATCTTTGTTTTACCTCTATCTCTGACTCTTTCTATGTTCAGCAACATTGCCGTCTTGGTAAATCATTCATGCTGTGATTTCCGTTAATATATCTTTTCACATTCCAATCTTCCAGGAACTCTAGAGCAACAGAATATTTTACTACTACCAAAAGGCAGACTGGAAGGTCGTTTCGCGATTTCCTGTGCGTCCGAGGTATCTTCATGGGTTAAAGGTGGCATCGATGTTTTCATCCCAGCCAAAAGGTTACGACTTAAACCCCATTCGTTCCCCTGTTTCTCTCTTGCCTGCCCGGTTATTATTACCCAGAGGAATCATTTCTTCTGGGTTTATCGGAGCCATAATAGGCGCCTTTTTGCCTCTGCTCATAATCGGCGCAAGAGGATCCTAAATGATGCTAAGCTCTTGTTTGCTGAAAGAATGAAATAGCATATAGCATGTCGCAAGTTCGTCTCCAGAGACTACTGGCGGCTCTGTAAAAATGTGTTAAATAACAGCAGGCCTTCAATCCCCATTTTAATCAATGAATTTGAAGTCTTCATATCTTTAGCAGACAAGGCTGAACGCTTTGCTCGCAGATTCTTCACCAACTCAACATTTGATTCGTGTGGGATACTCGCACCCGACTTCCTACCTAGAACCGAGACTCAACTTATTGACGTTCACATTCCTATCTCGCAGGTTTTTAACATAAATTCAAAGCTTCACCCTTATAAGATGAGCGGAGGTGACGAAATACTAATCATTGTCCTGAAGAAATGTGTTCCTGAACTCACCTTTGTCCTCTCCAAACTCTGCAATTACTAACTCTCTGCTTCTTGCTTCCGTGCCTGATGGAAGTCCTCATCTGTGATTCCTGTATCTAAGAACGCTGGAGAATCCTCAGGCCTCTCCGAAATTTGCACTATCATCCTCCTACAGATCTTTGGCAAAGGGATCGAGGCTATTATTAATATTTTAGCAACCTCACAGAGTATAAAAAATGTCGGTAAAAATGTCGAAGCTCAGGCTATTGCACTTGATATCTCCAAAGCATTTGACAGTATCGCATGCTGGTCTTCAACGCAAGCTACATGGCTATGGTATAACCGGACGATTGTTTGACCTAATCCAGTATTTCCTTTCAAATTGTGGTAATAAAGTTATTGAATGGGCATGATTCCAGATACTATCATAGGAACGTGAGTGTCTCTCAAGGCTCTAATCTAAGTCCTAAGCTTTTTTTATCTTAATCAACAATCGGCCTGATGTAATCAGATCCTAACTAGGCATTTACGCTGATGACACAACAATTTACTCCTGCCTCGATAAGAAATTTTCCGAGGCTAACAAAGCAAACTTCGCTGCTGATCTTGAAAAGAGTCTCCAATCTGTTGTGGATTGTGGTAAGAAATGGCTCGTAATTTTTAATGCTTTCAAAACTAAGCTGCTATCTTTTAACCACCAATAACAACCGCTTCAACCCAAAATCAGAATGACTCAGGCTAGCCTCCCTGACAGGAAAACACTGCGCCTTCTAGTCCTAAATCAATCAGCCAACCTCAAGTCGAATGACTACATTGAATCCATAGCTAAAGTTGCTGCTCGGAAGGTTGATTTCCTTTGTAAGGCCAGGAAGTTTTTCTCGTCTAAATCCATCTTGCACATAAATCTACCATCCACCCGTGCATTGAATACTGCTGTCACATCTGGTCGAGTGCCCTTCTTGACAAAATCTAACGAAGAATCTGTAATGTAATTGAATAATTGTATCGAGCCTAAAAATTGTTTTTTTTTTCTTCAGAATCTCTCTTGCACATTTATAAATCTACTATTCGTCTGTGCATTGAGTACTGTTGCAATATCTGGACGGGTACTCCTGCTATTCATCTCTGGCTTCTTGAGAAAATCCACAGGAGGATATGCAACGTAATCGATCCCGATTTATCATCTCGACATCAGTCACTTTCTCACTTACAGGATGTAGCTTCCTTTTGTCTTTTCTACAAATATTTTCCGCGGATTTTGCACAGACGTGTTTCTTTCCCTGATGACCTGAATACATACATTTACTAGTGCTACTAGACTGGTATCTAGGTCCCACCCTTTTATGGTCAAAAGAGTTAAATGTAACCGACACTTCTACTCTAACAGTTTCATTTCTTACACTTTCTATTTGAGGGACTCCATTACGTATGCGGGCTTCCCTGATAGCTGTAATCTCTAAAAATTTAAATTTCATTTTATCTCCGTCATTCCTATCTTTCTCTTTTCTTTCTTTCGACATCCCCTTACCATTTTTCCTCTTTTTCTTTTCTCTCGTAGTAACCGTCTGCGCAGCAGTGGTGGTTCTGCCTTATTTGGGGTGGAACGATTACAAAAAAAAATGAAAGGAGTAAATGGTTGTGTCATCAGCGTAAACAGTTGATGGATGTTGTCATCAGGATTGTCATTAATGAAAATCAAAAATAATATAGAATCAAAGATGGTTCCCTGCGGAACACCTGCATTATGTGGTTTTTATTGTTGCTTCTGGATCCCTACGCTACTTTATAAAACAGTATCAACAAAAAAGTCGTATCTCTTTGGTATTCATTTTATATAGTCTGGCTGCTTGAATTCTAAGAGGCAGTAGGAGGAATGGATATCACAGGCTGACTCAGTCTCCTTCTAGGGATGGTCTTAAATGATCCCAAACCTGGATGTAGGAAACATATTTTGGCCTTTGTGTTTTGTAATATTTAGTACGAAATGGAATTGAAAGATTTGCCGTTCAGGATTACTTTTTCCAAAATCAAAAAATAAGAGAATGATTATTACAATGAATATAGGTTTCGGCTATAAATAACCGAGTTTGATTAGTCGAAAAAATCATGTTGATAAATGTTATATTTCTTAGGGGAAATAACTCGTGATATATTTTTATTCATTTTATTTTATTTATTTAGTGTTTATTATTCATTTCAATTCTGCACGTTATAAAGAATTAGAATGAATACAATCATTCTGGCATTATTTTGGTCGACAAAGTGCAGTTCAATGAAAAACTGCAAAGGACGCCTAGAGCAGTTTAATTTAAGACGTTCTCGAATTAATGGAATTATGTTTCTTGTATAAGGACACTAGATGGTGTAGCAAAGCATGGATCTTTTTTTTTTTTTCGATAAAGTTCATGCCGATACTAAAATTATGTGTTCCGTTTTACTTAATAAACGAGCGCAATTTTATTTTTAAATTTTCCAATAGTTTCTTCCGCAAGACTACGCGATACATGAACCATGCAACATATCTGTAGGTTAATAGTCTACCATTGAACGATGTAATAATTGATCTGACTACCAAAGAAGTGCAATGAGAACATTTATTTTTTTGCGACTGAAAAACTTTCTTTTTTTCATCTATATTTTCGTCTTTTAATTTGATATTCGTTTCCACGGCACCGAGCCAGATCGATTGGGTAGAAACTTGTAAAGTTGCAAATCCAATTATTTGCGATTTTTATTTGAGCAAATAAAGCCCAAATGTCGGCATATCACAACGTTTATTGGCTTGGAATGTTTTCAATTATTATTTTTAAATATATATATTTTTATATCGTTTTTTATACTTAATCTGAACATACTGGGTGACTCAAATAACTTGTTATAGTTTTGGTTTTCATTCTTACTTATTAATCTACAAAACATTGTTTATGGTTTGAGACAAATCTGCCTTCATAAGAAAATGTTTTTTGAAAATAGAACTCCTCTGTATGTTTAACAGTTTCCAAGTACGAAATTAAGCTTAATATTTTATCTACCGTAAGAGATCATGACACTCCAAGATGGCTGGTACGTTGTGATGCAGTGGATACAGGCTCGAAACGAGAAATCGGAGAACCGAGTTCGAATTCCAATTGAATTCGTTGCATTCACTTACGCACAAATACCCTTGGGAAAGGTATTAATCCGTCTCTTTTCTCCAGTTATGGGTACAATAATATGACAGATTGTGTTCTATATCCTTGGCTGTCAACCAGTCTACCGCAAAAAGCAATGGAAACCTACTGCGGGATAACCTTCTGCCCAGTCAGTCATGTCTCTTTTGAGACATGATCGCTCAAGCGTTTTTCACGTATAGCACTAAAATGACTGACTGATTATCTTCCTAATATCTCTCCGAATTTCTGTTCTGCCATCTACTTACACAAGCTCTTTCAGGTTAGTACTATATGTGCACCTCTTTTATTCATTATGCCTTATGGGTGTCAAATTTCCCTAACCCACCTTCCTTATTATGTGTCCCGGAAATTCAAATGACTCTTTCTGTTTCTCGGTACGACTGTTATTTCCGTTCCATAATTCCGCAATACTTATTTCTGTCATACACGTTTGGTCCATGGTATGCACAGTATCCTCCTGTAGAAACAAATCAAGTTTTTTTCTTTAATTTGTAAGAAACTTCCCAGCTTTCACACCAACCTATGGCTGCATCTACTGTGGCGAGCGAGTAATTTGTTCTCTTTAGAGTTCATCTAAATTTATAAATCTACATTTCGTCCATGCACTGAATACTTTTGTCATATATGATCCGCTGCTCTTGCAATTCATCTCGAGGTTCTCGACAAAATCTAAAGAGGGGTCTGGAATATAATTGTTTCTGACCTGACAACTCGATGTCGGTCACTTTCACACCGCTATAACATGACTCCTCTCCGTTATTTCTACAAATATTTTCGTGACAACTGCTCTGACGAGCTTTTTTCCCCTGCTGCTACGATCACGGGAATTTAAGCCTGCTACTAGATTGGCATCTAGGTTCCACACTTTTACCGTTAAAATAGTTTAATTTCACAGCCACTTCTACTCCATTAGATTTTTTGGCACTTCCCTCCAGTGTAACTCACTTCACTGATATCTACAATCTCCAAAAATTCAATTGCCATTTTCTATCTTCTTAAAACCTGTTCATATTTTATTCTTTTTTAAGGACTGTCTGTATCCAGTTTTTCTCTCAATATAACATCTGCGCACTAGAGGCAGTCCCGTATTGCTTAGAGTGAGATAATTAAAAATGTAGGAAAATTGATAATACACAGCATTTCAACATTTGCTTTCAAAAAAAAAATGTTTCCAGTATTCATCTCCAGATCATCCATACGATACCCTATGTCGTGTGACCTGGATTACTTTTTATCACTGTTGCAAAAAGGCCGTTGCATATATATATATATATATATATATATATATATATATAGTGATGATCATCCACGTATACTGTCTTAATATGTATAGGAAAGAATATTAATAAAAAGTTTTGAATTTAAAAACGTACTTTTTTAAACAGTATTTGTTTATTTTTATAGTGTTTTATATTTCAGACCGCCCTCGGTCCTTATTAGCGGCACAGCGATGGGCACGAAAATGGCACCTAGTTATGCCAACATCTTTATGCATATTTTAGAAAAAAAGATACTAGACAGTTCACAATGCAAACCATTACACTATTTTAGGTACATTGATGATATTTTTTTAATATGGACTCATGGATTAGAAAAATTAAAAAACTTCTTCACTTTCTGCAACAACTTCCACAATACAATCAAATTCACCATGGAGTACTCATACACATCCGTCCCTTTCTTAGACGTCATGGTAAAATTAAATAAACATACACTTTCCACCAGTCTATACAACAAACCCACAAACCAACATAAATTCCTACACTTTAACAGCTGTCATCCCCTCAAATTAAAAAAATCTATCGTATACAGCTCATTTATTAGAATAAGACGCATTTGCTCAGACCATCCAGATTTTCTAAACAACATTAACAACCTAACAAAACAGTTTCTAAAATGCAAATACCCAATAAAAATAATAAAGGAAGCACTACATAAAACCATCCACATAGACCGCAGCACACTTCTCACATACAAAAAACGAAAAGACAATAACCGAATTCCCATGGTTTTTAACCATAATCAATATTCCCACACACTCATCAAAAATTTAAAAAATGATTACAGGAACCTCCAATCAAACAAAAACATCAAAGACATTTTCGATAGGCCACCCATAAATGCAAAGAAACAAACACCCAACCTATCAACTATCCTCACTTCTAACAAATATTTAAATAATACAAACCTATCAGGGAATTTAATATGTGGAAAGCCCCGTTGTTTAATCTGTAAACATCTAATAACAGACAAAACATTCTCTGTACCCAACAAAAAAATAAAATTACACCCACCAAACCTTACTTGTGATAGCAAAGACATCATCTACTATCTCTTCTGCTCAATTTGCCCCAACAGTGGATATATCGGCGAATCCGGTAATAGCTTTAGATTTCGCTTCAATAATCACAAACTAAATATACGACAAAAAAATGTATACTCCCCAATTGCAGCACATTTTAATCAACCCGATCACACTTTAGAAAATTGCAAATGTTTACTAATAGACTCCAATTTTAGTTCTACATACACACGCAGAAAGAAAGAAAAATACTGGATTTTAAAATTAAACACACACAAGCTAGGGTTAAACAGGGACTTAGGTGTGTTGAATCTCTACAAATATTTCAATAGGTAAAAAGAATGTTCTTTCAGATATTCCAAGGAATTTTTTATCTAAAACAAACAGACTTTCTCCACGGAGGTGTCGCGTGTTGATTGGTTGACCGAAAATAAACAAACGGACGTGCCGCATGCTGATTGGTTTATCGACACCACGCGATATAAACAAAAAAATAGATATTCCAAGAGATTTTTTGTCTAAAACAAACAGACTCTCTCCACGGACGTGCCGCGTGTTGATTGGTTTACCGAAAATAAACAAACGGACGTGCCGCATGCTGATTGGTTTATCGACACCACGTGATGTAAACAAAAAAGTATTAGGACGCCATCGTAAAAATACGTTTCCAATTCTAATTTAAAAATCACTTGTTTCTGATGAAGGACCGAGGGCGGTCTGAAATATAAAACACTATAAAAATAAACAAATACTGTTTAAAAAAGTACGTTTTTAAATTCAAAACTTTTTATTAATATTCTTTCCTATATATATATATATATATATATAACTTCTTTGAATATTATTTTTAATAGATACACGTATTTGAGAAGATAATTTGTATGTAATTTAACAGTATATTTATATATATAATTCTATCGGCGCGACTATTTAGGAGAAATTTTGTTAGAAAAATGTGTGTCGTTCATCAGGTATCGAACTTGCGACCTCTAACAATATAGCGTATGCCATCAATTGATCTGATACATCTTAGACTACATGAACACGATTCTACAGTATAAAAGAAGCTATATAAATCCATATAAACCTACAATGTTTGGATTTCACGTAAATAATCATCTCTGCTTTATTGTAATGTTAACATAATCAATGTTGCAAAAAGAATATATATATATATATATATATATATATCCTGTCAAGCTCATGAAGAGGGAGACAATAGGGAGAGAGTGTTGACTCAGTTCATTAAAGGTTCAATAGCGAGGCATCAGCGGCTCAGTTCATTTTCTTTACTACCAGTTATGAAAGCTCCTGCTGCGTGTTTGCTCTTTAACAATGCCTTATTTTTTAATTTTCTACAATAATTATGACGTCGTGTTGTGAAGAATATATATATATATATTATCTCTATTATAACAAAGAGCGATATATATATATATATATATATATATATTGAACTTACACTTTTTACACAACAATTCCATCCGATCCCATTTAATTATACATTGAGATCTTCTAGGCTCTATCCGTGATACCCTCGTCGATAATACATACATAATCGCATCATCCACATGCAAAAGAAGATTAAAAAAATAATGGACACATTACTAATAAACAACAAGTAATCCTAGACTTAATAACATCAATTATGAACACAGTAACAATGTATTTACCGTGTTCTGAACTTAACATACACAAGACTCTATATGCATAAACTGTCCACATATTTATTTACAAGTAAAACAAATCTAAACTTTTGATAATGACTAAAAGTATAGACGAAAGCGTTCAAAATTACAAAAGGTTTGAATAATTCTTTTATAATTTCAGTTCAGAAAAGAAAAAATCATACGAACACATGAAAAATTATATGAAAAACTTAATGATAATACCTTGTTTGCCATTTATAATGAAACCGGCATAAAAGATAAATTGTGCCCAAATACACAATATATATATAGTAATACATCGAACTTCTTATTCGACCTCAAAGCAGGAAGCATTGGACGGCCGCTTCGTCGTATATTTGGGACTCTTCAGCAGTGCGCACACACTACCAGGAATCGAACCCAGACAGTTATGGTCATTAAGCTGATGTTATACCAACTGTACAAAGAGCCCTGGCGAAAAAGAGTTCACGAATTAAACTCGATGAAGCGCCGCCCGTTCACAAATTCCGTGGTGGAACTCATCCGAGCTCCTTTACCTCCCAGAGCCACGACTTCTCCAACACAAGCCGCTAAATCCATAGCATGTTAAGCTGGTTGAAGCACAGAGATATGAACAGAAGTAGTAGGAGGATTTGAACAATAATTTAATAATTCATCGAGCTTTTTATTCGAGCTCAACAGTATGCAGAAAGCACTGGACGGTCGTTTCGTCCTCTATTTGGGACTCTTCAGCAGTGTGCATCCTCTACCAGGAATCGTACCCAGACAGTTTTAGTTATTAAGCTGATGTTATGCCAACTGTACGAGCTTAATAACCAAAACTGTCTGGGTTCGGTTCCTGGTAGTGGAAACGCACTGTCATTTTAATGTAACCTACATAAAAGTAGTGGAAGCGAACTGCTGCCAGTTAAAAATACTGTCATTTTAATGTAACCTACATAAAAGAGATATTGCTGCCCAAGCACAAAAGATAGATAGATAGATAGATAGATAGCTCTCGTAATTCAGAGACAGAGATGTCAGTCAGTTAAGTGCTGTACGTGAGACACGCTTTGGGCGATCATGTCTCGAAAGAGACATGATTGACTGGGCAGAAGGTTTTCACGCAATGAGTTACCATTGCTTTGTGCGGTAGACTGGTTACCAGCTAAGGCTATAGAACCCAATCTGTCTTATTATTTAACCCATAACTGGAGGGAATATACGGATTAATACCTTTCCCAGGGGTATTTGTGCGTAAGTGAATGCAAGGAATTCAACTGAAATTCGAACACGGCACCCTAATTTGTCGTTCCGAGTCGATATCCACAGATATGTAATTCTACTGAAAATCATAAAAAGTTACAGTATATTGATATCTGTCGCACTGTCAACCTGCCTATCTTTTCACCTTTTTAACAGGTATGTTAAAATCACATGAATCCTAAAAGGATAAGAAAAATTGTAGAAACTCGCTTTCTATTAATATTTGCTTTCCCCGAGGAAGCCATTTTTATTTTTGTGCAGAACTCGATAGTAACGCTTATATACACTTTTCGTTTGGCAGAAACCTAGAGAATTTATTTAGTATATATATATATATATATATATATATACGTAAGTGTGTGTTTTTAAAGATGTGTAAACGCCTGCATTCATGATGTTAATTGTATATGAATGCATCCAAACAGGTTTCCGCGTTGTTACAGCGTAAAAATAACACGAACGTCAGTCAGTCAGTTAAGTGCCGTACGTGATACACGCTTGGGCGATCATGTCTCGAAAGAGACATGACTGACTGGGCAGAAGATTATCCCGCAGTAGTTTCCCATTACTTTCTGCGGTAGACTGGTTGCCGACCAAGGCTATAGAACCCAATCTGTCCTATTATTTAACCCATAACTGGAAAGAATAGACGGATTAATACCTTTCCCAAGGGTATTTTCGCGTAAGTGAATACAATGAATTCAACTCGAATTCGAAACTGGCTCCCGGCTTCTCGTTCCGAGCCGATATCCACTGTACCACAACGCTCAACTGGCAGAAATCAATCTTTGAAGCTAGCCTTTTAACACAAAACTAAGCACTGGGTATCCCTATATATTTTGAAATCCGTATTCTTTAAGCCTGTTTTTACATGTTCTGTTATAAAACTATTTTCCTATTCAGACACACACACGACCACACACCACACACACACACACACACACACATATATATATATATATATATATATATATATATATATATATGGTGCAATGGTTAAATGGTCTCCATCTTATACTTATTTAATTTCTCACAGGCATGTTCTTTTATTTTTATTTTCATTACTTCATAGATTAATAGGGTTAGTTGGGCACCGTCTGTGAGTATAAGAACACGATGACGTAATTCTCGCCATACTATTTGGCATTCGCTCCGGAAACTCCAATACGAATATTTCAGAGTGTTTAGTTGTCGAACTGAAGAAAGTGCAGAGGATTCGGAAAGAATTAGATGAGATATCCGGTCAATATCACGATGTCTGAAGTGTTCACTAGTGCGCTATCACACCATTCATCTTCTCTCACGGCCCCAGTCTCAACACGGAGGCCGACATCAGCTGCCTTGAAGGGGTAGTGCTGCACTAGATCAAGAGTATTGCTGCTCTCAAGATGTCTCTTCACCATGACATAGAAACAAGAGTATTCAGCCAATTTCTCATTCAGTCTCTCTCTCCCCACTCTATCTCTCTCTCTCTCTCTCTCTCTCTATATATATATATATATATATATATGTATATATATATATATAGCAGACAGATATGTTTCGCAGGTCATCAGTACGGTTATACATCTGATTGCTTTTAACCCAGGATTGAAACCCGACCAAATTGGCGTCAGTCGCCGATTCTACCTCTGAGCTATGTAGAAGGAGGCAGACTTTTAGCGTATGATGTATCATACGCCAGTAACCGATGTGCTCTAATAGATTATTGAATTATATATATATATATATATATATATATATATATATATATATATATATATATATATATATATATATATATATACTATAGTCATCCGCAGACAGAACTGTTTCGATGTATCCCAGCTCATCAGTACGGTTAGACACCGATCACTTCCTAACCCAGGATCGATCGAAACACGACCGAATCGGCATCAGTCGGCGATTCTACCCCTAGGCCACGAGCGAGAATAAGGCTAACTTTTTAGCGCGTATAAACACACCCAATAGCTAGAGTGCTCTAATTCATTATTGAATGAGCGATGTGTATATGCCGGAGTAGCTACTGTTTACAAGCCTCCCACTCTTCCAGAGTGCTCAATCAAAGTGTGAGAGCGTAAATACTATATTATTTACGCTCTCACAGATCTGTTTCGCTGTATCATAGCTCATCAGTACGGTTAGACTCCGATATATATATATATATATATATATATATATATATATATCAGCATGCGGTGTAGATATAGAAAAATCCAAAGGAGTATCCTGTACATAAAGTGGTAGAATAACTAAGAGAGATCTAAATATATATGTATATAAATACACATGCAGCAAATATAAGAAAAATTAATGCAGACACGTTATTTTATGGTAAATCGGAAGTTTAAGACCTACTTATACTTCCGATTTACCATAAAATAACATGTTTGCCTTAATTTATATATATATATATATATATATATATATATATATATATATATTTTGTTTATTTGGGCAGCAATTTCTCTTTTATGCAGGTTTAATTAAAATTGACAGATAAGCTATTATGGTCACATTTTATGTGATTTTACGTGTGATCTTTCTTTTCGTTTCTTTTTTCTTTTTTAGAGTGGGGGGACGATATAAACTATAGAAATATTGAGCAAATATTTTTTTCTGAGCGCTTTCGCCTATAATTTAGATATTATCGAGGATGGATTTTATTTTACATGTGACTGAATATATGTAGTGTTATGTATGTTTATAGTGTGTATGTTTTATGTTCCGAACACGTTATTAGCGTGTTCCTAGTTGATATTATTGTGTGTTACGTTTTTCTTTTTAATTTATAATGTCTCCATTATTTTTAGTCTTTTTGTTTTGCATGTGGATGATGCTATGATATTGTGTTGCCAGTGAGTATCCTAAGGATAGGGTTGAGTAGCTCTCCGTGTATGTTTAAATGAGATCAAATTCAGCTCTTTTCTGAGAGATACAGTACATGTTTTCTCGTCAATTTCGTAGTTGTATGGCCGATATAATTATTTACGAACTTGGGTGGTTAAAAATGCAGTTCTTCAAAGGACATGTAAATTCGCACATAATATTGGTTTGCTGTAGTTTAGATCTTGCGAGTGAAATTTTATTTTGGACGGTGAGTTTAGCCGTTTTAAATTTTGTGTAACAGATAATTAACTTCTTTGTTTAAGTCAACATAAATTGCATATTTTCGAATGATGTTTTGAATTGAAGATTTGCCCTGTTTATAATTGCTAAACATTTGGTTTTTGTAGAAAATATTAATGTTATTGTTTTTATCCGTGTGTTTTTTGTTATTGTTGGTTAATTTTCAAAGAAAAACTGTAATGTGGTAGTCAATCAAATAAAATTGGTGTTATTAAAACTCTCCTTACGAGAACCTACGAGAATTCATCTTCTCAGTCGCTTTTCTTCAGAGAGCTTCATCAGTCGAAACAGACATTTTCAACAATGGATTTTTATATTATTTGATCGAATAGCACAAGTTGGCATATATAAGAATCTACTAAGATAGTAAATATAATTTATATAAATGAAATTGCAGCACTTTGCAATTTAAAAAAATCAGAGAGAAGAACTAATATGAATAAATTCAAGCCAGAAATTCAAATTTGAAGTTAGATAGAAATTAACAGTTTCATATAGATAGATATTTAGTAGGGGATTATAGATAGATAGATAGATAGATAGATAGATAGATAGATAGAGTTTTGTTTCGCCTAGGTGGCAGTACGATACCTGATGATGTGTGCAGAAGTATCTACAGCAAAATATTCGTGCTAATGGATTTTATGTACAAACACAGATATGACAGAACAACAATAATTAGAAAGAGAGGTAAGGTTAAGTTGTCTGAGTCTTAGATAGTACAGTCCGATAATTATCGTCAGTGGCGCTCCAAATATCTTACTGCTATTATATATCTATTTTGGACCACACATTAGTCTCTCTTTCAGAGCGCTAGAAGGGTGCCAGCTGCTCTACGACATAGATAATCATTAGATAATCTTAGATAATAATTAGATATATCTTAGATAAATTGATAAGGAAGTAGCAATAGATAGATAGATAGATAGATAGATAGATAGATAGATAGATAGATAGATTAACTATTTATAAATCTCTATACAGTCCCGGAATTAAAAATAGGAACACGAATATCGAACAAGAGAAAGAACACGCACATTTAGAAATACAAGAAAGTGATGAATTGCTTCTTCTCTATATTGCATAAATATTTCTTAAGAATTGGCAATTTTCATTCTCAAATAACATATTGTACATGAAAAGAATGTCTTTGTTTTATTTCTTCTCTTTTTGTTGTTTGATATTTCCCATAAAATATTTTCTGTAAAAGATTACGTTTTTCTTTTTTGAAAAAAACCATTCCTTCGTTGACAGATAAACAATAACCCCCCAAAAATAAGCCGATGCTAAATATGTTTTATATTCCTTCTTTGTTCCTTTGAAATGCTCTCATATGAAGAAAAAAAATTGACGAATTTATTCCTGGAAGGAAACGTAAAATTTTGAACAGTGTACAGTAATCAGCTGCGTTAGCATCAAACAAGAATCAAACGAACGAAAGATCAAAATAGACAATGTTCAAGTAAAATGCAAGGCACTTTATGTTAATCAGAGATTAATAATTATTATTCAAGATAATTGCACCGACGAGTGATCTTATTGTTTTTAGTCCATATTCTTTCTGTAATTCAAAGCATAATAATTATCACTTTAAGAAAATCAACAACTTTCCCTCTCCTTTCTTTTTTATATGTGTTTCATTAAAGATAAGAACCGTTACTTTGAGATTGTTTCATTATAATACGATTGATACTTTGGACACTTGATTATTATATTTTTTAATATGCTTTCTGTAACTTTTAGAATATTTATGAATACTAAGCGAAATCCTCAGACAACTGATATTTTCTTTAATTAATGTAACTTCGAATTGATTCATTATTATCTCAAAAATTTATCGCAGTAGTCATCTGCTTATTAATTTTTGCATAATATGCCTTGTGTAATATTTGGAATACATCTATTTATTAGTACTTTGAGAAGACTCCTGGAAAGTAACACACTGCGTAGTCTTATATTTTCAACTGACATAAAGTAGAGCACCTACATCAAATGAAAAGATGCATCTAATTTTGGGCCACTCTATCGTACCAGAAAATATTTCTCGTTAGAATTCTATCTTGTACATTTACAAATCTACCATTCGCACGTTAATTGAATACTTCTGACGTATCAGGCCTGGTTTTTCTGCTATTTTTTCTCAAGATTCTTGACAAAATCCAAAGAAGGATCTGTAATGTAATTGATCCCTTATTGGCATCTCGATTTCAGTCACTTTCTCAGCGACACGGCTTGGCTAATCTCTGTCTTTTCTACAAATATTTTCATGGCAACTCCCACAAGATAAATTTAAGCGTGCTACTGGATTAGTCCGGTGGCTAACCCGTTTACTGTTGATATCTAAATACAACCGTCACTTCTACTCTGATAGTTTCTTTTACTGAACCTGTTGAACTATTTTCTGTTTACTTTCTTCCTTGATAATTAAAATTTTTAAAAAAGGAATTAAAATCTTGTATCTTTTTCAATGACGTTAATCTTTTGTCCTCTCCTGAAAAAGAGAATGAAAAATGTGTTCAAGTTTCATTTTTTTGCCGCAGCGTTTGTTTTCATCTTTCGCGCCCTTTTGTCTGTGTTGCCATTTCTCTCCCCCTTTGTTTTTTTATGCACAAGATTTCTCAGATACGCAGGTTGATAGATGCAATAAACACCGTTCGAAATAAAAACGGCATGACTATTTCAGTATAAGTTTCTACTACCAATGGGATTTAAAGTAATTTAAAACATTGGAATAAAATCAATCCATTTAGAAAATGCAAACAAATTTATGAAAGTGACTCATTTCCGGAATTAATCAACCAATTCGATCAAAAGATTTAGGCGTATTACAAGATTGGCATCTAAGTCCCACACTTTTATCATTGAAATAGTTACATATAACCGCCTTTTTTACTTTAAGAGTTTATTTTCTTCCACTTCCGCCTATTGAATTCCCTTCTATTTACTTGCATCCCAGAAACCTATAATCTTCAAAAATATAAATACAAAGTCAATTCCCCTCTTCTCTCTCCTGGAATCCCATCCACCTTTTATCATTTCGTCAGCCACTGTACCTTGTCTTCTCTCTCACTGTAACCTCCTAAGCTGTAGTGATGGTCCCGCCTTACTTGGGAAGAAAGTATTAAAAAATGATTTAGTGGATTATTTTGTAATCATGATTTAAAAGTTGATTTAATTAGACGTAATTTATCTGTTATTTGTATTAGGCCCATTCCTCTGTGTTTCTAGTTTAATTTCAAAATAATTCCCCATTTAAACAAATATCTGTGTTTATAGTTCAGATTCTCTTACATCTACATGAATTACGGGCTTTAAATACCTTTCAAAAATTCTAATTTGAAAAATCTAGAAAATGGAACACCCTGTTGACAAGAGTCAGGACCTAAATGAAAGCTGAAATGAGTTGAAATTCGTATTCATCGCGCCCAAATTACACAGTATAACGTGCGAGTTGATATTAAATACAATACCTACTTTCATTTTTTATAATCCTTTCATCCCAAGCAAGTCGAGATCACTACTGATGCGCAAGGGTTTATAGTCGGAAAAAAGAAAAAAAAGGCAAGATACAAAAGATTTCGAAAAAAAGGAAAGGAGACAGATGGGATCCAAGGAGACAGAAATTGGCAAATGACGTTGCATCTAAACTTTTAGAGATTCTATCTATTGATAATTTTTACAGGGAAGAAGCAGTGAAAATATATGTAGAAAAGACAGAAGGAAATCACCTCCCGACGGTGAGAAAGTGACTGAAGTGAAGCAGTTATGTTGCAGATCCTCCTTTGGATTTTGTCGAGAACCCCGTGATGAATAGCAGGAGCACCCGACTAGATATGGCATCAGTACGCAGTCGATTCAGAGATACCGTAGTCTTGTAACTTAAGCAGAAGGCCAGCACGCCAAACACTGTCAAATACTTTAGAGATAACCTGCGCTGCTCTTCTACAAGACCCGGTTATATATATATATATATATATAGTAATGTCCGTTATCACATCAGTGGAGCGAAAGCCATAACGCTTGTCAGATAATAGGTTGTGGGATATGCGATAATAAATCATGTCAGTATCGATAATAGTCTCAAACACCTTGCCAAAAAGTGGTATGGGTCTGCATGAGCGAGAATTATAAGGGTCATAGGGCTGCACAAAGTTTTTATAAATAGAAACTACAGAAGAGCACTTCCAACAAGCAAAAAATAGGAAGCAACAAGGTAGTAGTTATAGTTAGGAGAAGCCAGGAGAGAGTTTAGAAGCACATTTTCTTAACACCATGACAGAAATCCTGTCCCCTCTGCATGCCTTATGGAGTCAAGCTTAGAATGTATGTTTCAGACACCAAAAACAAGATTATATATACATCACTCAGATGAGCCTCAGATCTAGGTAGGAAATCGGGTGTAGGTACTCCAAACGAGTCAAATAGGAAGTTGGAAGAGAATTTGTGGGCTAACCACTTATCATTGTCCGCTGTGGATGCGAAGACCTCAAAATGATTAAATAGAAGAGGGATCGAATGTTTGGTTTTGGTTAGTACACATTTGCTGAGCTACCACTAGCTTTTGGAACCAAACTTGTGAGATGCTGTATGCTGGTTTCCTTCTATCTTCGTAAATCTGGTAATAAAACAATTTGACTAAAAATTAGGTCAAGCGCAGGTTTATCGGCATATTTCTCCCGTTAATAATAATTAAAATTGTAATCGAACATCCGTATCCAAATATTTTGGTACATAAAGGAAACCAATAAATATCCAACAACCAATTAACAAATTGAAAAAAAAGAAACGAGAACATGTAAACTACCGGCCATAATTATTAGGTCACCCCAGTGTTTTCAAAAGAAATGATGTATTTCATACTATTTTAACTATTTATTGCCAAATGAAAATAGAATGTTTCTTCTGTTATTATTACTTTGCAAATTTTTACAAAACAAGAAAGCAAAAATGAACTCGTCCGAATCACCCTAAATTTTCTTCATTCTTTCATTGATGAAACTGCAATATAGGTAATTATCAAATATTTATAAATTCATTTGATGTACATGTTATTGTGCAATATTAAAAAAAGGACTATTTTTTTTTCATTTACAATTATTCACTTGGCAATAAATACTAACAAATAGTGTGAAATACATCATTTTTTAAACACTGGCGTAGCCTAATAATTATGGTCGGTAGTGTAAGTCTTTAAATGAACCATGCATCTTGTGTCTATATGAAAATATATACATTATTAAATTTCTTAAAAATAAGGATCTATTAAATAAACGAAATAAAATTACTGTCACATGTAAATATTGCAAAATATCCGCACCTTAGAATATAGTTAATAATTCTTCATATAAACGTATTGATTAACTTACATACATCCTTAACTTTATCTTTATTAATATTTAAAGAATATTAATTTAATAAAGAATATAGTTAATAATTATTCATATAAGCATATTGATTAACTTACATATACCGCTAACTTTATATTTTATTAGGGTGTAAATAATATTAATTTAATAAATTTTGGGGTTGATATAAAATAAGAATATATGATAAATTGATGAAGAATTGCATTCTGAACCAGAAAAAAACCATTTAAAATATTTTAATCATACTGAAAGTCCCTTTAAGACAGGTCTAAAATATGTTTTTAACAAAACAAATAACAGGGATATATATAACTCTAAGAGTATTTCTTCGTAACAAAAATGTATAAATCTTGCCGGAAGTAAACAGTCTAGCGGTAACAAAAATGAAAGTTCTCCTTAAACATGTTTGAATACCACAAATCCTCTAACATCTAACCTAATTTTCAAAGTCGACCTTTATTATCATTAGTTAAATTAAACATATCTATATGATCTAATTTTCTGTCTTTCCTTCTATATGTTACCTCTTTAATAAGAAAACGTATTGTTTTTACATTCAAATGTAAATAACTTTCATCAAAGTTATTGAACATTACCTGATGATGAGATAAAAGCTTTAAAACTCGAGACATAGATATTTTTGTATCGCAATGTAAAAAAGCAAATTTAATTATAATTATATATATATAATTATATATATATATATATATATATATAGAGAGAGAGAGAGAGAGAGAGAGATTAAAATATAGTTTTGAGGTGAAATATTTATTGAGTACTATCGCTCAATATTGATAAACGAAGTGTCGTCATTAATAGCCAGAGTTCATATATCAAGCAAGAAAAAAAGCAGACAAAATAAGACGAGCAATCTCACATAGTAATAGTGTTACTTTTTAAATATTTTAGAGAGGCTTTATAAAGGAACTGGCATACATAAGAATCTACTCAGATAGTAAATATAATTTTATAAATATAATTGAAATTGCAACATTTTGTAATATTTTCAAAAGTAAACAGGGAGACAAAATTTGAAGTTAGATAGAAATTAACAGTTTCCGATAGTTATTTAGAAAAGATAATTTAGATAGATAGATAGATAGATAGATAGATAGATAGATAGATAGATAGATAGATAGATGAACAGAATTGGTATGATAGATAGAATTAGATAGATAGATAGATAGATAGATAGATAGATAGATAGATAGATAGATAGATAGATAGATATGATGAACAGAATTCGGTATATATATATATATATATATATATATATATAGATAGATAGATAGATAGATAGATAGATAGATAGATGAATATGAATTGAACAGAATTAGATAGATAGATAGATAGATAGATAGATAGATAGATAGATAGATATGATGAACAGAATTCGGTAGAGGTAGATAGATAGATAGATAGATAGATAGATAGATAGATAGATAGATAGATAGATATGATGAACAGAATTAGATAGATAGATAGATAGATAGATAGATATGATGAACAGAATTCGGTAGATAGACAGATAGATAGATAGATAGATAGATAGATAGATATGATGAACAGAATTCGTAGATAGATAGATAGATAGATAGATAGATAGATAGATATGATGAACAGAATTCGGTAGATAGATAGATAGATAGATAGATAGATAGATAGATAGATAGATAGTTATAGATAGATAGAATTAGGTTAGATAGACAGAATTAGATAGATAGATAGATAGATAGATAGATAGATAGATAGATAGATATGATAGATAGATAGATAGATAGATAGATAGATAGATAGATAGATAGATAGATAGATATGATGAACAGAATTCGGTAGATAGACAGATAGATAGATAGATAGATAGATAGATAGATAGATAGATAGATGATAGATTGAATAGAATTAGATAGATAGATAGATAGATAGATAGATAGATAGATAGATATGATGAACAGAATTCGTAGATAGATAGATAGATAGATAGATAGATAGATATGATGAACAGAATTCGATAGATAGATAGATAGATAAATAGATAGATAGATAGATAGATAGATAGAAACAGACTGTGATATCTATAGAAACAGACTGTGAGATAGATAGATAGATAGATAGATAGATAGATAGATAGATACATACATACATACATACATACATACATACATGCATGCATAGAAACATAGATAGATAGATAGATAGATAGATAGATAGATAGATAGATAGATAGATAGATTAGATAGATAGATAGATACCAAGAGCCAGACACAGCCGGAGGAAGCGTTAGAGAGACAAATACAGAAAATGAGAGTTAATTTGGTTGGGAATCTTACACAATTTTAAATATATACGACAATTTGTAAAACTTTTTCTTTGATATTCAAACATTTCGAGATAACAATACATCAAAAGGACATCAGATCAATACTCTTAATAAAATAATGTTGATTGATTGATTGTTCTATTTTAACGGCATATCAAATCGATCACTTATTTAATGCGTTTTTTTTTATATATGACTTGTAAAGAAATCTTTGGGTTAATGTGTTTTTTATCATTGTGGAAATCATTGGACTTTGGTTATTCTAGATGCGAAATATTTTCCAGCAATAAAGAAACATATTTTGAGGCATTTTGTTTTATTTTCATCTTATACAAACAGAATTGTAGTAAATTTGTGTCTTTCGCTCCGGAGCACAATGAAACTAGTAAATAAATATTATAAGCACCAGAGAATTTACAAACACGGAAATGATCTGTTGAAATAGAGGAATCCATTTTTCAAATAACTCTACTTATATGCCAGCAAAATATTGTATATCATCGCCAGAAGTATCTTTCATCCTCTCCTTCGTTGAAAGACGACAATTAGAAGCGAAAGTAGCGACAGATAATTAAAAAAATGTTTTGGCAATAAAACAGCGAGGTGGAGGAGACCTATTTGTTTTTTAATTTTGGAAATAAAAGAAAATCACACGATAAATGTTATACTTCTGTTAACCCTGTGTGAATGCTAACACCAGATATCACACTAATTTATAATGTCCACGAAAGAAAAGAGAAATTCTGTTTATTTAGTCTTTATTAATTTTATCCGTAGAACATTTCTTCACGGACATCCACCCACTTTTCTCGCCACGTTGTTTTCTCTATCAGACCGTTTTATTACACTCCCTCTGTGCTGTGTTCCACTCTCTTTTCACTAAATTAATTCCGGTCTCGTCTTTGTGATCTTCCAAGTGCACCTTTTCCTCTCAAATACTCTAACACTGTTTGTTTTAAAACAATCATTTATCAGACGCTAAATACTTATTTTTCTTACACCCTGAACGCTGTAGTTACGACTACATCGCTTTGAAACATCAGCTCCTCTATGTGTAATATAACAATCTGGTCCCACCCGAGGAAAGGCTGATGCAAGCGGGGGTGTTTTCCGGTCGTTGAAAGGAACGGATGTTTGTTTGACCTTATTTCCGGCAGTAGCGGAAATGGCTACAAGAGGCAGACAGAACAGGTGTCTCTGAGAATTACGTAGGCGTGCGTGGGCGAGGCAAAATCCGGAAGACCCGGTTTGGAGATTATAAAAAGACCTCGGCGCACGGATTTCAGACAGAGAGACGAGACAGACAGACAGAGAGCCAGACCAGACCAGAGGAGCAACAGATACGACGACACTCCCCCGTCAACCCCATTAGAAGCGCGCTCTCTGAATTCTCTGTCCCTGTGCTACACGGTTCATCGTCATTAATAAAAATATAACTTATATTTTTATATATATGCGTGTTTGTTGTATATTGCTATATAACATATGATTACCGGTCAAGCAACTTGGAAACTGGTAACTAGATGAGTGACTAGTGATGAGTGACCGATTGGAAATATCAGGAACCATATATTTTGGATGTGAGAGTGGTGTAATGCATATTGGCTCAGAATTGTTAAGCAGAGAGCCGGGTTCTAATTCCACTTGGGTTCGTTATATGCACTTGCGCACATGCCAATCTTCAAAAATTCAAATTCAACGATCATTTTTATTTTGCTTGAATTCTGTCACTTTATTGTCTTTTCCTGAATCCTCTACACTCAGTCTTCCGATTCTCCTTCACTTTCACTTTTACTCCCTGTAATTCACTGCAGATTCATTAACTTGTTTGAGAGGGAAGGAATCTGGTTTTCAAGCTGTCTTCCCTTAAACATAGCTAGCCACGATTACTGACCCAAACAGAGAACAGTATTCTATACATCAAAACCAAACATTCTTACTCACCATTCTAACTACAGCTCATATAATATCTCAGGTCTCTATGTAATCACTTTATTGTTCTTTCCTCAATCCTCTACACTCAGTCTTCTGATTCTATTTCACTTTCACACCCTGTAATTCACTGCGGATTCATTGACTTGTTTAAGAGTAAAAATGGTCAAACTTAGCCACGAATATAGAACAGCATTCTATACATCAAAACAACACATTTTTATTTACCATAACTACAACTACTATAATACCACAGGATCTCTAAGTAGTCCTAAGTAGTTCCTATATGTACGGTTTGTCTGGGAGAGGATTAAAATATCAGTGATTAAAAAATGAAACCCTAATTAAAAAAAATATCATAACTATTACCATGAAAGTATTTATAGAAAAGTCACAATGGTAGCTACTCTACGCAGATGAAAAAGTGACTGAAGACAAAATGCCAGGTCAAGACCAATAGGATTGCAGAATCATTTGGATTTTAACAATAATTATTAGATATATAGCCGAAGAAATATAACAGATCTGGCACCAATATTCAAAACAAGGACAAATGATAAGACTTATAATTATGTAAAATAGATTCAAGAAATTGTATACCACAACACAGTGAGCAGCTGCAATATAAACAGTTGTTATATTTGCCAATAAAAACAAAAAAAGATGAAAAATGAGATTGCTGATACTTTATTTGTTGAGAAATATTTAAATGATTTATACACAATTAAACATTTTAAGACTTTGAAAATAGAGTCAAGACTTGGAAGCATTTTTAATTATTTTGAAACCGCAGTTATGACGCGAATTAATTTTCCATCTTAAAGTATTTCAAAGAAAAACAATAAACACAACTGAAGTGCCATTTATCATTTTCACTTCAGTCTCGCATGTTCGTAAATATACACATGATTATGATATTACCTGCTAATACATATATATATATATATATATATATATATATATGCGTTTATATATATATATATATATATATATATATATATATATATATATATATATCAACGCAGCAGATGTATCTTTTAAAAGTTTGCATATTTTGGAATAATGGTTTGTATGTATTTTTATATTCTTTAATTTATTTGTGTCTTGTTGAAACGAACAACTCAAAATTCTCAGTTGAACATATACATCTAGCGTTAAATACAAGCTGCGATGGATAAATTTTTGTATAAATTACGCAAAAATGAAAATAAAACTGACATCTGATTTTAACAGATATATTTAGCAAAATTATATATAAATGTCCAAAATACAAAAAAGGAAAATTATTCACTAAAATCCTCATTGGCTTTAAAGCACGACCTCTACATGACTACGTAATCTGCTGCAACCGTTCGTGACGTCTCCTCCTTTACATTGGTGAATTCTTACACAATACTTGCCTTCAGTTCATCTTTGCTGTTACACGGAGTATTGTTGGTCTTTTATCTACACCTCACACATAATAATTAAGAGGCCTGTAGTGCGTGGTGTTATGTAGCTAGATGTAAGGGGTTATAGGGTCACAGAAATTGTCTGAGGGTGATGACTGGGCTCTTCTGCTTGTGTGGCATGGTGAAGTGTCCTGTTGTTAAACATAGGGTCTTACTGCAATAACCTCTTGATCCAGAGAGGCACTACATATTCAAGGAACTTGATGTAGACCTTCATATCTGGTCTTAGGCACTTTGTGAAGATGTATGTAGGCATAACGTCGCCATCACTAGTTATCACTCCAAGCTTCAGGATGTTGACTGGATATATCATCCAGCTCTTTCCGAATCCTTTGTACTATCCTCGTGTTGACACCAAAGCACTCTTAAATGTTCGTACTGGAGCATCTGGCGCGAATGCCAAGCAGTACTACATGCTATTTTTATATTTATGGCGGTATGAATTGCATCATAGTGCTCTTTTTCTTATATACGGTACACAACTATTCTGTCATCAAAATAAAAAAAAAAACAAAGAAAGCGTATTAAAATACAAAATGGCGATAATTTTCCCATCGCACCCTGTAGATTGTTGATATTACAATTCATTTAATCAAATTTTTTCTTTTATTTTTGGCTAACAATTTTTTCCAGTGTATACCTGTTTGTTTAATAATTTGAAGACGTCTTTTTCTATTTCAACACGCCTTCAGATTTCAGATTTTCTTGTCTTATCATTCAAAATTCCAACATAAACTAATTTTTGTACTTAATTTAGTTTTGATATATCCAAATCGTCTCTTTGATTTCTCTTTTTGATGACAATTATACATTCGTTTTTACAATTGATAATTATTTTTTCTTCCCTATTTTCTTTTATGACATTGTCTATATGTTCCTGCAGTTTTATTTCTGCCTGTAAGTTCAGTTTATGTTTCCCGATAACAAATCTGTTATTGGATCGTCTAGCTGTAAAAGCTAAATAAATCTAACGAAAAGACACATGCTTGCCTTTCGTCCCTCTATATTTTTGTGTACTTATTTAATTCTGTTTTATTCGTACCCGAATATTTTCATAAAACAATATATGAATATGCAGAAAAATCATTTTAATTTTCTTTGATAATATTAATAATTACTGAAATTTAAATTTTTGGTTGTCCGGAAATTTCATATTGAAGTTTAAGGGAAATTAAAATACAAAAAATAGTATGCTATTAAACATTTATTCAAATAAATATGAATCATTTTGTTGCACAACCTTTCTACATTTCTTCTTCAACTTAAAGATGCTTTCTTCCCACAATTTCCGTGGTTTTTCGAAAAAAGAAACATTCATTAAGGTGTTTTTTCTCATCCAATGTATTAAATGATTACCATAGAGAGTATTTTACAAGGACCTCGTTGTGGTGTATTGCATTTCGGCTCGGAACGAGAAATCGGGGAGCCGAGTTCGAATTCCTGCTGAATTCATTGCATTCACTTACGCGCAAATACCCTTGGGAAAGGTATTAATCCGTCTCCTCCTTCCAGTTATGGGTTAAATAACAGGACAGATTGGGTTCTGTAGCCTTGGTCGGCAACCAGTCTACTGCAGAAAGCAATGGCAACCTACTGCGGGATAATCTTCTGCCCAGTCAGTCATGTCTCTGTTGAGACATGATCGCCCAAGCGTGTATCACGTATGGCACTCAACTGACTGAGTGCCTAACGAGCAATGCCGAGTGAATGTGACGGGTCCAATCCAAACTGCAACAAGTCAGGAGTTATCCTGATCCAAAACAACACTTTTTCTGTTCGCCAGTTAGGGGCGTTTTTCTTGAATCTCTGCCTTTCATTCGTCCAGTTGCGAGATGTACTTTTCAAAATCCACTCACTGGTTACATGTCAGAATTTCATAGTACAGGATTTTTTTCTAATCTCACAAGATGCATAGCATGACTTTATTAGGATAACGAGCTGCTTTTGCAGACGCTAATCTGAGATCATTTTACTTAATCCATGATCTTTTCCGTTGCATATTGTTGTAAACAATCAATTTCTCATCACACGTCACAATTTGCTTCAGAATTGGTGCATTTTTATTGCGCTTATACAGCAAATCACAGATAAATATAATACATTTCGGATAAAAAAAGCCACTGTTTAGGATCGTGACCATGAGAAATACTGGTGCCAAACTCACTATTCCTGGCATGATTGTTTCAATCAACGTGTGGTATGACGATATTCAGAATATGAAAACGAACGTTACATTGTCTCGGTGGTAAGTTAAATACTCAAAACCAGTTATGCTACTTGTTGTTTAATAAAGAATATTCACGGTTTACATAAGAAGAACAGAAAGTTTCACATTTGGATATATATATATATAACGTTGGATCTAGAGAAAAATATACACCAACCATACAAAAAAACAAATACCAATCCTTTATACATCCACCCAAAATCTAACCACCCTCCTTCTATCAGCAAACATATACCCTCATCTATATAATACAGAATTAGTAGAAACTCGGCTAATGAGGAAGTGTTTCATAAGCATAGCAATTTTTATAATACTGCTTTAAAAAATAGTGGATACATAAACCAAAATATTAAATATGGAAACAAGAAAAGTAACCCTCGAAGAAAAAATAGAAATAGGAAAATCATCTGGTACACACCCCCATACAAGCAGATGACAAATGGCAAATTGGGGAAAAAATTCCTCGAGTTAATTAGGAAACACTTTCCAGAAAAAAATTCACTAATTAAGATCTTTAATAAAAACACTATAAAATTAAGTTACAGCTGTATGAACAATCTAGAAAAAATTATAAAAAACCAAAATGATAATATTTTTTAAAAAATCAACAAAATTACTAAAAACAACCAGACAGCAGAAAATAACAATTTAGACAAGAAAAAATGTAATTGTAAAAAACCCATAGACTGTCCGCTAGAAAACAGGTGTTTGCCGGAACCGATAATCTATCAATGCCAAATATCGACAAAGACAAACCCAAATAATATAAAAGTCTATATAAAAACACTCTAAAGCAGCGAATTTACCAGCACACCTCTTCATTTAATAATAACAAATACAGAAATAGAACATCCCTATCGAGATATCATCGGTACCCAAAGGAAACAAAAAACACCCACAATAAAGTGGAAAATTCTAAAAAAACCTAAAACATGTAATTCCTTAAATGAACCATGTTCATTATGCTTATACAAAAAAATATTTATTATTAGATCCCTTAAAAATAAAAATTTATTAAATAAACGCAACAAAATTAATGTCATGTGTAGACATTGTAAATTATTCACATTAGAAAATGGATAAAACCTAAATGAAATAACATGCATATAACCAACAAGTACATAAGGAAAATAATCAGTGACGAACTAGGTAAAAATAAAGCCGAACATAGAATACATATACTTTTTTTTTTCAATAAATCCCCCCTTTGTATAAGGAAAAAAAAACTTTACAACAAATAGATAGATGGAACAAAAAATTACAGTTTAAGTTTTTTTTTTAAAATCTTTTCTTTAACAAATAGACTAAAAAGGATAAGTAAGGAAAGAATAGGGGATTGGTAGTCAAAAAGAATATCACATCAAATGTAATAAAACTGAAGGGAATGAAGGGGAAATGATAAGATCAGATTAATGGGAGGTAAAACATTAAGGAAGGGAAACAAACAATAGAAGAATAGGATTGAGGAAAAAGGAAGACGGAAAAAAGAGGAAACATTTGTTTAGCATATATTCTTCGAGGTTAAAACCCAAAGTGAATCTCCATTCTGATTAGCCACAAAAAACACCCACATACATTCGCAGCAAACCAAAAGATTTTGTCATTTAAATGTAAATCATCTGCACAACCACATCAACATTGCCTGATGATGAGAACCTATCTCGAAACAGAAATTTCCATGTCGCAATGTAAAATTGATACATAACTATATAATTATATTATATTAAGCTCTATAATACTCATATTTATGCCGACTTCAAAGTTTCATGAATGCGCCATTGTAATATCATGGTTTTTTTTCTGTACCCGCTAAAACTTCTCCTAATTAATCCTATGGAGTACTGCTGCCATTTATGGTCGGGTGCCCCTGCCGTTCTCCTCAGTGTTCTTGACAAGCTCCAAAGGAGAGTCTGTAATGTGATAAGTACTGATCTGGCGACCCGACTGCAGCCACTTTCCCATCGTCGAAATGTGGCCTCCCTCTGTCTCTTCTACAAATATTTTCATGGCTTCTGCTCGGATGAGCTTAAGTCACTGATGCCTCCTCAACAGGTGTTTACCCGTGCAACCAGACTGGCAACTGGGTCCCACCCATTCACAGTCAGGTTAGCCAAATGCAGACGACAATTCTACTCCTGCAGCTTCCTCTCTCGCACTTCCCGCCTGTGGAACTCTCTCCCGTATTCTTGCTTTCCTGACGGCTACAACCTCCAGAAATTTAAATGCAAAGTCAATACTCATCTACTAACCACTGGACTCTAGCTCTCTCCCCACCCCTGTATAACCTTCCCTTTCTCTCCACCTATATATCTGTCATCGCACCTGTATTCTCATCTTTCTATTGTTCCTTTCTAACTAGCTTGTACTCCTCACTCTTTTCTAATTAATCTTTTTACATTTATGTAACCCCCTGCACATCAGTGGCGTTTCCGCCTTGCTCGGGGTGAAATGATTAAAAATATATATATATATATATATATATGTGTGTGTGTGTGTGTGTGTGTGTGTGTGTGTGTGTGTGTGTGTGAGTGAATTTTCTTTTTCGCCTTATCAACCCAACTTAAACTTCTATCGGAATTAGATAAAATAAGACAGGAAATCTTAAAAATTATGTATAATTTATTAAATATTGCTACACAAGTCAACCAATGGAAAAATCAATTGACTGCATTTCTTTGTTTCAGAAAATTAGGCATGAAAAAAAAATGTTTTTATAAACTATAAAATCAAAAATTTATACCCAACAATATCTGAAAAAGGGTTGCTTGAATGTTTGAATTTTGCTAAATAGTTTATAAATATAACATCGTAACATATAACTAAAACTTTAAATAATCGTAAATCCATACTATAGTGAAGCATGGATTAAAAATTAAAAAATACACCTCTCAAGGTTCGTTGACGGAGCCGATATTTCCGAACTAATGAGTCTGTATATTTTAAATAAGATCAACAGAAAAGTTCACATAGACAAACCCCGATTATACAGAGATGAAGGTTGAGAATAGTACCGGGAAACAGAAGAGTAATTTTCAAAACAAGAAAAGTATTTTGAAATAAAGGTCGAAATGAATAAAAATATTTAGAAGTAGAATAAAATCTGCGAAACGGTAATATCTCCTGACATATGAAAATCAATATAAATTTAAGATATGGGAACATTCGATTTAACCATGCTGATAATATAATCAAATTTATCTCTAAATGAATAGAACACATAGTTTATCAAAAACTTTCGCTCATAAAAATGAAAATGGTCATAAAAACAAATTAGAATATAAACCTCAAATAAATAAATTGAAGAATATTTCGAGGAAATGAAATAATATTTGGTTCAACCCATCTTTTAATTTAGAAGTGCAAAATAGGGAAAATATTTTTCGAATTGATTAATAAACAATTCTCTAAAAACTCAGAATTACACAGATAATTAATCAAAATACAGTTAAATTAAGTTAAAGCTGTACTTGCAATTATGAAAAGTTCATAAAGTAACAAAATGCCAAGAATTTTAAAAATAACGCGCAGAAAAATATTGTTAATGAAAAAACTGCAGAGATAAAAACAAATGCCCACGATAAAAGTTACTAAATGAAAGATCCGAAACAATGTCAGGACGTGTACACTTTAGAAATACATTTTGGGCTCGTACAAACCCGGATAAAAGTGTTTACAATATATTTTCGCTAGTATTAACTAACATTTCCCTTATTCTGAAATTCCTTATATGCGTTCTAAAATTCCTGTCATGCGTTCAAGAAAGCGTAGGATAATCAGTTAATTTATAACACCTGAAGATACTGAAAGGATGAAACCAAGATAGCGTAATCGGCTGATATTCTGTATATATATATATATATATATATATATATATATATATCGAAACAAAGTTGTAGAACTTGTGGGTTTTTAACCTGCTGTTCATGCATTTACATTTATAAAGAGTGCTCGATACAAACGTAGAGCGTTACAATATATATATATATATATATATATATATATATATATATATATAATTTTAACTATAGTAAATACAATACCAGTAGTAACAGAACTCTGCCAAAACTAGGACAAATTAAGCTATAATTTAAATCGTCTTGAACAACCCACCGAGGACAAACTTGGAGGGAAAAGAGGGGGAAGTAAGAAAAAGAAACAAACGAAGTACATGAACAAAATGTCAAGTACCCGTAAGAAAGAAAAAAAATCGTAAACAAAGAAAAAAAACCGTAACACTAAAGCGCTCAATACGAAGTTAGAGCAACAAAGACAGAAAATCTAAGCAAGAGCCAACAAACCTACCTAGGTTTCACCTTACGGCTTCTCAGGGTAAAATGGCCAGTTGGCTTTTGCTTAGATTTTCTGTATATATATATATATATATATATATATATATATATCCTTTACGTTTCAAATCTACAGGTCAGCAGTCTAATTGACTTGATGAATGTATCTTTAGATTTATGTTGACATCCGCTCTTACGCGTGCTTTTTGATTATATATTGCGTATATATATGCTTATGTACGAACATGTCTGTGTATTTGCCTAACTGATGTATTGATTTATTTTTTCTTCAATTTTCTTTTTAAGGGAGCGATCTTTATTTTCATTTCAGTTTTTTTCGAGGCCTTTTTTCGTGTAAAATCAAGTGTAGGATTAAAAATGAGTGTCCTATGGGTGGAGAACGTATGACAGTATATCAAGCTATGATATAGCCAAAAGATAATACAAACTTCAAGAAGTATTACATTGGTATTTCAGTAGGTGTTTGGAAACAACGGTTATAGAATCACACACAGTACTTTTCCAAACCTGAATTGAGAAACCAGGCAGCTCTATCTAAATATCTCTGTCCATTGAAAGACAAAAACTTAACCCCTATGATTAAATGGAATATCATTAAAAGATCTAACACTCCCATCAACTTCAAAGATTGCTGTTGCTTATGCCTGGATGAAAAAATCACTATCATCAAACACAAACACCAATTGGACCTGCTGAATCTGAGGAGGGAACTAGTTTTTAAATGTCGACATAAGAGCAGTTTTAAATTATGTTAAACTTTTAGCCCCTCATTCATTCCTCTGAAGTCTTTACACACATCACACTATGTGAGAGAATATATATTTTTTATTTGTACCTTATTGTTATACGTGTCGAATTTTTTTTTTAAAGGGGTTTATATATGTCTATGGTATTGCTTACATATTTGTTTTTGCAGGTGTATGAGTGTATATATATGTGTTCGTTTATGTATATATATATATATATATATATATATATATATATATATATCTGTATGTGTGTACATATATGTGTGTACATATATATGCGTGTGTGTGCGTACGCATAACTGTACCGTTGACCGAAAAATTTACCTACATTATTAAGTTAGATTGTATTATTATTATTGTATTGTTAACCAAATAATTAGTATAATTTTGATTATATAATTGTGTGGTGGTAATTGTGACTAAAACGGATTGGTTAACTATTTTATCTTAATTTTTTAATTTTCTTAGTTTTTTTAAATTCCAATTTCTTATCCTGTCACTAGTAATATATAAATTCATTTTTAAACTAAATAATTAAGTTTAAACAACTAAATTTAAATAGAATCACTAGACTTACTTTTAAATAATTGTTTTTAATTTTTTTGTCTTTATATTGTATTATAATTGTTTTGTTGGTTGTATAATTAGTATAAATTTGATTATATAGTGGTGTGATAGTATTTGTAATTACAACGGATTTATTAGCTATTATCTCTTAAATATTTTAAATTTTTTAGACTTCAATTCCTTGTTCTTTTACCGTTAATATATAATATTTATTTTTTATTTTTTATTTTCATTTTTTCCTATCATCTGTTCTTTCTAATTCAAATTTATTCCTCTCTTCTTTCTTCTTCTTCCCTTTTCATTTACGCTTTAAGATGCTTTCCCTTCCTTTTTAACGTTACCTCACTTTCTCTCTCTCTCTCTCTCTCTCTCTCTCACACACACACACACACACACACACACACACACACACACACACAAACCTAACCCCTTCCTTTACGTTTCAAATCTACCGGTCAGCAGTCTAACTGACTTGGTCAATATATCTTTAGATTTAAGTTGACATCCGCTTTTACGCATACTCTTTGATTATATGTTGCGTATATATATGCTTATGTACGAATATGTGTGTGTATTCACTGAACTGATGTAATGATGTATTTATTCTTAAATTTTCTCTTTTAAGGGAGCGATGTGAATTTTTATTCAGGTCTTTTTTTTTTCGAGGCCTTTGTGAACTTCATTCCTGTAAAATCTTCTGTACAATAAAAACGGAAGCTGATGATGCTTCGCTTGAACTAAGCCCATAATTCCGATTTACTATGAAATAACGTGTCTGCCTTAATTTCTTCTTATATTTGCTCTATATGTATTTATATACATATATATTTAGAGTTCTCTTCGGGAGCTATCCTACCACTGTATGTAAAGGATACTCTTTTGGATTCTTCTATATCTACACCGTATGCTGATATATATATATATATATTAGAACCTAATGAACCAGAAGAACCTACCTAGGTTTGTCTTGCTCATTAGGTTCTATTATGTTCACTCTACCGTTGTATTGCGCGCTTTCTGTTAGATGGTTACTCGTGTCGGATCTTTTTTCTTTTTTTATTGGCACTTTTGACAGACTCTCATGTCCTAAGCTTCTTATTTTTTCTTTTGTAAAACCATTTTTACTTCGTTCGAAAGTTTTCAAGGAAGGTTTTCGAGACGAGTATAACTATATATAATAACGTTTATATATATATATATATATATATATATATATATATATATATATATATATGTGTGTGTGTGTGTGTGTGTGTGTGTGTGTTTGTTTGTTTGTGTCTGTCTTCTGTCGCAACTTGGCGGAATCTGTGCACGCATCTACCAACTCATCATAAAGGACCAAAATATAACTATTGACGTGAAACAAATATTAGTTGATAACACTAAAATACTCTAGCACTAGTTGCAAGAAATTCTAAAAACTCTATAATTTGTTATTAATATACGAAAATAAATAGTCCACATTAAATACGATATCATTCTTCACAGCATTCAGGAGAAACGGAAGGAGCAAGATATTCTTTCGCATCATGTCGCGATGCTTTGCCACAACCTGTTAGAGAATAAATCCATCGACACATCTGTTCAAAAGGGTGGAATCTCAGGCATTTCACTGTTCATAGAGCGTACAAAAGTAGTTACAGAGCTATTTAAAGAAGCTAAAGAAGCAAAGAAGACTTAGTAGTTTTAAACCTAAAAATGCATAGGCTTTAATGCTATAAAAGCTATTTGACTAGGCACTGAAGAAACACCACGTACCTAACAAAATCACTTAGTCCATCATGGATTACAATGAAAACTTCAAGACAAGGATCGGGATAGATATCAGCATCTTAAATTGGCATACGTTGAAAAGCGGGATAATAACAGGCTGTATTATTTCAGTCACCCTTTTAGCATTAGCCATGAAGATGATTATAACGAGATGAAAAACAATGCATATGTCCAGATACAATAACGATAGATATAGAGCTATGTATCAGAGCTTATACGGACGGCATGACAGCTACTGTCAATAATTGGAGGAAAATGGCTACTAAAAAGAGCAGAATTCATTTTGTGGCCCAAAATGTTTTTATCCGGCAAAATCGAGGTCACTAGTTTTGAGGCAAGGCAGGATAACTGAAAAGACACACTTAATAATACCCGAAGAGACTATCTCAACGTTAGCAGAGAGATCAGCTTTGGGAGAAAATCATGATTGTACGCTAAGAAATGAGGCAACAATCCAGAAAACGATTAAGGACTTCCAAATCTGGCTAAGTAATGTCGATAAATCTCGATTACCTGGTCGCTTCAATGCGTGTATATACCATGCTGTTATTATGCAATTCTGCCGCTGTAAGTCACAGAATTTTTAGTTTCAACAATGTAATGCTTCTGAGGAAATATCATAGCCTATCTGAGATGTTGTCTGGGGTTTCCCATATATTAATAGCGCAAACCTATACGTAAAATCAAATGTGTTACAGCTGCTATTCAGCGGTTTAGTAGAAGATAATAGAATCGGTAGAACAAGAACAGAAATGCAATATAAAACTCGATTGACCCACATATACGTGAGGCAGGCATTGAAGTCCTATCAGGCAGAAAACAGAGACCTACAAATTGTTAAAAATGTCAGAAGTGCGATTACAACAAAAACCGCATCTCAGCGCAGTTACCAAAGAACGGACAGGTTTGGGTTACGTTTGCAGACTACGAATAGAAACAATTAAATGAAAGAAATGGGAGTGCCTTATACAAGAAGAAATTGACCCAGGAGTAAAAGAAAGAAGAATGATTAAGATGGTCGGCTTAAGCTAATAAGGAGCCTGGAAAAAGGTGAGAGAAAATGAAGCAAAGAAAAATACTCAGATATATAACGCACTAACTATAACCAACTAAAATTCTTTGTGTAAGCAGTATACGATGTACTGCCAAGCCCCACAAATCTCCATACCCGTAATGAAACAGAATCCCTAGCTTTCCCATTCTGTTTAGGTAGGGTGGCACTGCAGTATATACTAAGTGATGTTGTAAGATTTGACTGACGGATATTATTGCTGGCACCACGACCCGATATCAAAGGCAATTGTAAAACAAATTGACACCACAATCCGCTACAACAGCCTAAAATCGAACTGATGCACAATAAGTTTTATTATGACAGAAGAAACCAACAAGAAACGAAAGGTAACGTATTGAAGATTGGTAGATTAATGTGGATTTCGGAAGTCAATAGAAATTGTCCCAATCACATATTTTCTAACTGAGTGAAGTAAATGATGATGATGGAACTGTCTGTGTCTTGGGAAGACAAGATAGGAAAAGCAAACGAAAGGAAAAAATACCAAATGTTAATAAAGGTGGACAGAAAGAAAGGCTTGAAGTCAAGTTTAAAATAGGATGTAAAAAATTCGCTGCAAGATCCCTACTAAAAATCCTGACAAGTTTTAATTTAACAGGGAATAAGAAAGATTAAGTTATCCAAAATGTATCAAAGACTGCAGAGGAAACAACAAGGGGGTTATGGATAAAGAGCACATAGAATGTAAATAACATTTTTTAGTAATTTACATAGTTGCGGTCGTGGTACGCTCCGGCTTTCTTCGGGTAATTGGACACAATAGCCTAGCAGATAAAAGAATTGTTTGAATTCAGTCACTTGACCCAAAGAGTTGTGAGTTCAATATCTAGCTCTGATAATGAAACATTTTTTTTTTTTTTATAAGCGTTTCACCCCGAGCAAGGCATGTCACTGCCACTACTGTGCAGGGGGCTACGTAGAGTGGAGAAAGGCTGGTTAAATATAGGAAATAACAGAGGGTGGGTGATAGGCGGGTGAGGATACCGAGAATGAGGGTTGGGTAGATGAGAGTGTTGTGAGAATAGTTGGGAGTTAGTGTGATAGGAGGTGTCTATTGACCCTACATTTAAACACCTGGAGATTGTAACTGTCGGGAAAGCAGACTTGTGGAAGGGAGTTCCACAGGCGGGAAGCGCGAGAAAAGAAGCTGTTGGAGTAGAATTTACGGTGGAAGAGGCATGAATCGGGGAATTAGAAACATCTAATCCGATAAACAAAATAAAGGGTTCAATTCAAAATTCCAATCACCTAAAGAAAACTCAAGAGTACAACGGACGAAATGTCGTAAATATTGCAACAAGATGAAAACCAAATTCCGAACCGAAAAGGCATTTATTGTTATTTGTTACAATACCTCATTTCAGAAATATCAACAAATAAATTCTATCTATTAGAAATAGATAGTAAAAGTGGTCGCTGATTTTTCCATTGTCTTTCCATCAGGTTGAGTGTAAATGCACTTACCAACATCAATGCCCCAGCAGGATCAGTTCACAAAGTTTGATATTTTAGATTATACGATCTTCGCGTGTACTTTCTCTTGAAATAGTTGTCAGTGTTCGATGTTTACTTTCGTCTTGATCATGTTTAAACCTAGTTTCTTGGAATTAGCTTTTTGTGTAAGGAGGTTACGACCATCAATTGCTGAAAATCAGCACCAAAGACCCTCGGCGTGGCAGTCAAAATATTGACGAAATGATCAAAAGAAATATTGGATATATTGTTGGTGATGTATAAGGAGAAGAAAAATTGGCGAGGAATATCCTCACCACAGAATCAGCGAGGGTAAAAACCGTGTGCATGGACACCCACGAGATTAAAATTAGTTTGCGCGGGATAACTATGGACATCATGGATGACCAAATCGTGAGTGTCCTTGTTATAAGATACGGACAATTCGGGGATATCAGCCGAGTGATAAGGAAAGCAGACATTATCACAGAGGACTTGGTGGCGCGTGTCACTCTGACCCACAAGAATTTTATGAACATCCCTGACACCCTAAAGTGCATTTGCCACACTGTATTCCTGATAGTCAATAGTAGAAAACCTCACTGTTGGGCGTGTGGCGCTACCGGGCACACATCGAAGGTGTGTCCCGGTGAGAAACCAAATCCATCTAAGAAGCGGTAGGGTCAGAGAAGTCAGGCCAGATCCCAGTAGTCTTAGTTGGTGGACAGAAGTACTGAAGAGGAAATCCAAGTTGTAGCCCCTAATTTGCAAGTTGTTTCATACTAGAAGGTCATATCTCCCAAAATACCGCAAACAAAGAATGTCAACAGCAAGAAAAATATCAAATCTTTTGATCTTGATTTTTCCCACCGCACCATTGGTTTCATATTCCATCTCTCGCTGGGTGGAGCTCTTGAGTCTCTTGAAAAGGCAGAATACAGCGGCTGCTCGTACTTTTGTAAGGAGAATATTCAGCTTATTTTATTTTGTCCTTTTAGTTATATTTTATTTTGTTTTTTCTGGTTAACCCACGCTTTTGTTCATATAATTTTTTATACATTTTTATAAGAAAATAATTTTTTAGAAATGGTTTAAAAATATGTTTTAAAAGTTTAAAATATCCATTTTCTTCTGAATTTCTAGAAGCATATGGTCAGATAGATGCAATGTGAGTCTTCTTATTAAACATGGAGTATATCTATTGTAATTATTTATAAATGTGGATTGATCAGTTCTAAGGATTATTAGTTCACTACTGCTGTAAGCTGTTATTGAACTCAAAAGTCTTTGGGTCAAGTCATTGGATCAAACCAACATCTATAACTACCGTGTCATGTGCCTTCGAGGATATATATATTCATATATGAATCTATATTTCACACAGATATTAGTACTATATGAGCTATCGATACTTGTTTCTTGATCCAAACAGTGTAGGAAAAACACAATTTTCCTTTTCTTTATCCCATCTGTTAATTCCCAATTCGAATGTAGTAAATAAGAATCAATCATTACAAAATCCATAATTGTCTAATTACGAATAAGAATTTGATTATAAATCCTTGGTTTTTCTCTATGTCTTTAACGTCATTTTTTAGAATTTTCTTTCTGGTCTCCGTCCAAGATATGTTTTAAATTTAATATTTACTGATTTGTCGGCTATGACTTTTATCTAAATATTAATATCTTGTCGCTTTGAAACAAATGTCCTCGTCCTCAATGTACACAATTTACAGCAGTCAAATCAATTTGAATGAAACGAGGGAGAGGACATCAATTGTGTTTTCGTGACTGTTTTCAAATGTTAGATGAATTCGGTCAGCCGAAGGTTTAACTAATATCCACTTGGCCAATTTCCCAGTGTTGGCCCTTATACCAGTCTAATGAAATCCTGGCCACAGTTCAATAGCTGTCTTGAGGCCAACGTTTAGTGAACAAGACACGAAATAGATTTAAATGACATACATCGTCTTTTTGAGTGGTGGTGATACATGTGAGGTGGTTGAGGTGGTTCTTTATTTTGAAGTCGATCGGACGGGGCTTCGTCATCTTTAACGCAATAATCTTAGAAAGTTGCGGCACCTTAAGGCCGTATTCAACTAAATTCATTCATAAGGTAGATAGAGGAAACATATGTCGAGACAGAAGTTTCAATGCGATTGGCACACGCTAAATTTCCCTTGCTAAGCAATCAATTCATTTTCAATATTCTTACAGGAAAATAGAACTGGATTTTATTGCTGTCACCAAGATAGCTAAAATGATAAATGATATATGGGCGTTCTCGTTCTAGAATTGATTTAGAACTGAATTGATCCAGCTCTTATAATTTCGAATTAATTACGATACAAACAAAAATAAAATCTTAAGAATTCGTCATAGTTCTTTTGAGATACATCGTTTTTTAAAAATGAAATAGTGAAATAAATTCTTATATTCGGCGAGTTTGGCTGTCATAAGAATTGATATTAATATTTCTATACTGCGCCCTACTTACGTTACGGTGATTTTCTAAGCGCAGCTTAGATGTGGCACAAGGTCGAAAATGTGGGGCACCCAATGAGGATCGAACACAATACTCAATCGTAAGTGTTCTAGCGAGACAAACTTGCTAGCCATTACACCACCTCGAAATTCCAACCTATTAATTTATGTCACAAAATAGTTACTTCATCGATATCCGCTGCCCCACAACGCACATCCATCTAGCTATAGGTTCAACTTTTATAGGTGAATCTTTATTATAAAAACAAGACATTTGTCCTGGCTTTAAATAACCTGCAAAGAGTTCATAAAACTCAGAAACAGAATCAAACTAAGTTCTTTCTAATTTCTTTTCATGGCACTTAAACAATTAATTCAGCAGTGAATATAAACAGCATACAATAAGCATTCTCGAATAGTTCTTTTGTTCTTATTACTTTGAAAAACTTTAGAAGGCAAGAAAGCAAATATGAAGTCCGAATCACTCTTTCTTCATTCTTTCATTGATAAAACTGCAAAATAGATAATTATTAAATATTTATAAATTTATTTGATGCACATGTTATTTTTCAGTATTAATAAAAGAAACGTTCTATTTTTATTTACAATTATTCACTTGACAATAAATACTAAAAAATAGTATGAAATACATATTTTTTCAAAACACTGGGGTGGCCTAATAATTATGGCCGGTAGTATACATATATATTGAAAAATCTCTCAGAGTTAACCTGTATAAGAGTTTATAAATGTAAGAGACAAATGAAAACTGTATGTGTTGCCAACGCTTTTCATCCAATGTAGACTTTTTCAAAGCAAAAAACGAAATGAATTTATTAAAAACTAAGTAATTAATAATAAGGAGATTTTGTTTTGTCATAATTATTTACTTAGTTTTTAATAAATTTATTTCGTTTTTTGCCTTGAAAAAGTCCACATTGGATATAATGCGCTGACATCTCATACAGTTTTCCCATCGTCCTTTATATATATATATATATATATATATATATATATATATATGTTATATACCTACCTATATACAAGAATAGGATATTGCTCTCCTTTTAAATACGTAGACATTATTGAGGTATAGTAGAGTAGAGCAATTAAACTAACTAGTAGTCGTTGCTCTCTGTCTTCCTAATCGCCTACTGGCAATAATAAAATGACACAAGTCGACAGTAGCCCTAACCCGGCCTTTTGCATTACCAGCAGGTTTTTTTTTTACAGAGCTTAAGTGTTTGGAATCCCCAGTTTAATATACCGTGTATCGCACCCGCCTTAGGCATCCGCCCTTGTGGTGAGGTAGTAAATACAGTGTATTACTCTCAGTGTATCTACTTCACGTCTTGTACTTGTTGATATACTATTATTTCCAACCTCCGTTTGGTGATTATTTATTCAGTAACCTTTTAGGGTTACAACATTAAATATATTTTTAATTTATTTGTTTAACCATTGTTTTTAATGGTTACTCGTGTCTGAGTAAATATCTGTTCTTTTTTTTTTTTTTTTTGTAATTAAACAGTATATTTATTTATATCTACCGGCCTGAATAATCGAGGAATCTTGTTAGGAAAAAAACAAGGCAGATCTCGACCTATGTCTCCGAGGAGGAGCTGTTAATTGATCTGATGTATCTTCCACTGAGAGACCACAAAGGATTTACAGATAAACAGAGTCCGAAATAATGCCTTTCAAAAGTTTTTCCTAATCTTTTGAAGAATTCATATCTGTTCTGTTTTTGTATCCTCATTTAAACAAATGTAAACAGAGACAATGTATTTTCCAAAATTCGTTACGAAATTAACTCCAAATTTTAAAAAGAATTGTTTAAACATTATTATTAATGGATACTCGTGTTTGAGTAGATATCTGTTTTTTTTTTATAATTAAACAGTATATTTATTTATATCTACCGACCTTAATCGAGAAATCTTGTGAGGAAAATATGCCTTCTTAAGGGAAACCGTCGATTCAGCTGACGTGTATTATACCACACGACCAGGAAGAACCTCTGTGTGCGAGTGTCTGTGTGTGTGTGTGCGCGCGTACGATATACATTTTTATATATCAATAATAATGTGGAGGAAAGTGGCAATTTACGTGTAACGTGTCTTAATTTACGATGATAGCACTGCTCATGCGCATAAACCAGGGATGCTGAGAATTTTAAATTATTTTTTTTTCTATCTGTTTTGAGTATCGAATCTAGCCGATTTTCTTTAGATTCTTTTTTTTTATATCTTTTTTCTTCGTTTTATTATTAAACGGTCGAGTTTCGATCCCGGCCAGAAGCAAATAGCTGTCTACCCACATTAATTAGCTGTGATACAACAAAACAGGCTTGTATGTGGATGACAAATATATTATGCTTCATTACGATTGAGTTTTCTGGAGGAGAAAATTTTATAAAAAGCTACCACATCTTCGATTTAGTCTTCAGCAATGAATTCAGTTCTTCCGGTAACTGGCGTGTGTATACACCGCTTATATATAACACGCTGAAATATAACCTCTCTCACTTTATGCACCTATGGCTTAGGGAGTAGAGACGCCGACAGACCCCCAAATTGGTTAAGTTTCGATTCTGGCCAGAATTTTTTAGTTTGACATTTCTTTCTGATACAAATCCTCGTATTTAATCCATCATTAGCATATCGATATGGATTCATATGTTTATTACAAGAACTTGCGCCTAAATATATTTTAACTCAGATCTCCGATTTTTCAGTCCAAATCTTAATCTATTACATCAACAACACATTCTACTCTCTAGGCAACAGAGGCATTGTTTTACAAGCGGATGCCGACATTACCTTTGGTAAAAATATGTGCAAAAATTTAAATGAGCACTAATGGACACCTAATTATTAAAAATCACAAAGATAGAGTTACTTTTACTGAAACACATCTTGAGGACGATGTGTCTAGAAAATTAAACACTCACAAGACATATTGAATGAAGGAGTGAATGGAGCAATAAGTAAATTATATATATATATATATATATATATATTAGGGTAAATTGATGCAGATCAGAGACAAACAGTTAACCGTCACTTAAAACTTCTGGTGAAAGAAAGATGTGGAGAGCCAAGATCGTCTACATATTGGGTACACATAAAAAAACGAATATTTACTTTCAGATAGATACTGAAAAGAAAGAGGCATCAAATAACGGCTGCTTGAATTTCAAAACTGTAAAATAGACTATTTCTCAAAATAAAAACTAAAGGATGTAATAATCTTTCAGGTCGAAAATATTGTCAAAACTGAAAAAATCGTAGCGAATTCAGACACCAAATAAACTTAAAACTCGAGGGAAAGCTGATTTTTTCATTTTTTATTTTTATCTTTATTTTTATTTTTATTTTAGAAATGTGATAGCAGGAGTTGTTATAAGTACTGACACCAAAAAGCAGATTTATAACTTTTATAAATTTTTAACCATTTAGTTTTAAAATCGTCTGAAAAAAAATTGCAGAAACGCATAATTTCTGCAAGTAATTTATGACATACTAACTTCAAATTTTACTGTTTATATTTCCGTGTTTAGATGCCTTTGCATTAATTCTTGAAAATTATTGAGATAGTATATCCGATTGTGCATCGTTGAACAGGAATTATATATATATATATATATATATATATATATATATATAAGCCCAAATAGTTTATCATTTTAACTGATCAGGTTCATGCAGCCTTCATGGATTCTTGAAAACACAGTTATGCTGTTCTCACTCGTCAGGACCTATTTGCCGTTGGGCACGGTTTTTTCTTGCTTTTATAGAGCATGATGTCATTCTTGTGGAAGTGTTCTTCATTGTGATTTGTTGAATTTGTTTTTATTTTTGTTTACGTTCATATTTTACTTTTTATTGTATTCTATTAGGTCCCGCCCTATTAACGTCGAAATATTAACGCAACCGCCTCTTCTATTTTAACAGTTTATTTAATCTAACTTCTCTTTTGTCGAAATCTCTTCCGTTTGCTTTCTTCCTTGATAGCTACAATCTCTAAAAGTTTAAATGCGATGTCTACTGCAATTTTCTATCAACTTGATTCCCATGCATCTCTTTATTTTATTTTATTTGCCGTAAACCCCAGCATACAGTGACGGTTCTACTTTGTTTGGAGTAAAATGGTTTTAAAAAACATATGAATCTATATTTTTGTCTGAATGAATACAAGAGCCTAATAGCTGAGATTAAATGATCAAATTTCAGAAACTGCTGTTTCCGTTTTTTGTTTTTTTTGCTTTCTCTTGTCATAGGAAAGATGTTTTCATGAGTTGCAAGAACTAGTGATATCAGGGGGGCTACATTTTTTGTTTCGTACTCAAAGTGCAGTCAGTTCCATAAGAGACATGACTGACTGGTATGAAGATTTTCCCGCAGTGTGTTGCCATTACTTTCTGACCTTAGACTGCTGGCAAACATTGTGATGCCGTGGACATCGGCAAATGTATTAATTTGTCTCTTTCCTGCATATATGGGCTAAATAACATGATAAATTGAGTTTTATAGTCTTGGTTGGCAACCAGTCGACCGCAGAAAAGTTATGGTAACTTACTGCAGAAAAAAACTTTTCTCCCGGCAACTCATGTATTTAAAGAGACATGATCGCTTATGTGTGTATCACGTATGGCATTTAACTGTCTTACCTAACTGACTGAAAGTGTGACACTCAGATCCAAAGGTGTATTGTCATGGCCAAGGATGTGTTCCAGAAGTTGGGTATGGTATTGAGAGACAGGAAAATTTTGCTTGAAACAATGAAGAGTTTACTGGATTGTTATGCGATGTATGTTCTTTAATATGACAGTGAATGCTGAACAATCTCATCAAAGAGAAAGGAAAGACTTAAAGCAGCTGAAATGAGATTCTGCAGGAGAATGTTGAGGATAACATGGACTGAACATGTGAGCAACGGACTAAGTTTCACAGCGGATAGAAACGAAACTGATACTTAACATAAGGAGAAAAATAGCTGAATGTTCTCTAAGGGAAAACTGTTTTTATTTTATTCTTTTTTTCATTTGCTTTTTATTGGTTTTGCATCTCCGTATCAATATGCGTTGTAGTAGGAACGAGTAATTGGATAGCCGATTTCGATTTCGACTTGAATTCTTTGCATTCAATTATGCACAAATACACTTAGGGAAGGTATTAATCCCTTTTCTTCCTATTTAACGACAGGACAGATTGGGTTGTCAATCAGTCTACCGCAGAAATTAATGACAATCTACTGCGAGCGAATCGTCTGCCTAGTCAGTTATGATTGCCTAAGCGTGTATCACATATGACACGTAACTGACGCACTGATCTCTGTATCATTCTGTCTTTGGTTTCACCCTAGTATTTGAACTTGTGTCGAGGAGGATAATATTCATTTCTAAGAAAGTAGCTAATAGATGTATGTTGAAACACTTGAGGTGATGCTTGTTCAACTTCCCGAAGATAGTCATATCAAATATCTGTGAATTTCTTACAGTTTAAATATTTTATTCAGGAAATTAAATGAAGTATTATTTACAAAGCAAAATATATTATTTAATTATATTTCCCTGAAACAAGAGAAAGGATACTTATTCTTAGAATAAGTAAGAGACAGGTGGAAATCTCAGAAACAAACAACGAGGGATGAGGGCTTGGAAGAAATAACACTTTCAAGATATATCTCAGCCAAAATTGACTGGGTGTTAGCTGGATACCTGACGAGCTTACGTGAATGGATAGCGGACCCGGGAGCAAAAGGGATGGTAACAAAAGGCCTCACGAAGATCTAGAATGCCGTAAAGTATCGAGATCATTCACATTCTGAAAGGGAATGCCATATAGTAGATGGAGATCAATTTTGCGTTCCACCAGTAGATAGAAATAGAAACTCTATTATTCCCTCCAGTTATTGTTTGGTATCCTGAATTTGTTGAAACTATTAATTAGAGAAGGTACTTTGCAATGAACGAAAGCTATAACAGTATGAATATACATGTTCTCCATAAGATTGTGAATGAGTAAGGGTTCATTTTACTTTTGTAGTTACATGTAACCATAATTTAATAGTTAACGGTCTCTGTTGTCATACTTCTCACATCTCTTCCGGTTTCTGGGTTCCTTGCGATCTTAAAAATTTAAAATCCGCGTGTTGCATTCTGTGTGGCTATTTTATAGATAGTATGAACAAGAGATGGTTTCTCTTTTTTACTCGAAGAGGGACAGAGGGGATAGCATGAAACCTATGCATCAATGGGGGCAACAGCTGGAAGAGGATGCATGTCGCTCGTTGGCTGAGCGGCCCTTTGCATGTGATATTTGCCTCTTTCTCAGACCTGTGTGAAAAGTGCAGGCTACTGTTGACTTTGCACAGTTCTGGATTTATATTCAAAACTTATACGAAGGCAAACTATGACTTTCAAAATACGACACTATCTAAGTATTCTGATTAATTGCTGACTATCTCTGCCCGGACTCATCATTCTGTAACAAACGTCGATCGGCAAACTCTCTTCCTGGTTCCTCTTTCATATTAATTATTCTTTTCATTTGTTTTCATTACCAGCAATCTTTTATGTCTTAGTGACATTATCGCCTTACTTAGGGCTGAAGATTCCATAATCAATAACTCTATTGCACATTCTATGCAAAGCTTGGATATTGTCATGAATCATATTGTTCGAGCAATTGGATTAAATTGCTCACTGTGTCCCGGGAGAAGATAACTTCAAACAAAAGTACAATGAATGGGCTAATTAGGATTCTTTTAAACAATTGTTGGTATCGAACTTAAATAAAGCAGGAAAAAGCGGGTGCACGTTTGAAATGACTAGCAAAAGAAAAAGAAACGAACTTGGCAGAATGTTCTTTTAAGCGGCAAGTTTTCGATGAATCCTTATCAAAGACGATCATTGATAAATATAGAAAAGTAAACATTAAAACGATATTAACAATAAAATCAATGGATCACATTATAAAAGTAAATTTTATCTGTCATCTCTTTATAAAAAAATCGAAAAATGTAATTTGGTCTTTTAACGTCGAAAAATGTAATTTGGTCTACTATATTATTTTTACATCAAACAGTCTTTGAAGTACAGATATTTAACAACGTTATATTATGTATAATAAACAGACATTCTAAATTATGTATACAGACGGCCCATATATATATATATATATGTGTGTGTGTGTGTGTGTGTGTGTGTGTGTGTGTGTGTGTGTGTGTGTGTGTGTGTATCTTTCCTGATCTTGTTACAGTAATGCAAAATGAAACTGTGCAGTATCACTAGGTACATGAATATACACATGCAAAAAACCCTCTAATTGAAAAGTAATAACGTAGAATGAAAAAGATGCAGGCGCTCGCTCGCAGACGCACTTAGCCTATAGGCCGGTTCAAACTACTTTTCGGTCTTTTCAATAGTAGATGTTTATTCTTCGTTCCTTGTTTGAGATTGGGTTTCTGGCTCATTATAAGGCAGGCTCATTCTCTTTCGCTTCGAATAGCCCCTTGCATAGTGGTATCATTGCTGAGCCTAGGGTAACTATTCAACACACCCACATATATATAGGGACATGCCGTCTAGGTAGAAAAGGTAGACAATGCCAATACAATAGAACATCAGCTACATTTTCTTCTCTGGCACAATATGAACCTAGTTTAAAAAATATGAAGATTACTCGGATTATTATGCATACAAGGCAAATTATTTTGTTTTTTGTAGACTTACTACATAAATGTCACAACTTGCCTACGCTATGTAGGCAAGTTGTGTACTGACATCACATTTCTGAATATATATATATATATATATATATCGCTCATTCAGTAAAATGAATTAGAGCACTCTGGCTATTACGCGCGTATAATGATAATATATGCGCTAAAAGGTCTGCCTTCTTCCACCGAACGCCTATGGCCCAGGGGTGGGGTCGCCGACTGGCGCCAATTCGGTCGGGTTTCGGTTCTGGGTTGAGGAGCAGTCGGGGTCTGGCCGTGCTGGTGAGCTGTGGTGCAGCGAGGCAGGTCCGTCTGCGGATGACAATATATATATATATATATATATATATATATATATATATATATATATTTATATAAAATACTGACATCACATTTCTGAATATATATATATATAAATATATATATATATATATATATATATATATAAAGGCAGGATATATATACATATATATATATATATATATATATATATATATATATATATAGGCAGGATATATATATATATATATATATGTATATATATATAGGAAAAACTATTAAAAAGTTGTAAGTTTAAAAATGTATTTCTTTGACAGTATTTGTTTATTTCTATTATTATATTTTATATTTCAGACCGCCCTCGGTCCTTCATCAGAAACAAATTATTTTAAAATTTGAATTAGAAACGTATTTCGCGAGAGCGTCTGTGGAGAGAGTTTGTTTACATCACGTGACGCGTTTGTTTACACCACGAGACGCGTCTGTGGAGAGACTTTGTTTACGTCAATTGACGCAGAAAGCCGCAGATCTTTTTTTTTAAATATTTGTAAACGTAAACCTATCTTTAATAATGCTTATAAATTTTGTTTTAGATTAAATTTTTTTGAATGTATCTAAATATGTTTAGCTATTGAAATATTTGTAAAGATTCAAAACACCTAAATCCCTATTTAATCCTAGCTTGTGCGTATTTAAATTTAAAATCCAGGATTTTGCTTTCTTTCTGCGTGTGTGTGTAGAACTAAAATCGGAGTAAACATTTGCAACTAAAGTGTGACCCGGTTGATTGAAGTGGACTGCTATTGGGGAATATTGATTATTCTGGCGTATGCTAAGTTTGTGATTATTGAAACGAAATCTAAAGCTATTACCAGATTCGCCAATATATCCACTATTTGGACATATTGAACAGAAGAGAACGTATATAATGTTTTTGCTGTCACAGATGTGGCGTGGTGGTTGCAATTTGATTTTGGTGTTGGATACAGAGAATATTGTGTCGTTTACTAAATGTTTACAAATTAAACACCTGGGTTTCTGACATTTTAAATTCCCTGATAGGAAACGACACAATATTCTCTGTACCCAACACCAAAATACCTTCGTAGACTGAGACTAAAAGAATATTTCTCAGACAACAGATCCACTACTACTGACAACGGCGCTAAACAATCATGCTCCAAACTTCCTCTTACGAAAAATAATACCCTATGGCCTCCACCAAGTGGACGTAATCAACACTTGGATCAATATGCCAACAAAGCCAGACAACACATGGATAACTTCTTAAAAAACAAAGGACACCAAACAAAAAACATAACTTATCCAAAGTAGAACACCAAGCCATCTATACACTTAAAAACAACCGGAACATAATTATCGTACCAGCGGAGCTATAACCATCTTAGACACTAACAAATATATTAAAGAAGCACAACTTCTATATATATATATATATATATATATATATATATATATAGAGAGAGAGAGAGAGAGAGAGAGAGAGAGAAGCAGGATATTTTGTACCTTACCTGGTGCGGCAATTAAACATACAGAAATACTTAACTGTGGATTATACCTGCTAGCTATGCAAGTAAGTTAGTGTCAAAGGTGTCTGCATCGAACTAAATCTTTAATATTTTTTCAGATACCACTAGTTATCATCATGGATTGAACCAGTGCATATCGTGCTTTTGCTGTCGTTTTTTTATGGTGAATCTGTCTTTGCAATGACAGCTTTTCGTGCTCATTTCATGTTACGTGAGAATGATGTTGTTCTGGATAGAAAATCGATATTGCTTTATCTTGAAAGTTTCAAGGCTACTGGTTCAGTGCTCAAAAGAAAGTCATCTGGAGAACCTCGTAACTCCCGAACACCAAAAAATGCTGAGGCTCTATAAATCATCTGCAACTGTTAACTAAATTCGAATAAAGCCCATTGTGTGGAGATTGTTAGGTTTTAAAACGAAATAAAAAAATTATAGGCCTTTTTAAACATCAGAGAACTTATTTTTTTAAGAGAAATCAAAATTCATTTCACTCCAAGCAAGGTAGGAACGCTACAGGTGAGCAGGGGATTACAATGAGAGAAAAAACAGATGACATAGAATGTCGAAGAAAGTATTACGTGTGAATAGAATTTGGGGAGCTAATAGATGTGAATTGACGTTGCATTTAAACTTTTGGAGTTGGTAAGAAGTACAGGCGAGATGTGCGAGAAACGAAACTGATATAGTAGAAGAGGCAGTTATATTTGAAAATTTTGAAGGTAAATAGGTGGGATCCAGATGTCAGTCTCGTAGCAGTAGTAACTTCATATGATCCGAACACAAGAAAAAGGTCATCAAAGCAGAAGCCGTGAAAATGTTTTTTTTTTTAATTATTTCACCCCAAGCAAAGGCCTTCCACTGCCACTATTGCGCAGGGGGGTGACATAGGGGAAGGTGCTGAGAGAGTGATTAGATATAGGAAATGTCAGAAGAAGGGTGATAGACGGGTAAGGAGGTATATTGGAAGAGTGTTTGAGAGAATGGCTTCTAGTTATTGTGTTAGAAGGTGTCATTGACCTTACATTTAAACTCCTGGAGATTTTTATAAAAGACCGAGTGAAACTACATCCCGTCAATGAGAAATTGACTGAAGTGGAACTGGTAAAACAGGGTTGAATACGTTGAAGATCCTCCTTTGAATTTTATCAAGAACCTCGAAATGAATACCAATAGTACCTGACCAGATATTACAATAGTATTCATTTCACAAAAGAATGGTGTATTTATAAATATGCAAGATGGATTCTGATAAAAAAAACTTGCTTACGAGTCACAGTGACCCAACCTTCTTAGCGGTAGATTTATCTATTGATTCGATGTAGTCGCTCTACTTGTGGGTCGGTTAAGAGAGTGGGGCTAGGGAGGTGAAGTATGCAGCTTTCTAAGAGACTAGCGTCATCCTTATTGATAGTCGATAGGAAAGTATCTCAGTTGTAGTAAAAGAAAAAGCTTCAACACGGTGCATATAACAAGTTTCTTAAGGTGGTAGTGCTGCCCTGTGTGAAGAGGGTGGCTGCTGGAAAAATTGCAACAGGATTCTCTACAATGATACACAAGCAGGAGAATGCAATTATAGCTGTCTGTCAATTTCAGCTACAACATCATCTCCTAGTGATAAAATTATTACTAATTAATCTATAGTTTAGTGAGTTTATGCCTTTCCAAGGCTATTTGTGTGTACGTTAATATAACATGCACAAAGGGAATTGTTACTATGCTTTCGGATTAACAATTTCGAACCATTATCTATTACACCACACACACATCCAGGCCACCTAACTTTCTATACTGCAAACCCATTGGTTATTATGTGTTGGTCGTAGTTGAGTAAGAGACAAACAAAAGTCGTTGTAACATCAACGATGAACTAAAAACAAGAGCTATGGCAGTATTCACGAACTTAAAAAAGGAACCGCCTAGAAGAGGTGCAGAAGATTCAGAAATTGTCTATAGGCCGTGGCTGAAACCAATGAAGATTTTATTAAAGAGATTTATTCTTTAGAAATTCAAGAAATGTTTTTGTAATTTTGGTAAATATATCTGATAAAGTAAAATGTCACTGTTATTTTCACTTTTGTGTAATTTACATGTAAATTTATCTATCGCACCCTGTATGTGGCTCTAAAAAAACAGCTTTTAATCAAAGTCGACTTTAAACTGGAAACAAACAAGAAGATAGAAGATAGTTAACATTTTATTTAAATTGCCGAGTTGTTTCACGTTTCTAGATCGCGACAGACCTGGATGTTTTTATCGCCTTTGAAAGCAAGACGAAGTCATTTTGCTTCTCTTTCGCTTGCGTGAATTTTTATTTCAGAAGAAATTATATTTCTGAATTATAATTAAATATGGCTTCTGCGGTTCTTTTACTGTTTCCATGCAATTTCGAGATTCAGAACGTCAACACTATTTAACGACGTTCAGTCTTCAGTGTGATTATCTAATATTGGCAAAACTGAAGATCAAAAAGACGATACTGTCTCTTAAATGTTAACAAAGACGTGGATTGTCTACGCTTTCTCAGATGAATACCGCTTTACAGATGACTAAAAGAGAATAAATTTATAATTGGTATAATTAAGCATGAAATGTCGAGGGTTCTGAAATTCGGTATTTTCAGTTTAATATTTCAGAAATTTTATACTAGGAAATGCCAGGAGGTATCGGTACTGTTAGATTTTTTAATTTGTTTACACAAAAGCAGAAATTAAACAAGTACATTATTTCTTTATATAGTATCCTTCAATTTTGTCGCACTTTGAAAAGAGATTCACAAGTTTGCGCATTTATTCAGAGAAAAAGGTTTTTAGTTGGTCGTATAACTATTTCTGGTCGGGTGCACCTGCTATTCACACCGGGCTTCTTGACGAAATCCAACGGAGAATCTGTAATGTGTTCGATACCAACTTGGTAGCTCGGCTGCAGTCGCTATCTCACCGGCGTGACGTGGCTTCCATGTGCCTCTTCTATAATTATTTTCATGGCTTCTGCTCTAATGAACTTAGATCACTGGTGCCCCCTAGGTATGAATTTACACGATCTACTTGATTAGCAACTAGGTCCCACCCTTTTACAGTGAAACTGATAAAATGTAACGAAAATCTCTACTCTAACAGCTTCTTTTCACGCACTTTCCACCGGTGGAATTCCCTTCTATATACTTGCTTCCCCGAAAGCTACAAACTCCAGGAATTTAAATGTAAGATCAATAGACATCTCCCATCTCACTAAGTCGCATCCATTCTCTCAAGCTCTTTTTTCATTTACTACACTCCCATCCTCGGTATTTTCATCCGTCTATTACCCTTCTCCTGACATTTCCTATAACTACCCCCTCTTTCTCATCACTTTCTCGTATATAACCCCCTGCTCAACAGTTGTAGTAGAATGCCTTGCTTCGGGTGAGATGATTTAAAAAAACGCTTCCTGTACTTCTTTATCGGTAGGAAATCGACGACCTCGTAAAGCATCACTGAGTGGTTGAAATGCACAATAGTATGAAGGCACAAGTTATGAGCTGTAGACATGTATCCAGTAACTCAAAATCGAATTGGTAAATGGTTTCAACGTTCTGGTCAGCCGTATGTCAGAGTCCATTAACATGTAACATGTAAAGCACAGGTAGTATCTGTGATTGTTTGGCAAACATAAATGAGTCCTGAGCAGGCGTCTACAACAGAGATTCGCTAGGTATTCTAACAAATGTCTGAAAAGAGTAGTCAGTTATATATATATATATATATATATATATATATATATATATGTTGCAAATCCAATAGAGACTTTCTATATTGTTATCTATTTCTATAAAAAGTGACGAGGGTGGACGTTGTGTAAGTATTTGTTTGTTTGATAGATAGATAGTTTCAACTTAGCGTCTGCATTTTGCGGTCTAGGTGGACGGGAGTTGCGCTCAGATGTAGATCAAAATTTTAGAACGCTAACGACATCAGAAGGAATAAAAATAGAGGTAGAAAATATGGTATTGCCACACAAAGTCAGGGATCAGTTTATTTATTGATTATAATATACAATCGATCACCCAACTTTATATTATCTATATCTGTATATGTCGCCCCTCCCTCTCCCACCCTAATCTAATAGAGATATTCCACATTGTTATCTATATCTATAAAGTGACGAGGGTGGACGTTATGTAAGTATTTGATATGTTAATTCAACATACGTTTTTATTCTCATTATTCCTTAAACTACTCGGGTGAAACCGAGCTAAACTACTAGTATATATATATATATATATATATATATATATATATGTGTGTGTGTGTGTGTGTGTGTGTGTGTGTGTGTGTGTGTGTGTGTGTGAAGATTATGTGACAAACGGGAAAAAACCATAAAAATGTTGCTTTTGCAGAGAACATCTCCCTCCCGAATTCTTCAAGTTAGAATGAAAGAAAGACACACAAGGAAAATATGTTGTGGTCTGTGTGGATAAGTATATATATAATTATGCACAAGCACGCACGCACACACACACACACACACACACACACACAAACGTATATATATATATATATATATATATATATTCACAAGAAATCAACACAACAAAAGCAATAAAAAGCAATTAACCTCACAAAATAACAAGTCGAAGTTTTATGCAATAGCATTTCTTCACTATGTTAAGTAATGTTGGATAATTCTTTTACAGATGAAGAAGCAACCTATAATTGGTTTCTCCGGCTTATCAGCTCTTTGTAGTGTAAAATATAACGTCTCAGAATATGAAATCGGAGAGCCGAGTTCCAACTCCAGTCGGGTTCGTTACATTTACTTATGCGCAAATAACACTGGGACCGATATGGACCAATCCCTACACCGCACACACAAAAGAAAACGACCGACTACTGCGGGAAAATATTCTGACTCGAAAGGGACATCATCGCCCCAGTGTGTATCAGCGATGTCACTAAACTAATAAATGTTTTTGCAGGCTATTTAAACAAAAACTATTTTTGATTCTAAAAACATTTGAGGGATATAATGATTCAGTGATACTTGCAAGTAATACTTAAGTCTTACTAATTAACCCATAACTTGGTGAAGGATAGTCAGATTCATCCATTTCCCAAGGTTATTTGTGCGTATGTTAATGTAATAAAGCTCTAATGAATTTCAAACTCGGCTCTCCGATTAACTATTCTAATCTATTAACTATTACACCACCTACACATTCCAGCTTACAGCCACCTAAGTAATGACAGAATCGAAGATTCTTTATGGAGCCCTCCCTTATTCCTTCCTGCAAAATCACTTTATCAAATCTGTTGCCGAACGCCATAGAAAAAAATATATATATATGAACTCTAGGTTTGCTTCGCTTGAACGAACTGAGAGATCTTTAACTACACATCTCTAAGTGAATTTGTTTTGGGACAACAAAAGGATATTTTGAATAGTTTGTGGCCTAAAATTCATGCTATGTCCGTCGTCCAAACCTGAGCCTGGTTCTGAAAAACAGTATTTTGAATGCTGCTTCTCCAGCTAAATAATCGTATTTACCTAACTTGTAACATTGTGGAAACCTTATCTTTGAAACCGTTTGTTTACACTGATCCCCAAACGCGGCTTGTCCATATCAGATAATAAGTGATTGCCTAGATCTCCCTTGTGATATAAACTGGAAAATACGTTACCTGTACGTGAACGAAGTGAAAGATTCACTGCTTTCAAAATAAACATTCGAATTTGTCTAAGAGTTTTTTTTGTGTTTATTTTTTGTGACTCACGTGGAGAATATATCATCATCCTACCTGACTAAAGTATAGTTTTCTTAAACGTACACTGTTAATATCAATAAATGAAATTACTGATAATCATGTTGATCTATGAAGAACTTTTTATTATTTGTTGAGGCCATCAGCTTCCCTGCAGATTAAACGAATTTTACCTTCATTAGAACGGTTGAGGAAGAATGTTTCCACGCTATGGATAATCTCATTGTTTATGCCTCAAAGTGATGTTGCACAAAATATATTTTACATGAATAGGCTGAAAATTTCATAGGCTGACTATAAATGAGTGATGAAGGAGCTGTGAAATCCCACATATTTTAGTTTCAACTCTTATTTATAATTGAAATGTTTATTTCCATGCTTTTTTAATAATTTCACCCCAAGCAAGGCAGTACCGCCACTGATGTGCAGGGGGCTACATAAGAGAGTTAAAGTTTTAGGCAGGAGGAGAGTGAAGACAAAGACGAACCAGTTACAGAGGGTGAAAGAGGAAGGGCAAGAGATGTGAATACAGGAGTGAATAGTTGCGAAGGTAGAGAGAAAGGAAAAGAACAAGATATATGATGTGATGTAGAAAGGGCTGGAGTTAAGTGGATAAGAGATGTGAATTGGTTTTGTATTTAAATTCCTGGAGGTTGTAGCCGTCATAAAAGCAAGTACATGGAAGGGAGTTCCACAGCTAAAATGTATGAGAAAAGAAGCTGATGGAGTAGAATTGTCGCCTGTATTTCGTTGATCTAACTTTAAAAGGATGTGACTTCTTGTGGAGGAGGCAACAGTGACCTAAGTTCGTGAGAATAGAAACCATGACATCTCAAAGAAAACTTCAAAAGTAACTTGTAGAGACTTCTTTTGAAAATGGACAAAATTTGGCATCGTGATGTTATCAAGAAAATGTGTTTAATCCTGAAGAACATTGATGCTGACATGGAAGCTCAATTAGAGGATGCTCCTCCAACATTATCAACAGTACAAAATTTGGCAGCAGAATTTAGGAAGGGGACGCAGGGTCTTTGTATAGGCCCTAATGTTTAAACGTCCTGCAACTGCGAGAGCCCAGGAAAATATTCATCGTGTTCACTGCAGGGGAAAGGATCACAAGCAATTGACTTCAAATTAAATAACCAGTGCTATTAGCAGTATTTACATTATTTGAACTATTGTCCTCGTCTTTGTTGCCATTTGTACGCTGTTGTACGCTCCTGCCTTTTTCAGATGCTATGAATTTCGAACCGACCCCTTTATTACAATCACTGGGGTATAACATTCTCATTCCTTGGGTAGTAGCCACGACTGAAAGTCATGAGTTATCTCCCTCTCTAACCCTGCAACCCTGTAGCCTGGTATTTTGGGTTCAATGCCAGGCTACAACAGAAAAAGTAACTTGCAGGGTTAGAGGGAGATAACTCATGACTTCCATTCGTCGCATTACTACTACGCTAGGAATTAGAATGATACATACCAATGATTGTAATTAAGGGTTTGGTTCGAAATTCCTAGTACCTGAAAAAGGCAGGAGCGTACAACGGCCGAAACGTCGTACAAATGGCAACAAAAATGCGGACAATAGTCCGAATACTGTAAATATTCTAAATAGTACATAATCAAAGAAATATAGACAAATACAATGCTATTTGCGTATCCTATGAGAGTTGAAAATATTAAGCACAATGAACTTGACATGACAAAGGCTTCTGCTCGGAGATGTCCAAGTGTTCAGGTATCTAATATTCGTCCGTGCACTGAATATTGTATCTTGCCAGGTGATTCTGCTTTTCACCTAGAGGTTCTTGACAGAATTCAAAGAAGGATCTGAAATATAATGAGTTTTGGCTTGGTATTTCGACAACGTGATGTGTCTTCCCTCTGATTTTTATAAATATTTTCTTGGCAACTGCTCTGATGATGCCTCGACCATAAGAATTTACACTTGCAATTAGACTGACATTGAGGTCATACCCTTTTGCCCTTTTTAGTTAAATGTAACCGCCGTTCTACTGCCTTTTGACAGTTCTTTTCTCGCACTTCCCGCCAGTGGAACCTACTTTTGTTTACATGCTACATCCTCCAAAAGTTTAAATGTGACGTCAATTACCATCTTCTATCTCATTGAATTCCTACTATCTTTAAACTTTTTTTTAATACTATTCAGTGTAACACCCCTGCGCACTAGCGGTGGTCCCGCCTGCTTAGGATGAAATGATTGAAAAATAAAAAAGTCGGATCAAAGCGTAACATATTAATATCACTGGAAAATAGTTTGTGTCACATCCAGCTGGATTCCCGGAATATTTTCTAACCCAAAATGAGTATTGGCTTCATCAATTTGCGCAAAAAACAAACAGACATTCCGTAGATTGGAATCATCCCTCTCTTCTTCTTTCATGTGCCACGTTCTTTCAGGACGTAGGCAATCATAGCCTTCCACGTCTCCCTATTCCTAGTGGCTTTTAGCACGCTTTTTCCTGTAACACCACGCAACCCCCGTTCTGTAATCCACATGCTAAGGCTCTTCAAATATGTTATTCGTTGCTTTCCTCTGTGTCTTTTTCCTCTATCTGGCCCGTTAGTATCGGGTTCTCCAAGCCCTCCTTCCTCATTGCATGTCCCAGGGACTTCAGCTCTCTCTCTTCCTGATGCTCAATATTATTTTCTTTTCGTTTCCATTCTTTTCAACACCTCAACATTGGTCACATGCTCGGTCCATGATATCTGCGTCATCCTTCTGTAGAACCACATTTCAGCTGCTTCAAGTTTTTCCTTTATCTTTGATGATACTGTCCAACATTCACTGCCATATTGAAGAACTGACATCACATAGCAATCTTGTACTCTCTTCTGTGTTTGTAGTGAAAGTTTTCGGTCTCTTAATACTTTAATCAGATTTTGCAATGTGTCCTTCGCCATGTCAATTCGCCTTCAGATCTTTCTGTCACACTTTCTATCTTATGTTAGAACATTGTCATGGTATTTAAATTTTGTACCTGCTTGATTCTAGTATCCCCAACCTGTATTTAGCATTTTGGGTTGCTCTTTTTGCTGATGACCCTACATTCGTTTTTCTTGCAGCTTATTTGTAGTCTTTTCTCGTCACGTTCTTCAGCTACCTTCTCACATGTCCTAAAAAAGACCATGTCCGTTTTATCTACAGCTAAAGTGATGGCCTCATTTCTTTTAGATGCAAAAGACATAGTATTTACTGACTATCTTCAAAGGGTCACTCATCAACAGGGAATACTATGTCTGATGCAGTTACGAAAGTTTATGAAAACAAAACGCGCAGAAAAAATAACAAAAGAGGGACATGTTTTAACAGGACAATGCTCCGACACACTATTCCTTGGTTTCAATGGCTGCTGTGCGTGACTATGTGTTGAACTGATTGATCACCCTACTTATTCTCCTAATTTGACTATCGTCCGTTGCCAACATGAAATAACACTTGGCTGAGAACCAGCACCGCTATGAGGATGACTTCCTATCTGCTGCTGCTGACTTTTTTACCAACACTATGATCAGCCTTCTTTGAATTGTCAGATGAAAATTTCCTGGAAATAAACAATGTAGAAGACCTCCTACATAAGGTAGCTGAAGAAAGTAACAAGAAAGGACTAGAAAAAAACTGCACGAAAACCGAATTCATGGTCATCAGTAAAAAGGGCAGCCCAATATGCCAAATACAGGTGGGAGAATACTAAAATCAAGCAGCTACAAAAATTTAAATACCTGGGAAGCGTTATAACAGAAGACGGAAAGTGCGACACAGAGATCCGAAGGCGAATTGGCATAGTGAAGGAAGCATCCCAGAAGTTGAGTAAGGTATTAAAAAACAGAACAATTTCGCTAGAAACAAGGAAGAGAGTACTGGATTGCTACGTGCTGTGCGTCCGTCCTTCAATATGGCAGTGAATGCTGGACAATATCATCAATGATGAAGGAAAAATTTGAAGCAACTGAAATGTGCTTCTACAGAAGGATGCTGCAAATATCATGGATTGAGCATGGGAGCAATGATGAGGTCTTGAAAATGATGGAAACAAAAAGGAAATTAATACTGAGCATCAGGAAGAGACAGATGAAGTTCCTGGGACACGCAATGAGGATAGAGGTTTTGGAGAATCTGATACTAACCGGCTAGATAGAGGGACAAAGAGACAGGCTAAAGCAACGGATAACATATTTGAAGGACTTAATCATGTGGATGACGGAACGAGGATTGCATAATGTAACAGGAGAAGGCGTGCTCAGAGCCACCAGGGATAGGGAAACGTGAAAAGCCATGATCGCCTACATCCTGAAGGGAAAGGGCACATTCAAGAAGAATTTATTAATAAGAGGAGTTGAAATAAATTTATCCAAGATTTCACAGCTTCACCATTACCCTTCCTAATGAGCCTATGTACTTTTCAGCCCACCCTCGTATCTTCACGGCGTTAGAATTTTTTTAGTTACTTTAACGCAGTCAAAGTTATAAAAGCACTAAGACAAAAAGCATTATTAAAGAAAGAAAAATAAACAAACAAGAATCAAGGAGATAGAAAATAAGAATTGATACTTTACATTTCATTGTTTACTGGAAAGCAAGAATCTAGAAAATATTTAACAGTAAAGAGGAAGAAGTGAATCAAATAATAATCTGTCAGTCAGTTAATTGCCATACGTGAAACGCACTTGAGCGATCATGTATCGAATGAGAAATAACTGACGGGTCAGAAGATTATCACCTAGTATGTTGCAATTACGTTCCGCGGTAGAATAGTTCCCAGGCAAAGCTATAGAACTCAATCTGTCCTGCTATTTAACCCATAACTGGAGGGAGGAGATGGATTAATACCTTTCCGAAGGTTATTTCTGTGTAAGTAAATGCAAGGAATTCAAATGGAATTCGAACTCATTTCCCCGATTTCTCGTTTCGCGCTGATATCCACTGCAAGTTTACAGCGCTACAATTTTTTTTTAATCGTATCACACCGAGCAAGGCGACAACGCCACTGATGTGCAGGGGCTACGTAATAGTGAAAAGATTGGAAAAGAGAAAGCCGGAAACCACATCCTAAACAGGGAACAAGAGATAAACCTCTTAACCTGTTCAATAGACGTGGGTGGAGTGTGAACCGGGCGATAGATAGATCTATCTACTCCAATTGAAAAAAAAAGAAACAAAGTGAGAAGATTGGAAAAGTGAAAAGATTCCTTATTCACGGCCACAATCTTAACCAAATAACTCAGAAAGTAAACTACAAGAACTCGTATAGAAGGTATTAATAACAGGTAGTTGTGGAGTGGAGAGCCGTAATCAACAATGTCTTAAAGTGGTTATGGCAAAAAATAAGAAGAAGCATATTATAGTACTAGACAATAGGACTCCTAACGCAACAAAATTTTGGGTTCATTTTCTTTATATGTTTTACTAATTTTTTTGTAACAGATCCATACATGCAAGAATTTGAATGTTTTGAATTCGGAATTTTAGTGATGTCTTCGGAAGAAGAGAGACATGGCACATAGAATCGGAATTGAAATTAATGTTAGCTTAAAATGTAGGACACGGCAAATCAATAAAATTCCTAAATGCATGCGAAATTACGTTTTATTATTTAATGCATATTTCTAACCATTTGAAGAAAAGTGTGCTACTAAAATGTCGTAAAATATATTTTGGTAATATATTAAAATAAAAGAAAACATCAAACTCCTGTTGATAGAAATGATGTAATTTATAGAAATTAGAGAATGCATTCTTAGCTTTAAATAAATAAAGAGGAATACTGTGTGTTGAAACAAACATTTAAAATTAAAGTTAGCATTACTTGTTTTTTTATATCTGAAATGAGCGTGAGTCAAGATAACCGTTATAACAGAACACTTACGCATATCTTGTTCGTTTATAATTTTGACACTTAATATTATTTATATTTCTGATTTACATTGCCAAACATTTCCGCATAATACACATCAATAACAATTATAAATATGTGCTAAGTTGCGTTTTATTATTTATTTTAATTTTCCATATATTATGGGGCTTACGGCCTATCACGTTGAATACACCGGTTCTCGCTCGGTCACCGAAGTTAAGCAACGGTGAGCCTTGTCACTATCTTAGATGGGTGACCGCTTGGGAATACCAGGTGCTGTAAGCGTATAGTGACGGATGTGCGTTGTGGTGCAGTGGATATCGGCTCGGATATAGAAATCGGTAAGCCGAGATCGAATTCTAGTTGATTACCCTGCATTCACTTAAGCACTGGTACCCTGGGAAAGGTATTAATCCGTCCCTTTCCTCCAGTTATGGGTTAAATAACAAGGGTAGGCTTGGGGACCCTGCCCTTAAAAACAAATCCAAATGAATTTCTGTAGTCAAAACGAATTACTAGACACAAAACGTATATAAAAACAACAATAAAATTGTTGAAAGAAAAATGTATTACCATAAATAAATAAACAAAAATTTAGTTGGCAATAAATGAGCCGCTGAGGTTGATTTGCTATAATAAACAACCAACCATGTATTATGAGAAACAATATATACTAAAAGGATAATAATATATATGGTAATAAAAAGTTCCAACAGAATGTAGTGAACGAAAGCGAGAAGAAAGAACCAAAAAGAAGACATAATGCAAGATTGATTGCAAAAAGAATATGTACAAATTACAAATCGGATATCTCAAAATCAAACAAGTGCATTGAATACTGATGCCATATCTGGTTGGGTGCTCCTTCTATCCACCTATGAGTCCTTGACAAAATCCAACGGATTGATCCCGACTTGGAAGCTCAGATACAGTCACTTTCTCACCGGCGCAATGTGGCTTCCCTGTGTCTCTTCTACAAATAATTTCACGGCTTCTGCTCCGATGAGCTTAGCTCATTGGTGCCCCGTATATATGAATTTACTTGCGCCACAAGATTACCAACTAGCTCCCACCAATTTACTGTGACACCATTAAAATATAAACGCAAATTCTACACCATCAGCTTCTTTTCTCGCACTTCCCGCCTGTGGAATTCTCTTCTCTTTACTTGCTTCCCCGACACCTACAATCTCCAAGAATCAAAATGTAAAGTCCGTAGACATCTTCTATCTAACTAACCTGCATCATCTCTCCCAAAGCTCCTTTCTCCGTCCACTTCACTGTCCTCAGTATTCTCATACTTATCTTCCCCACTTCCTGACACCCCCGATAACCTGGCACTCTTTTTCATAACTTTCCTTTTATGTAACCCCCTGCAAAACAGTGACAGTAAAATGCCTTGCTTCTGGCGATATGATTATAAAAAAAGATCAGTAATTTTAATATCTGAGTATTGTTCTAACAAAGTCCGATACTGAAATATGAAGACGCATTGGAATTACCAAAGACGCGAAGCAGAGTATTAAGGAAAACACATCGTTAGAAACAAAAAGAATATTAAATTGTTGCGTGATATATATCTTCGTATATGGCAGTGAATGCTAAACAATCTCTTCAAAGATGAAGAAGAGGCTTGAAGCAACGGAAATGTGGTCTACAGAAGGATGCTGAATATACAATGGTACAAACTCATCTGGAGACTTTGGAAAAAAAGGAGACATAACATAAACTTATACTTAACATAAGGAAGATGTGGTTGGAATTTATGGTGCCCATAATGAGCAAAGAGTGCTTTTGAAATTTTGATGGACACAGAACATATTGAGAGCAGGTGGAAAAAGAAGAAAGCAACGCATAACATACGTAGCTTGAGTAAATGGATAGAAGAACAGGGTTAGTGAGAAATTAAGAACTACAAAGGACAGGAAATCATGAAGAGCCATGATTGCTTATATGAGTTCCTACTGATTAAATAGTATTTACAAAATCCTGAGATGGGCTAATTTAGTAAACTAATATTTTGTTAAATATGAAATTAGAAATTAAATAATTTTAGAAATTAAATGAATCAGAATTAGATTAATTATTCGTTGAAGCTAATTTATATTATTTTGAATTTGGTTTTCTCACTCCATATTTAATTTCGTCATTTGATGCATAAAATCGGATTTTCGCTTACAGGTTTTAAAATTTAGCATTCATACGGCATTTTAAAAATAGGTTTAATTAACTGAAAATTTATTTACCCTAATATAAGTGTTATGGGCTGTTACCCACTTAATAATGGACTCTTCTTTGCCTATATTAACCGAGAGTTAATTACTCTCGAGGACAAAGCCGCGGCAACAGAGACACTGTTTTCCAGTACAACTTCAGTTCAGCTCAGCCTAGTCTGTTTGTCTGTCGGTCATTTGTAGACAAGCCATTCTTACTTCCCTCTTTGTATCTGTTTGCATCTTTTGTTCCCGTAATATATATTCTTGACATACAACAGTGTTGACGCATTATTTTATGGTCCTATACCAGGTTCATATCAATTAGTAATCTTCAAAGAAAAAAAACATTAGAACATGAAAGGTAATGTCTATTTTGCTGTAAGTATTAAAGAAAAGGGTTAAATAACAATATCGATAAGACTCTGTAGCGTTGGATAGCAACCAATTTAAAAGAAGGCAAACATTGTTCTATAAATTGTCGGAAAGGCAATGTAAAATCATCTCATTATATTTCAAAAGAATTCACGATCAAATATAATTAAAGGAAGCAATGTAGAGCCATCATCAACAACGTCTTGATGAGACATGACAGTTAAAAACATTGAGAAGTACCCTCTAATGTATTCCTGTCAAATATGCTATAATATACTTTTCTAATCTACTATATTTTTTAAATGGGCAATGTATTGTAGGATGAAAAAATAACATTACAAACGAAGAAAAAAGTGTTTGACTATTATGGGATGTCGACATTATTATAGAATAACGAAGGCCGGAAAATTATATCCCAGATTAGTTAAAAGTAGGCTTTAGGACCCTAAGTGGTCGTGTTACTAATGCTTATTGAATATGCCACAGATCACGCGAGACATGCAGAAGTCTAAGTTTACCAACATCAACAAGAAACGCTTATAACAATCAGAAAAAGATAGATTAATGTTTGTGGATATATGATAAAGATGTAGTTTGCCTATTTGTCTATACTTTAGAGATGAGGCTGTATTTACAGTATTTACATTATTCGAATTATTGTACTTACCTTTGTTGCCATTTGTACGACGTTTCAACCGTTGTGCGCTCCGGCCTTTTTCAGATGCTAGGAATTTCGAAACGAACCTTTTATTCCAATTACTGGGATATATGAACTCTATTCCTCGTGTCGCTAGAATCATTATAACTGGGTAGTGAGTTCGATCCTCACTGGGTATCTCCTACATTCGGCCGTGTGTCACGTCTAAGCTACGCTTAGAAAATCACCTTCCTCCAGTTTGAAGGTTGGGCGCAGGGCTAACAACCCTGCACCCTAAAAAACAGTTTGTTACGGAAACAGCAAAAACGCTGCCCTACACACCAATGGCTGTAACGGAAAAATATATATATATATATATATCTGCAGACAGATCTGTTTTGCTGTATCACAGCTCATCAGTACGGTTAGACATCCGAATGCTTTTAACCCAGAATTGAAACTCAACCGAATTGGCGTCAGTCCGCGATTCTACCACTGAGCTATAAGCGCTAGGTAGAAGGAGGAAGACTTTTAGCGTATGATGTATCATACGCCAATAGCCAGAGTGCTGTAATTCATTGCTGAATGAGCGATGCATAGATATATAGATATATAATTGTTTCCCCACAAGCAAGGCGGTATCGCCGCTGGTGCGCAGGAGGCTACATGAGGTAAGAGTGAAAGTTTAAACAGCAGGAGAGCAGAGAGAAAGAAGAACAGATTACAGGGGGTGTCAGAGAAAGGGTAGGTGAAGGATGGGAATACCGGCGTGAAAACAGTTACGAAGGTAGAGTGAGAAAAGAAAACAATATATATAGGGTGAAGGATGAGAGAATGACTGGACTCAAGTCGATAAAAGATGGGAATTGACATTGCATTTAAATTCTTGGAGATTGTGGCCATCAAGGAAGCAAGTATATGGAGAAGAATTTTATAGGCGGGAAGTGCGAGAAAATAAGCTATGGAGTACAAATGGATGCCGCATTTGATTGATTTAACTGTAAAAGAGTAGTAAATTCTTGTTGAGAGGGCACCAGTAAGCGAAGCTCGTCGGAGCAGAAGCCATTAAAATATTTGTAGAAGCATCTATCTAAACTTATTCATAAATGGAACTTTGTGTGTGTGTGTGTGTGTGTGTGTGCGTGTGTGTGTGTGTGTGTGTGTATCCGTTACCTATAGATTCCGAAATGGCTGAACCGATTTTCTTGAAAATTTACACAGTTGTACTATGAGCGTCTGCGAGTGTTCTTAGCTACGTTTTGTGTCGAGGTACCCCCGATAAATATCGAAAATCGATAATCGAAGAGAATCACGTTATAGAAGTCCGATTTTAATAAAATTTTATACAGTCATAGACAAAAACACATGAAACGATATTCAGAAGTTTCAAGGTTCAGTTCTTACAATAGTGTAGAAAATCAATGATATATATATATATATATATATATATATATAAGGTAAGATGTTTGTGTGTGTGTGTGTGTGTGTGTGTGTGTGTGTGTGTGTGTGTTTATCTGCCTGTATGTCTGTATTTTTTTCAGCCTTTTTATTTTAGTTTTTGCTTCGGGTTTGACTGTAAGTAGATATAATTGTATTTCTTAGTCTCAGCCATGATACCATTTACTCAGAGGACTTATTTAGCCTTCAAATTTCAGTTTACGACGAAAAAAACTTATTTAATATCGATACCAGGAAATCAAAATTTGACTTCCATCTATTCATTTTTCTTTCAGTCTACGATTTAGCTTAACCTGGAAACAACTATTTCTTTTTAGTCTTTCGTGCCAACGTCCAAAGAATCTGAGCTCCAGGACGATGGATTAGTTTTAAAGCTTACATTACACCCGAGCAACGCCGGGCTATACTGCTAGTCACATTATAAATCCTCCTTTGGAGCCTGTCGAGAACCCTGAAATGAATAGCAGTGGTATTCGACCAGATATGTAAAAAGTATTCAATGCACGATTGGATGGTTGATTTTTAATTCAACGCACGGGCGGAATTTTGATAAGATAAAGAACAAGTGGCAAAAGTTTGATCAGTCTAGCAAGTTTTACTTTTATTAAGGAATTATCAGAGAATGAGTTATAGAGGAAATTTCTTTGATTTTCATTCACTTGGCATGTTAATTCGGCTAATTAAAAATTCGTTAGCATCATTCACGACATTTCCAAGAAGTAACGACTTTCAAGTCTTATTGAAAAAGCGTACTTATGCATCTCATGTGCGTTGTGGTGTATTGGATATCGGCTCGGAACGAGAAATCGGGGAGCCGAGTTTGAATTTCAGCTGAATTCATTGCATTCAATTACACGCAAATACCCTTGGGAAAGGTATTAATCCGTCTATTCCTTGCAGTTATGGGTTAAATAACAGGGCAGATTGGGTTCTATAGCTTTGGCTAGCAACCAGTCTACCCAGAAAGTAATGGCAACCTACTGTGAGAAAATCTTCTGCCCAGTCAGTCATATCTCGAAAGAGAGATGATCGCCCAAGTGTGTATCACGTATGGCACTTAACTGACTGACTGATGTATGTCATGTGTAATAATTCTAGTTTATCGATGTAGGATTCAAATGATAAGTTATATTCGAGAAAGTATGTATGGGAGTAGTAGACTTTATGTTGATTTGGTTTTTACGTGCATACCGATTGTTTAAGATAAACATAATATAGATTTCTTGAAAATGGATTCAAAAATGTTGATGATTTAATGTAATGTTTTTGATGTATCTTTGTAGGTGGTAACATAGTTACTAGTAATCACTCGAAGTACTTTCTTAGTGAAAAATAATATTCTTTTTTAATTACTTTGGCGTTAGTAAACAGATATACGTTGTGGTTTAAGTCGATATCGCCTTGGAACCAGAAATTTTGGAGCCGAGTTCGAATTTAATTTGGATTCATTGCATTCACTTACACGCAAATACCCTTGAAAAAGGTAATAATGTCTCTTCCCTCAAGTTATGGGTTAAATAACAGGACAGATTCGGTGTCTATAGTCTGCCACAGAAAGCAATGGCCAACTACTGCGGAATAATCTTCTGCCCAGTCAGTTATGTTTCTTTTGAGACATGATCACCCAGGCGCTTATGGCACTTAGCTGACTAGAAAACAGAAAGTTATAGCAAGTTTTGTTCCTGTTTCTTACGAGAGTGTTTGAAAGACTGTTTTTTCTTTTTCTTTTTTTTTTATTATAAAACTTCATTGTTGTAATCTTGATTTAAGCAAATAAACTCTAAGCTTTTAATGAACTGGCCGAAAACTAACATTCCAATGGAACAAAATATATAAAAATAAAATAATGGCAGATATATCTATCTTCTTTCTTTTCTATTTCTCTCTCTCTCTCTCTCTCTCTCTCTCTCTCTCTATCTATCTATCTATCTATCTATCTCGCTCTTCCTCTCTTTTTTTTCTCTGTCTCTTTCTCAGGCGATCACTATCTCCCACACACAAACACACACACTATCAAATATGTGTAAGTCAAGATGTCATTATTAACAAGACACCAGTCTAATGTAGAAGTGTTATCGCAAGGAGATTTAGAAAATTCTTCAAAAACTGCAAAAATTTGTTGTCGGAAAAAATGTTCGAAAGATATATCAGGTGATTTTTGTTAGTCTTACTCTTAGTTATAAATATTTTTTTAAATGCAGTCGCGTTGACGGGAAGCCTTATGATGCATTGATTAAGTTAAAGTTTAGAAGGCTTTTGGCAAATATTTTGTCGGTAAGTTACTTCAGTATAAATACAACATTATAAATACAAACGCGCGCGTACGTAAGTATGTATGATATAAAAATTTAGATGCGTTCAAGAAGAACACATTTCAGAAGGAATAATCCGATGACAATTTTTGCTTAACTTTTTTTACCTTGTCTTGTTCATGCTGCTGTCACCACTGACAATATCTCAAGCAGCAGTCGCAGAAATATTTACTCTAATGAAATCAGAATTCACGCAGATTCGTATAAAAATGAAAAAAATTCGTTCTACTGATAACTATCTATTTCCATTGATCCACACGATTATCCATTTTACTTTCTTCTCTCTATATTTATTTACTGGGAACTTTATCTTGTCTGATACCCCCTAGCTTATCCACTTCTGCTGTGATAAAATAAGTAACTCAGACGAACAAAATAATTTTAGTAAGAGTGCGTTTTCATTAGCTCATTCAGACACACAGGTTACCCAAGATGTTGGTAGTTGATTTTTATCGAGTCACCTACATCTAATTAATGTTTCCTGATCAAAGTTATGGAATTTAGATTGAACTACTAGTTAACTCACACCTCAGTTAAAAACAGATGGATTCATACCTTTCCAAACGGTATCTGTGTGTAAGCTAGTGTCACAAATTCAGTTCGAATTCGAAATCGGTTTTCCAAATTTTCATTTTAAGCCACGAAGCATCGAAACACACCTTAGAAATAGGGCCAAATCGTAGTTTCATTTGTGTTTGTTTTTTTATTTCATGGTAAAAAGGCAAAATAACGGTTCTTTGCTTGCACCTATTTTCTGTATTTATTCATTTATTTTGAGGCCATTTCAACAATGGGTCTTTAGAATAGTTAGGTAACCGCTTTAGAAAACTAGCTTCTGCAAACCACTTTCAACGTATAATGCGCCGTATCTGTAATTTACTAGTGTATTCCTCACAAGAAACAGCAAGGATGGTAAAATCTGTATTAGGTCGACTTCCAACAAAGAGATTTTACTGTCTGATTAAGAATAAAGTCCATTTCATAAATGCAGCTTCATAGATGGTATTAACGAAACATGATTTTTTTTCCTATAAAAAAGGGGCCATGATAGTATCGATTGTAGACGGTAGCGGGCAGAAGAACTTCAAGTAGATGCATGCCTGCTTCTTCGGTTGGCGTCCGTCGTGCGGTCTCACCCTCGCCATCGAATCTGGATATGGGAAATATAACGGCAATTGAAAATTTCTGCACTCTTCCACTGACTTCACCTTGTTTTAGTTTTTTTTTTTTCCAAAATATAGGCAAAATTTATTGCTAAGCCTGAGTGGTTCGATACAGTTAAATTGGCAGTTAATCTAAAACTTTATCTAACTTCTGTAGTTATCAATGTTAAGAAATGGCTTGCTTATTTTGACGCCTCCAAAATAAAACATCTATCTTGTAATCGTGAGACTGAATCCCTATTTGCTTCTCATCAGCATGCCTGATGATAATCTACAGGAAAGTAATTAGTGCGCGTCCTCTGGCTAACGTTTACGGTTGACATGAAGTATAAAGATTATATTTATACAAATGATAGGTCGGCTATTAGGAATGTTGGCTCCCTGTGAAGTGCTAGAACAGAACCTACCTTATGAAACTAAAAGTCTACCATCCGTCTTTGCATTGAATATTTTTGACCATAGGTACAAAGACAAGGGTTTTTATTGCACCTGCTTTCTCAGTTTTCTATTGTTCCCTTCTAACTAGCTTGTACTCCTCACTCTTTTCTAATTAATCTTTCTACATTTATGTAACCCCCTGCACATCAGTGGCGTTTCTGCCTTGCTCGGGGTGAAATGATTAAAAAAAAAAAAAAAAAAAAACATGGTAGAGAGTTACTTTAAATGTAGTTTATGCGGAGACTATCACAATGGACCGAGTATGTGAGCATGAAGAGGTTTTGAAAAGGATGAAAACGAAAAGAAATTAATACTGGGACATGCAGTGAGCAAGAAGGGATTAGAGAACCTGATATTAACAGGCCAGATACATGGAAATAAAGACAGGGGAAAGTTGAGGGTTACGTGGTGTAACAGGAGAAAGCGTCCTAAGAGACACTAGATGTGTAATGCCATGATAGCCTACGTTCTGAAAAGACATGACATATAAAATAAGATCCCCAGCTTTGAACAGAGCAAGATTGCAGTGATCGGGTAAATTTTTTCTTGGGAGCCGGTTCCACAGAGCAGTGATATGCAAGAAAAAACTATTCGAGTGGAACTTATTTCTCACCGATAGAATACGGAGGGAATATAGGTGATTTACAAAAATATGAGTAAAATGGCAGGTCTTAGCAGTGACGGTTAACACTGGTGTAACCAGTTCGACTGAACACTTTATACGGAAGTAGAAAGAGATCAGCAGTGGCTTGCTACATAAAGTCTGTGATAGAGAGGTTGGAGTGCAAAAAATAATTTGTCACTCGCAAGGACTCAGAGATGTTTTTGAACTCTGCAGGAAGTGTTTTTCCCGTCTGAATCAATTTTGCACATATACAACTCTACCATCCGCCTGTGCATTGAATACTGCTGCCATATTTTGTCGGGTGCTCCTGCTATCCACATAGAGGACTTGACAAAATCCAACGGAGAATCTGTAATGTGATCGATCCAGACATATCAGCTAGAATACAGTCGCTTTCTCACCGACACAATGTCGCTTTCCTGTGTCTCTACAAGTAATTTCACGGCTTCTGCTCCGATGAACTTAGCTCGCCTTATTAATGAATTTACTCGAGCCACAAGATTAGCAATTAGGTCCTACCCTTTTATCGTTAAAACGATAAACTGTAAACGCAAATTCTACTCCATCAGCTTCCTTTCTCGCACTTCCTGCCTGTGGAATTCCCTTCCACTTACTTGCTTTCCAGACAGCTACAATAGTCAAGAATTCAAATATAAAATCAATAGTCATCTCCTAACTTGCATCCTCTCTCTCGTGCTCCTTTCTCCGTCCACCACACTTCCATCAGGATTCTCATCCTTCTCTTACCTTCTTCCTGACAACCCCAATAATATGCTCCTCTTTCTCATCACTTCCCCCTATGTAACCCTCTGCACAACAGTGGCAGTAAAATGCATTGCTTGGAGCGACACCATTATAAAATAATATAGGAAAATGAAAACTGGACAGCTTCTGTCAGATTATAACAGCAATCAATTTTAGTTTGATTTGATTCTTATAAAGTTAGAGAATATCACCAAAAATTACGTATTTACTAGTGCGGTACCCACCAATTCTCCTCCATCTTAAGTTATGTATAAGATGCTCGAGTTCCATTTGAGGTCAGGGGTGAGTTTAAGGCTAAACATTCTCTACAATCACGGAGCCTCCTTAACAGAATATCCATTCATCATGACTGGTGGTATTTAGGGGTGTCATCAACGATGATAGATGTAACTGTTTTGTTTTTCAAGATATTTAAAGTAACTGGACAGCTTTCTCCCACTGATCAAGAACGGTTTAGAAATCAGCTGCTAATCTGAGATCATCACGTGTTTTCGAGATGCACCCATGCATCGTATCATTGGCATAAATATTCACAAATGAGCTGAATATATTTTTAGGCAGATCATTTTGCTAGAATAAAGAGGGCAAATCCTAGAAATTACCTCTGGGGAAATTTATGTTGATTGCTAGGGCTTTGGATGTCTTGTTGCCGTTAACAATTATCTTCAGATCGAGAGAAGAAAAACTTTTTGCCACACCTTTTCAGTGGTCTACGAAATATATTATGCTATGAACCTTGAGGTATATTTTTCATCAAAATCCAAATTTATTCTGTAAGCAATTTTAATTCGAATTATTAGTTTGCAAATTACGGTTATTTAAGTTAGTCTACTGTTGCAAATTTTCAAAATAATGGTAACATCTGAATTTCGTGTGTTGCTAAAGCATTGCTTTCTGATGGGAAAAATACTGTTCAAGCAAAGCAATGGCTTGATAGGTGTTATTCGGACTCTGATTCGTCGAAAACAACAGTTAAAAGGTGGTATGCCGATTTAAACGCAGTTGTACAGGATACAAATGATGCTGAACGCTCAGCTCAATCCAAATTGGCAGTTGTCCCGAAAAACACAAAACAAAAATTCCCAAATTCGTTCTGGCCAATCGTAAATTGAAGTTCCATGAGATAGCAGAGGAGTTGAATATATTAGAAGGAAGTGTATATACCATTTCATGGATGTCAATGAATAAGGTGTGTTCAAAATGGGTACCGCGTTTACTCCGTCGATCAAAAACAACAACGTATCGACGATTCAGAGCGTTGTTTGCAACAAGACAACGAGTACAAGTTCTTTCAAAGATATATGACAATGGATGAAACATGGGTTCACGAATTCACTCCGGAATCAAATCTGTACCGACTAGAGTGGACAAAAGCAGGTGAAAATGTGTCCAAAGTAAACGAAGCCGCAAACGGTTTTGGTCTTCGTATTTTGAGAGGCGCAACGTATTATTTTCACCGATAAACTTGAGAAAGGAAGGATCTGCAATAGCAAATATTATATAGCATTATTGGTGCGTTCAAAGACTGAAATTGCCAAAAAACGGTGAAATTTGAAGAAGAAAATAGTTATCTTTCACCTTTCAAGGTCCTGAGTAACAAGTCGTTCGCAACGGTGGCAAAACTACAGGAATTGCACTTTGAATTGCTTCCATATTACATCCTTTCTCCATATCTGGCTCCCAGAAACAACTGGCTTTTTACAGACTGCAAAACAATACTCGAGGGAAAAAGGTTTGGCTCCAATGAAGAAGTGATATTGGAAACTGAGGCGTATTTTGAGACCAAAGACAAATTTTTCAATAAAAATGGCATCGAATGGTTAGATAAACGTTGGAATCAGTTTATCGCCCTAGAAAAAGACTATGTTAATGAAAAAAGTCGAATTTTGCCTAATAGTTGTTGTCAGTTAGACCCGGGATTTTTTGAGTGATGTATTATTTAGCCATTGTGAAATAACAAATCATCTGTGACCAAATATCTTGCGATAATATGCATGTTAGTCATTCACGAGATGGTTTAACTATATATATATATATATTGTGTGTTTATGCCACAAACCTTCTTTTAGACATGTCAGATTACATAATTGCAAATATTGTGTCTTCTTATTTTTAATAAAGTCCGTTCATACTCACGATAATCCTTCGCATATTATAATTGTAAGATGTAAGAAATAAGCTCTAACGTTGACGGATGTTAATATTTATCATTTCTCGGTGTGATTAAGTACATTCAGTCGCCTTCCAAAATCATCTTCAATGGTGTGAGTTGTGGTAAAAAAAAAATAACCGCAAAACTGTGTTGTTAAAAAATACTGTAAATTTTCTCCTTTCTTCAAAGGTAACGGTTGACAAATTAACTTAGCGTTCATTGGAACGGGAAAATTGTCCAAGATTGATTTTTTTTATATGTTTTAATTTCGTGGTTATGCACATGTTAAAGTCTGAAAAAGCTGTTGCTTTTTACAAACATTTTAGAACATTACTGCAGTATTCATAGCTGATTCTCTTAATTGAGGGATTCAGTTTTAATGAATATTGCCTCGGGAATATGTAGTTTGTTTTTGTCGTTTTCTTAGTGTAGGATAGTTGTGTTATCAATCATTATTTTTTTACATTGTGAATGTAGAGAAGAATGTTGTTGTAGATGCCTAGAAATGAACGAATGGTCAGACATGTGTAATGGAAAACGTTTCCCTAATGTAGTTGTTGTAAATCTAACACACACACACACACACACACACACACACACACACACACACACACACATATATATATATATATATATATATATATATATTGTCAGCGATACATTCTCTCAAGGAACATTTGATTTGATATATAATGTTTGTTTTAAGTTAATATAACAGTTTGCGGAGAGGAGTTATTACGGATAATTAAATTAGTAATATTTTATTTTTATAATATATTATTAATTTTAATTTTTTATTAAGCTCAACGGGAGATATATTAGTACGAATGAGATTTTTGTGATTTTTTCATTCTGTTTGTAGTTATCGTGCATCTGGTTGCAATAAAAGAGTTTGATATGTTAAGGTCTCTTGTGGATGTCCCATATTCTGTTTGATGCATGTTGAGGTTTTTGAAATATCGTTTTATTTCTTCATCTACAATAAGGTTTGGGAAGTCATTATTAATAAGAGTCTGTTTAATATTTTTTAGTTCAGAGTAAAATATCTTTTGTGTGGCCACTTGATTTGTGCTTGTTTAATTAAATTGTGTATAAGTGTTATTTTGTAGTAGTTAGAGCATTCACTCTTCTAGCTAACAGCGCAAGAGTTTTGCAGTTTGTTTTTTTTATATGGGGAAGTAGTAAATTTGTTATTGTTTGTATCTATGAAAATAACAAGAAGAGGATTTTGTTATCTTTGTTAAGATCGTATGTGAAGATGAGAACAGAGTTCTTTTGAATTTTGTTTTTTAGTTCTATTGTTACTTTTATATTTGTAACTAATAAAACAATATCATCAACATATCGCCTGTAGATGGAGGTTTTTTTAGTGGTGTTAAATATATTATTTTCTAGGTTGGCCATTTTTATACTTTAATACGGGCATTGCCATGACATCACAACATATAAACAAAATTACATTTTGGATTATTTTCACGTTATAATGAAGGCTAAGCAATTTGTCGACCGTTATATTTGAAGCAAGGATAACTTTACAGTAATTTGTAGCAACACAGTTTTGCAGTAGAAGTTTTACTAGAACTCACACACCTCAAGATGATCTCGGAAGGAGATTAATAGCACTTGGGAACATCAAGAAATGAATAATAATAATAATAACATGCTAACGTTGCAGCTTATTTCAGACATATTTCAATTGTAATATGCGAAAGATTATCCGATAGTATGAATTTATTTAAAATAATAAGCAGACACAACGTTTGCAATATATATATATATATATGTATATATTCTCACTCCCTTGCTTTCTTCTTTTCTTTCTGCTTTTTTTCTCCACAATACTAATTATGAATGAGAACACTCTGATGCATCTTCCACAATTTTAATAATTTTATTTTTTCTTATTTTTGGGAATATTTTTTTAATTTACAAATATAATTTTAACTGCTTTTTATCTTCATGTATTTCTTGTCTACTTACATTACACTGTTGAAAAAATAAAAGATATTACCCTAATATTGTAAAAATTTAATTTTAACAATCAGCGAGTGAACTTAAAATCATATCGGCCAATTTGTAATATGCACCTGATGATTGAGTATTGCATGAAAGTAGGATAATATGTATATACATTATACTCACTCTCTCTCTCTAAATATCTCTCTCTCTTTCTATATATATATATATATATATATATATATATATATATAAGCATAATATCTTTATTCATGTTTCATTGAATAATATAGACATATTGTCTACTTATTTTTATACTGATAATTACCAGTTGACTTATCAGTTTGTTGAAGTTAATATGAAATACGTCAATGAATGCGTTGTAATTAGTGCTAAATCAAGAACTTTCGATCTTTTCAAAGTCATCTTCAGGGTTGAAATCCAAAGATAAACTTATTGTAACTTCAATGAACTCCGCATTACGTTGTGATGGTGATTTTAAAAACAAACACGAGAGCGTTCTGTAAATAATTTTAAATTTTGCTTTATCCTTTGCAGCTATAGATCGTTTCAATGTAAGAAAGCTCACTGGAAATTGATAGGAATGTAAAATGACATTTAATGTTCATATATATATATATATATATATATATATATAACAATAAATTTATTTTTAAACCCGTCTCGAAAGTCCCACCGAGTATAAATGCGAAGGAGAAAAATGGAAACAAACAAGAAACGAATTAAATACTTGAATATAAATCAAAGTACTCGTCGAAAGAAAAAAACCCGAGACAAGAACACTAACACGTAAAGCTCTCAGTACAATATCAGAGCAAACAAATAAGTATGAATCTAACCTAGAGCCAACGGATCTACCTAGGTTTCACCTACGGATCGTCGGGGCAACTTGCTCTGACGATGCGTTAAGTGAAACCTAGGTAGGTCTGTTGACTCGAGGTTAGATTTATACTATATATATATATATATATATATATATATATATATATATATATATATGACAAGTCAATTATCTCGGAATCAGAGAGAGAGAGAGAGAGAGATCTTATATTTGCACCAGCGATACCTGTGCAGAATTCTGCACTGACTATTATCAAGTGCGGACGAGTTTAGCATATTGAAGGTGTTTGATCAAAGCTTCTTCTATTATTAAAATTCAAACACTAATCTTTTGTCTTGCTAACACCTTCAGCTAACTCGCTGCTCTATTAATGTGAGCAGAACGGAAAAGCACTGAAGGTTTTAATAGTAAGAATTTTAAAAAACCATATAAAACTCCGTTGAACTTTAAATATTTAGGTAAGTTGGCAAATTGAAAAACTATGTAACGTGTTACATCCTTCAAACGTACGTCACCAGACTAAAATAGTGTCCCTCATTGATGCAGTTATATAATCGCATCACAAAACATCAGATACCAGATAGTTAATATTTAAAGTTTTAAATACGTGTCATGGACGTTTTTCTTTATATTTTACATCTCTTTGACGAATATATCATGCTCTTATTACGACTGAGCTCTCTAGATAGGAAACATTGTTTTTTAAAATTACCACTTCCGCAATTTATAAATTACTCCCCGGCAATGAATTGAATTCTTTTGTTTATACCACGCTAAAATTTCCGATTAAAAAAAGTGCCAGATTAAATAAATTGCAAATATTATGTTTGCTTATTTTCAATAAAATCAAAACTTTTATTGATGATTTTATTAAAAATCTATTATTTTATTATATGATTTACAACAACCACATTAATCAGACGTCTTACGTTTCATTTGTCTGACAATTCATTCATCTACAACAACATTCCTGTTTACATTTACACTATAAAAAATGATGATCAATAATACAACTATACTACACTAAGAAAACAAAAAAGCAAACTACAGATTTTCGAGGCAATATTCAGTAAAACACTTATGCTGTCAATTAATAGAATCAGCTATGAATGCTGTAGTAATATTCTAAAATGTTTGTAAAACGAACAGTTTTTTATGCTTTAGCACGTGCCTGACCATGACATTACAACATTTTGGATAATTTTCACGTTCTAATGGACGCTAACAATTTGTTAACCGTTATATTTGAAGCAGGAAAAATATACAGTAATCTTTAGTAACACAGTTTTCAGGTTACATTTGTTACTATAACTCACACCCCTGAAGATGATCTCGGAAAAGTTGAACGTAGAAAGGTATCTTAAGAAATTAATGAAAATAACATCTGTCAACGTTACAGCTCATTTCTGATATTTTTTTTAGTGTAATACGCGAAAAATTATCCGTAAGTATAAACGGATTTTATTAAAAATAAGCAGTGTTTGCAATTTATGTAATCTGACATGTTTAAAAGAAAATGTTGTGCCTAAATACACAAATATATATATATATATATATATATATATATATATATATATATATATATATACGTATGGATTTGAATGTGTATATATGAGTGAATACGCGCAGGTACAGATTAATATGTAAATATTTATCAAGTGTTAATATAACAGTGGTCAATCCAATATAACAAAGTAAAATATATACATTAACAATTTATATATTATCCTTCGTTTTAAGCACAAATCAGAGTTTCATGAAATATGCAATCATCAGTTGCATATTTTGAACTGAGGTTTTTCGATTTGAATTATTATTTTAGCAAGAATGGTGAAGCCCGAACTGTCGCCATGCGTATCGCTAAAGCATTCGACAGAGTATGGCATGCTGGCTTTATACGGAAACTGCGAAGCTATGGCATTACTGGACTTTTGTTGGACTTAATCCAGTCATTCCTCTCTAACCGCATACTGAAGGTGGTTTTAAACGGACATGCCTCCCAGAACTACCCTACAAACGCGGGTGTCCTCCAAGGCTCTATCCTAGGTCCTACGCTCTTTCTAATCTACATCAATGATCTCCCCGATGCCATATGATCACAAGTAGTCATGTACGCCGATGATACCACAGTATACGCTCGCCTCGATCAAAAATCTGGTGTTGTTGATAAAGCGAACCTCGCGGCTGAGCTTGAAAAGGACCTCCAATCCGTGGTGGATTGGTGTAGTAAATGGCTCGTAAAATTCAATTCTTCCAAAACGAAGCTGCTGTCAATTAACCACCACAGACGACTGCACCTCCATCCCATTAGCATGGAACAGTCATGCATACCAGAGAGTAAAACACTACGCCTGCTTGGCCTGACACTCTCAGCAGACCTCAAGTGGAATGACTACGTCAAATCCATTGCTAAATCCACTGCTATGAAAGTTGACTCTCTGTGCAGGGCCCGGAAATACTTTCCGCCTCAATCTATCCTGCACTTATACAAATCTACCATCCGCCCGTGTTTTGAATACTGTTGCCACATCTGGTCGGGTGCCCCTACTATTCTCCTCGGGCTTCTTAACAAAATACAGTGAAGAATCTGTAACGTGATTGATGCCGACTTAGCTGACCGCCTTCAGTCACTCTCCCACCGGTGTGACGTGGCTTCCCTGTGCCTCTTCTATAAATACTATCATGGCTCCTGCTCTGATGAACTTAGATCACTGGTGCCCCCTAGGTGTGAGTTTGCACGAGATACTAGATTGGCAACTAGGTCCCACCCTTTTAAAGTGAAACCGATGAAATGTAACCGCAATTTCTACTCCAACAGCTTCTTTTCTCGCACTTCCCGCCTGTGAGATTCTCTTCTGCATGCTTGCTTCCCCGACGGCTATAACCTCCAGGAGTTTAAATGTAAGATCAATAGACACCTACTAACACACTAACCCTCCCATTCTCTCCAACTCTCCCCCTATGTATATCCTAACTCGTCTATCGCCCATTGTAACCCCCTGCGCTATAATGGCAGTGGAATGCCTTGCTTGGGGTGACATGATTAAAAAAAGTTATTAGCGTTTCTTAAGTTAGGGCCTTTAAAAATTATAAATTGGACATTCCAATGTGTCTATTTATTAAATGTATATTTTAGTTAAGTGTATAAGGAAGCGAAAAAGAAATTAATACTGAGCATCAGGAAGAGAAAGTTAAAGTTTCTGAAACATGCAATGAGGAAGGAGGGCTTGGAGAACCTGATACTAACAGGCCAGATGGAAGGAAGGAGACACAGACGAAAACAACGTGTAACGTACTTAACTGGCCTGAGCGGATTGATGGTAGAACAGGGCTTGCGTGGTGTAACAGCAGCAAGCGTACTAAGAGCCACCAGCGAATGGGAGAAGGCCATAATCACTTACGTCCTAAAGGGACAAGGTACATAGTAGAAGAAGAATATACGGAAGCCCCAAAATTGGTTTGGAAACTAAAATAGTTGGAATAAGCGAATATTATTTTGTGTCCAAATTATCAGATTACTGAGCGTCGGTATAAACCTAACTAATCTTCGACTCGTGCTTAAAACGTAGGATAATATGTATATCTGTTAACACACACACACGCACGCATATATATATATATAAATTTAAATTGCTCATTATCAGAGAAAGAACATTCGTAGAAATAAAAAAAAGACGACATTAACGACACTTAGTTGCAACGGTCTGTTTTATACTTATACGCAATTGTCACGGCCTGATGATTGCGGATAAACATGCAGGCTGGTTGGCGTTGGTTGTTGACTTCACTATCTACTTACATATATATATTCTCGAACTTTCCGCTTGTGGAACTCTTTTCTGTATACTTGTTTTCTATACGGCTACAACCCCCAGGAATTTAAATGCAATATCAATTCCTGTCACTTATCCACTTGACTCCAGTTCTTTCTACATCACCCCGTATATCTTCCTTTCTCTCTACCTTCGCAACTTTGCTTTCATTTCTCTTGACCTTTCTCTGGCACCACCTATAACTGGTTCGTCTTACTCTTCACACTCCTCCTGCCTAAACATTTATTCTCTTATGTAGCCCCCTGCGCATCAGTCGCGGTACCACATTGTTTAGGGTGAAACGATTAAAATTATCCGCTATTTACCAATGAAACATGTGTTTATGATGCCTGCTATTTAATTGGCATCGGAGTAGTGTACAGGGGGTAAAATTATAATATTAAAATTGAACGGAAGTTAACAGACCACGTCTTCAACTTCTTATACTTTACATCCGAATCAAGTGTGCTATAAAACTAGTTACTACTTTTAGGTTATTAGAAACTAAATTGAACCTGAACGAACATTGCAAAAAAAAACAAAAAAAAAACTAGCATCCATTTTTTTTTTAATCATCTCACCCCAAGCAAGGCATTCCACTGCCACTATTGCGCATGGGGCTATATACGGGAAGGTAAAGAGAAGGAGTAGTTAGACAAAGGGAATGTCAGGAGGAAGGTGACAGATGAGTAAGGATACCTAGGATGAGGGTTGGGCAGATGGGAAGAGTGTTTGATAGAATGGGAGCAGATTAGAGTGTTAGGAGATGTCTATTGACCTTACATTTAAACTCCTGGAGATTGTAGCCGTTGGGGAAGCAATCGTGTGGAAGAGAACTCCACAGTTGGGAAGTGCGAGGAAAGAAACTGTTGGAGTAGAAGTTACGGTTGCATTTTATCGGTTTTACTGTAAAAGGGTGGGATCTAGTTGCTAATCTAGTATCTCGTTCAAATTCGTATTTAGGAAACGTTTTCTTTTATCAAAGCTTGATTTTGGAACCTTTTTCAAGCAAACGTATTATTGTTGGACATAATTAATGAATTGAAAAGAATTTCAATGTAAATGCTTCAAATAAGCTAGCAAAATACCTTGCATTAGCTGCCCGCCTATCATACTTATAATTTCTTAGATACTTTTCATGCTACATATATATAATGCTCTTTTTATCTCCCTTGTCATACAGTGTAATTTAATTTTATGTAGCGGGGTCAGTATATAATACGTGACGTTAGACGTGACGTTAGATGTGATGTTCCTCGTAATGCCTTGGCTGCGGTTGGCGTTGTTCTGATGCGGACCAACGTTGTTCTGCTGCAACATTTCTTTCTATTGCTTTCTCGTATCAATGTACTAGACTTTGACTATTTCTAGCTCTTGCTGAAATTCAAACTAGATACCTACTTCCTTAATAAGGTCATTATTTTAAATATCTGTCAATATAGAAAGATTGGGAATTTAATGAGTCGAAGAGAGACATTTATTTTTATTTTCCTTGACCACATTTTTTCTAGCTTATTCGAAGCATTTACATTGAAATTCTTTTCAATTCATTATGTCCAACAATAATACGTTTGAATGAAAAAGGTTCAAAAATCGAGCTTTGATAAAAGAAAACGTTTTTATCACGTCTTTTCTAGTTTTGTGATGTCTCTGGTTTGAGACTTGCATCCTTACTCAGTAAGATATTTACGTGCGAACATCCGCTTACCCTATAAATTTTTCTTTATATTTGATATTTGTCGTTCAACTCTCTTCCATTTATTTGTTTATTTTCCATCTGCTGATGAGTTTCGTAGGCTAGTCAATTCAGTGTATCGTATATAATATATCTATATATATATTCTCGAACTGGGGTATGTGGGTGTGGTGTAATGGTTAGCAAACTCGTCTCGCTAGAATCATTATATCTGATTAGTGAGTTCGATCATCACTGGGTACACCCTACTTTCGGCCGTTTGTCACGTCTAATCTATGCTTAGAAAATCACCTTCCTCCCTGTTCGGGGGTTTGATCGCAAATCTAACAACTCTACCCCATAAAAAACAGTTTGTTACGGAAACAGCAAAAACGCTGTCATACACACCATTGTGTGTAACGGAAAAGTTTATTTTTTTAATTATATCCTCGAAAGGAGAAATCGGGGAGCCGAGTTTAAAATGAAGTTTAGTTGGTAGTCAGTCCACTGTAGAAAATAATAGAAACCTACTGCGATAAAATATTCTGCTCAGTCAGTCAAGACTCTTTCAAGACATGATCGCCCAAGCGAGTATGACGTATGGCACTTAACTGACTTATATATATGTTTATATATAGTGTATCGAGACAGCAGATAATTTTCTAAACATATACTGTTAAATATAAGAGACTATGAATGTCTATTATGTTTCATCATGAGAGGTTCTAAACATTGTATTTTGGCTTTGATTTCAGTTGAACATGGCTCATTTGAGCAGAAAGCTTAGAACCAACTTAATAAAAGATTATTCATATTTTCGAGAATTTCTGTCTTTATTTTGACTGAAATCAAAGCCAAAATACGATGTTTAGAACTGCTCATGATTAAACATAATAGACATTCATTGTCTCTTATGTTTAACTGTATATATATATATAGGATTTTTATTAAAGCCAGTAGGATACGACAGGTTACTGAGTGTGAAGGTGTTAGAAAATACAAACATTATTTAAAAGTTAGAAGAATAAAAGGTTAATAAAGAAAAGTGTAAATAATGGTTTAAATTGCGTTTACTTTTCCGAAATCAAAGGTGACGGAAAAAGGTAAAGCAGGAATTGTGCTCCACAAGCAAGTAGTGCGAGCAAAGAAACTGTTACCATAGAACTTACGGTTACAACCAACCAATTCAACTCATGTTGATGAGAACATGTTGCTAATATATTACTGTTTAAATTCATAAAATTCTGGTTCATAGCCAAAAGCTTATCCGAACGATTTCTATGAAAAGTTTTATCCAAAAGACAGAAGGAAGCGACATTCTTCTTCTTCTTTTATGTGTCCTGTCCTTTCAGGACTTAAGCGATTATGGCTTTCCACATTTCCCTGTCCCTGGTGGCTCTTAGCACGCTTTCTCCTGTTGCACCATGTAACCCTCGTTCCGTCATCCACCTGATCAGGTCCTTCAAATATGTTATCCGCTGCTTTCCTCTGCCGCCTTTTCCCTCTATCTTGTCTGTCAGTAACAGGTTCTCCAAGGCCTCCTTCTTCATTGCATGTTCTAGGAACTTTAGTTGTCTCTTCGTGATCCTTAGTATTCATTTCCTTTTCGTCTCCATCCTTTCCAAAATCTCGTGATTGCTCACATGCTTGGTCCATGATATCCGCAGCATCCTTCTGTAGAACCACATTTCAGCTGCTTCAAGTTTTTCCTTCATCTTCGAATATTGTCCAACATTCACTGCCATATTGAAGAACCTACATCACATAGAAAACCAGTACTCTTTGTTTCTAGTGAAATTGTCCTGTTTCTTAATACTTTACTCAACTTCTGGAATGCTTCTTTCGCCATTCCAATTCGCCTTCGGATCTCAGTGTCGCACTTTCCGTCTTCTGTTAGAACTCTTCCTAGATATTTACATTTCGGTACCTGCCTGATTTTAGAGTCCCTAACTTGTAATTTGCATTTTGGGCTGCTCTTTTTGCTATTACACCGGTTGAGAAGTGACTGCAGCCGAGAGAAAGGTCAGAAACAGTAATATTGCTGATTCTACTTTAGATTATTTCCAACAGCTCATGGAGTTCGTTTTTCATGAGATTTTCTTGTTTGTTTGTTTGTTTTTTTTCGTTTTTGTTTTTTGGGTCCTTTTCTCTCTCTTCATCTCATTACAAATAAATCCATTTTTCTTTTTTTTTCATTTGTAACCAAGAGTACTTCCCAAGTAAATCCTTCCAATTAAACTTATTTTTCTTTGCTTCGTACACATAATTTTTCGTGGAAGATATTCGAAGATTGGATCAGTTGAAAAGTGACTGATTTGGGAAAACAAAATTAGTGAAATATATTTAAGGCATCAATGGCAATATCGTTTTCTTTTTTTTTCTTCTTTTTTTTCATGAATTCCTTTTAAAATGAATCTTTGATGAAACGCTTTTCGCTAAGATGAGAACGGAGGAAGAAGGGTGTCTTGAGGAGGCGGAAAGTAATCAATAAACTAAAATCAATAAATGATCACAAGTGTTATCAACGCTGGAATCGAAAAGATATTTGCGAAAATGAAAAGGCTCTGGGTAATCTTCAATTTTCTGATATGGTTTTACACATCCTTTGGATCTAAAAATATACAACCAAATTTTATCCTACTTCTACATGCAAATAATATATATATATATATATATATATATATATATATATATATATATATATATATATATATTCCTATTTGAATGGAGACTTCGTCAATATACTTACTTCTTTTCTTTTATCAGCCTAGAATAAAGAAATATTTTATTTAATAAATAAACGGATCGTCTACATTTAAGTAATTATATAATCTATTCAGTAATGAATTAGAACACTCTCGGCTACTAGGGTATGTTTACATTGTATATAACACGCTAAAATTCTGTCTTGCCGACTGATGTCAGTTTGGTCAGGTTTCAATCCTGGTTAGAAGCAATCAGATGTATATTTCTTAGCTGATGTGTTGTAAATTGTTATATTAATCTTTATTCACCATTTTTCAGCCGAGCGTACGTCCCGGTTTTCTTCAGGAAATATTTTTTTGAATTTCGAACCGAACTCAGGATAGTTAATTTATATGTTGTCATTTTTGACGATTTGTTCGATGACGATCGAGCAGACACTCTTCGCATGTTTATTTCCTGAAATGGGTTGACATAATTGATAATTTTCACATTCCTGGATCTGTCATTGAATTCACTGAAGATCTGTTTCATTTTCTCCACGCACCGCTCGCAAAAATCAGTACAGAGATTGGCAAAGTTCAATATTTTCTTCCACCGTTTGTTTTATTTAGTTGTCAGGTTTTTCATTGGAATTAATATTCTCATCTTTGAACAGTATGGCAACAACAAACTGTGAGCAAAAAAAAAGACTTGACATTTTGGAGAAATAAGTGAATGACTGAAATTAACATAATTTATTGTTTTCACGATCTGATGTATTTCTGTCTTGTATTGTTTAGTCGATTAAACCTTTCGTCATTTTTCATTTCGCATTTAATTAGCACTTCAATACATATTTAGTTGTTTACAGTTGCTGTCATATTCATTTTCAGTATTTACTAAACTTCAGTTTCTTTGAATTCAACTTCTTTACTGTTTTGGTATCATAAATATTGTAGGGGCCTCGGTGATTTTTAGTAAATTGGCCTTGTGTCAAAGACGTCCGAAGTCCCCACAATTTAAATACTGTCAGGTTCTGGAAAAAATAAGAATTGAATAAGAACTGGTAACTATAACATATTTGTGAGAATAAAGTATTCATTGAGATAATGCATGTACTTTTGTAGTTAAAAATGTTCAAAGAGAAATGTAAGTATTTAAAATGTCCCACAGAGTCATGGTTGATATTAGTAAGTAGCTAAGTGTCCCTGGCGTATGCTGATAGTAGCAGTATGTAAAGTCTTATGTTCATTCCCTATTTTGGTAGGTTGGCGACAGGGTGAGAAAGAAGGTAAAACAAATAAAGAAATTGTTTCCTGTTGTTGTTGTTGTTGTTGTTGTTGTTGTTGTTGTTGTTGTTGTTGGTGGTGGTGGTTTTTTTGGCAGCGTGTATTGAAAATGAAGAAAAGAAAAATTGGAAGAAAAGGTCGAATGAATTTGTGACGCGCCCTTACGTCCGGGTCGGCTTCTTGAATTTTTTTTCTTACATTGCTACAAGGCCCGTCACCTATCTGCACTAACTGCTGGACTGTTTTGACCGGTCAGCGAATGTGCTTTAAATAGTGAAGTGTCTCGTGTTGCCGGCTCCAGTAGGCATTTTCTTATTTAGGTGTGAAAAACAATGTGACTGATGTCATATATCAATTTTCGATTTCCTATCCAGTCAGCATCCAGAATTTTACTTGCAGCACTGACTTGTAAAATTTCCTTTGGTCTGGGTTTTTCCAATATGTTTTTAGCCGTTTTGATACACTTTTGTGGGTGTGCAATTTTATTTTGCGTGCTTTAGTTAACTGTTGAATGATATAGGATTTGAATCCTATAATATTCATTTTACTGCTTTAACATTCAGCTCAAGTCAATATTTTGATGATAATTTTTTTATAATCGTTTTGCCCCAATCGAGGCAGGACTGTCACTGTTGTGCACTGAGTGAAAGAGAGACACAAACAAAATACATGGGATTCCGAAGAAGTGATCAGATTTAGGGAGGTAGGAGATGGCATCTGACGTTGCATTTTACATTTTGGAAATTGTAGCTATTAGAGAAACATGCATGCGAAAGGGGAGTTCAACAGACTGTAAGACATCACTCAATAGATCCCTGGCCTATCTAATAAAACAACAACTTTAAGGCAAAATTCGACTATAAATCCACATAGTCTCCTTCTAGGGGGGTACACTGATTCCTACGCTTCTCTAACAATTCGATGGATTTTTTGTAGAACGATCTGTCTTTGCCCTAAAAATACGCCTCAGTTTCCGATATCACTTCTTCATAGGAACCAAATTTTTCCCTGGACATTTTTTGAGGTCTTCAAACAGCCAGTCGTCGCTGGGGCACAATTCTGGAAAATAGGTTTAATAGAAAATCAATTCGAATTGCATTGCAATTCATGTAGTTTTGCCATCGTTTGACTTGTGACACGTTGCGTTATCTTGGTAAAAGATCACTTTTTCTTCTTGATTTGTGACGGTTTTTTGGTGATTTATATATTCAAACGCACCAACAATGCTATATAATATTCGATACTGATGGTTCTTTCTTTCTCAAAGTAATCGATGAACAAAATAGGTTGCACATACCAAAAACTTGTTTGCTGATTTTTGCGTTTTTGGTCGCTTTCCCCTGTTACTGTCTACTCAGCTGACTGCCGATTTGACTCCGGAGTGAAGTGGTTGATCTATGTTTCATCCATTGTTACATATTTACGCCAAAGCTACTTTCATTGCGTTGAAACAGTTGCAAACATGGCTCTGAATCGTCGACGCGTTCTTGTTTTAATTGACTGTGAACAAATGCTGCACCCACTTTGAACACAGATTTCTCATTGACAAATGTTCATACAAAATGGTGAATACACTTCCTTCTGATATGTTTAACCCCTCTGCTATCTCACGCTACCTCAATATACGATCAGTTAAAATGAGTTTGTGAATTTTTTAGTTGTTTTTCATGACAACTGCCGATTTGGGGCTACCTGAGCGTTCTGCATCATTTCTGTGTGTACGACCGCGTTTAAAGTCAGCATACCACCTCTTAACTGTTGCTTTCCGATGGAGCAGAGTCCGAATAAAACCTATCAAGCCATTGCGTTGCTTGAACAGAATTTTTTCCATCAGAAAGCAATGCTTTATCAACACACGAAATGCAGACTTTCCCATTTTTGTGAAAATTTACAACACTAGCTTCAGTTAAATAACTTAAATAACTAATTTTTAAAAATCATAACTTTTTGGCACATGTCATGTGAAGGTTAGTACTTCATAGAAATTATATGGATTTTTTTAATTAGAGTTGCCATCTATATGCCAGACCCGGGACATATTGAGTGAAGTGTTATGTGCGAAAAAAAAAAAGAACTGATAGAGTATAAGAGTCAGTTACATTTTAACTGTAAAAACCTGTGATCTTGAGTTAATTTAGCAGCACGAGTAAATTCAGGTCGTCGGGTCACCAGGGGAAAAGATCTCGTCAGAGCAGAAGTTGCAAAATATTCGTACAAAAGACAGAGTGAAAACGCATCACGTCCGTGAGACATTGACTGAAGGCGAGCTGCCAATTTAGGATATACTACGCTGCTGATTCTTGAGATGAATCGCAGAAGCACCCAACCAGATTTGGTAACAGGATTCAGTGTACGGAAGAATGGGCAAGATGGATTCTGATGAGAAAAACTTTCTGTCCCAAGAGACTGACCCAATCATCCGAGCAGTAAAAGATGCATCTCTTTATTATAATGGGAGTTGCTGTTGGAGCCAATCTTGCATGGCGCACATCATAATATATCGGTGAAAATTAAGTAGTTCATCATCGAAATGGTTAATAAACAATCTAAAGCTTAGTGTAGAGAGAGAATGAGGCATGAAAGAGAATTAGAAAGAAAGAAAGAAAGAATGAATGAAAGAAAGAAAGAAAGAAAGAAAGAAAGGAAAAAAGAAAGAAAGAATGAAAGAAAAAAAGAATGAAAGAAAGAATGAATGAAAGAAAGAAAGAAAGAAAGAAAGAAAAAAGAAAGAAAGAACGACAGAATGAAAGCAGCTGAATACAGAAATCTTAATAGGTCGACCTTAATAAAGAGAGGAAATAAGGTACTCAGGTGCTAGAACAATAGGTGTAAAATCCCTAAAATTAGTGAAAGAAGCAGTAAAAGTCTCTTTTCTTCAGTTAGTCAGTTAAGTGCCATACGTGATACACACTTGGGCGATCATGACTGACTGGGCAGAAAATTATTCAGCAGTAGGTTGCCATTGCTTTCTGCGGTAGACTGGTCGCCAGCCAAGGCTCTAGAATCCAATCTGTCCTGTTATTTAACCCACAACTAGAAGGAATAGACAAATTAATACCTTTCCCAAGGTTATTTGCGCGTAAGAGAAGGCAACGAATTCAACTGGAATTCGAACTCGGCTCCCCGATTTCTCGTTCCGAGCCAATATTCACTGCACCACTACGCACATCCGTTTTTTCTTACTAATTTTTTAACTATTTTGGAATGTAAAAGATTATACTTTGTTGATAGACTTGAGTTCAAATGTTACTATACCCTTTATTGGATGTAGATGTATTTTTGATTGATTCCCAAAATATGTACTAACGGCCTCACCACGTTGAAATACCGGTTCGTATACAATCTACAAAGAAATACCGGTTCGTATACAATCTACAGAGTAGAGACTGGTCAGTATCTAGATGCCACCAGTTTCTGTGGGTTTAAATGCGTAAGTACTCGGAATTGTTGATCGGAAAACCGAAATCTAATTCCTGCTGGACTTTTATATTCACTTACGTTTGAAAAAGTGTGAATCTCGCTCTTCTATGGCTTAATTAGACTTGCACCCACCAAATCATTAATATTGAAAAGAAAATCACAACAGTCATGTAAGTTAATTTCTAAAATCGAAAACAATTAAAAAATGGAAATCTGAGAAAGAGACAGTTGAATAACTTGAGTCACAATGAAGAAAAAACGGCTTGGAAAATATGAGAATAAAATAACATACTGACTGCAAGACTAACAGAGGTGAACAGTGAATACTGGACAGTTGATGGTCTGAGTTACAATGAAAAAGGCTTGGAAAAGATGACAGTAAAAATTCTAATGAATGCAAGAATGACAGAAGTAAACAGTGAATACTGGATATTTGAATTATCAGAGTCACAATAGAGAAAAAGTCTTAAAAATATGACAACAAAGGAAGATACTGACTGCAAGAATAACAGATGAACAGGGAATACTGGACAGTTGAATGAACCGAGTCACAATGAAAATAAAGGCTTAGAAAATATGACAAAATATGACAATAAAAGCACATACTGAATGCAAGAATGGCAGAGATAAACTGTGTATACTCGACATTTAAATGATCTGAATCACAACAAAAAAGGCTTGAAAAATATGACAATCAAAGCACATACTGAATGCAAGAAGGACAGGTAAAAACTTAATTCTAGACAATTGAAAAAGTGAGTCACAATGGAGGAAAATTGTTTGAAAAATATGACAACAAAAAACATACTGAATCCAAGAATGAGAGAGGTCAACAGTAAACAATGGACAGTTGAATGATTTGAGTCACAATTAAGAAAAAAGCCTCAGAAACATGACAATAAACGAGTATGTTATATGCAACAATGGCAGAAGTAAACATGAATACTGGACAGTTAAATGATCTGATCACAATTAAGAAAAACCGCTTGGAAAAATATGACAAAAAAGACGACATACTGAATGCACGAATGACGGAGGTAAACAGTGAATGATCTGAGTTACAATTAAGAAAATAGACTTGGAATATATGAAAATAAAAAGACATACTGAATGCAAGACTGACTTAGAGTTAAACAGTTAATACTCTAGCTTACAAGACTTTGTAAATGAGTCATAGAACAAAAATTGAGAGAGGTAGGCAAAAGTTAAAAAAAATGAGCTATAATTTATAGAAAGTTGGGGAGAACCATGATCATCTACGCGTTGAAAAGAAAGTAAAAAAAGATAAAAATAAAATCATAAAACTCATAATTTCTTTATTTTTTTACTTAACATTGGCTATAATATTTCAGGGTTCTGATATTAATATAAGGAATAAAATAAACCGTCCCTTTATTCGAGGTACCGATTGGTTTCAAAGTCACACATTAAACAGAATTGGTAATAAAGAGAATTGAGGACTGATTACCGAGGTGTGTTCTTAATAAAAGGGATAAATAATGAAATTTAAATTCTACATTAATGAGAAGAAAATCCTTAAAGATGGTTGTGTTCATCCGGATGCTTTAACGCCTTGTTCTGGTGCGAAGGCGCACGGATTTATAGGGAATGCAAATGAGAGGCGGCCATGTCGACATGCGAGCGGCCCGTTGTAAGTCATATGCAGATAAGCAACTGAGAAAAGGCATAAAACGAGAAAAGACGACGATTTGTGCAGTACGAACTTAGTCGGTTGACGAAGTGTTTGAGCGAGAAGACGACGACGAAGAAGATGACTACGAGGTTGAAAAGACCAAAAAAACCAAGAGAGTAACTGTTGTCAAACGTTTTGTTTGCCTGAAACACAGACATATTACAGGTTTCCTTTTTATTACAATGGTAAAAGAAGCATTAAAATATTCTCTTATTAAAAAGACTTTAACACTTTTTTGGAAAGACATAAAGGGCAAATAAAAGATGTTTTACGCACAGTTTATGGACTTCATCTGAATTCCAAATACCAAATATTCTGCGTATAACGTTACATTTAAATCTTAAAAATATCTACAAAATTAATGGTCGTCTAATACAACAGATGTAAAATACTAACTTTTAATCCTCTTGAGTATCAGCACTGATAAGTAGGTTAGCATGCTTGCTCAATGGATCGCGGTAAGCCAAAGACAGCCTCGATATGGTAACTACTGATGTAAATATTTCTAGTTAAAAAATCAATTCACATTATAATAGGTACATCCAGTAATTCGCAATATCAAATGTTTAGAATTAAATTTTAAAATATCTTTCTTGAAGATTTCATTTTATCTTTAATGGAGAGCTAAATGACAAAACTTGCTATTTCCAGCAAGGAGATTCTTTGGTATAGTTAAAACATAAATAATATTGATTGGAATCGATTTTCTTTTGCTAAAATAGCTGATTAAAGCCGTTACTTTAGTCGCATTTCATTGCAAAGTAATTCTTTTATTAAAAAATTTTAAAAAATTTAAATATATTTTTCTGAAACTTATTGGGGGGGTATTAGCTGATTAAAAGTATCATTAATCTGATTTAAAACAAATATTATTTACTTTAAGTTTAAAATAATAGAAAAATGTATTTTGAATATATCCACTAGCGTGATTCACTGACCTTTCATAGCTCGTCAATCATTGATAATATATTGTTCTTCGGAGACTTTATCTGTTAAAACAGTATTCAAGAAACGAACGGGTAAGAGCTATTTTCTTTAATTTTTACACAGTAATCTTTAAAATGATGAAAAATTTTCTCCATAAACTAATTTTAGGAATGTTGTCTTTAAATTCATCTTGCTTACTTTTTGATAAAGATGTGTATGGTTATCCGTACATTCAAAATGTGTACATTTATGTACATATAAAAAAAATTGAACATCATTTTAAAAATCTTTCTCGTGATGATTTGTATTAAGTTTTTCAATTTTGATTGGTCATTATAATTTCCACTTCATAACGATATCACCTAACGTGATCAAAGTTTTGAAAAATATTTAAAAGAGATTTGAAAATTTATAAATTATTGTAATAAAAAATAACTTGAATAACTTATTGTAAATCTAATTAACCGATTTTTTCCTTTACATATACTATTTATAAAAAAAAATTAAAAGCTTTTCTAATTAGATATTTTAATAGTTTTATTGCATTTTATATTTTACTATCCGGAATAGATTTTTGGAACATCAGTAAAATCTTGTGCAAATTTGTTGAAACAAAATTAATAATGTCCTTCTAGAACATTTCACACTTTCTCTTATCACGTCTACGTCGTCTCATATGGTTGTTTTTCTCTTCCAAACGCATTTCTTTTTACGATTGGGACTGATGGATCCAGTTTGTTCTTTCGCCTTGATAACTCGACTGACTGTTGAAAGTCTGACACCTACAATATCCGCGATATCTTTGCAAGGCAGCGTTACAATTTTCGTCTCATTTCTTGGAGTAACATCCATTACAGACAATGACCGTAAGACAACTAATCGACAGTCGAGACTATAGTGTCTGGGAGTGATAAGAAATTTCATTGCACACCACGAAAATAAATTCATATTACTGCACACAACTGGAAATAGCCTAATCTGAGGATAAAATGGAAATCAATTACACCCTGTGACACAATGGGTCTACAATTGACCGTGTGTTGAAAAAAAGGAAACTAAAGCATTTGCGCAAGAGTGTAACCATTTGAAATAGAAATTGATGATTTACCTTCTCCAAAAGTCTAAGAAAAATATTTTGCGATCAGAATTCAATTTCTCAAAATTTAATAAAATTAAGTAAGTGGTGGTGGGGGTAGCAGATGGAAAAAAAGGTATCGTTTCTATAAAAAAATTTAACAATTATATTTTCAAAACTAATGTATTTCCTTTTTAATAAATCCTGACAGTTACAGTATAATTTGACTATTATATGATCTTTCTAAGAATTTCAAAATTAATGTAATATTTTATATATAAAAATATCCATAATATTTGGTTCATCGCTGAAGAAAAAAAAGACTTTTAAGCAAAGTTTTGAATGTGTTAGAAGAGATTAAAAGATTTAATAATGTAATATAAAAAGTTGGTCTTTCGTCTTAATAATATCACAAACATTTTGACGATAAAACTCAGTTTTGCCTTTTTTATCACGCTATGCTTTTTCAGCGAATTAGTAGAAATACTTACATTATAATGCTCGATTACAGTTATAAATGTAATAATACCACTTTTATTTCTTGATTTCGCATTAAAATGCCATATTCAAGAGACGATTACACAATTTCCAAAAGTTCGCCTGAGCAACACACACAAGTAACTAATAACGAAAATGAATATTTCATTCTTGATTTTTAAAGCTATGGATGCATTTACACAAATCATTATTTCTCATAGTCGTGTTAACTAACATACAGTGTGTATTTCTAATTAAAATTCCTCATCATTGTGGTGTCAAATAGCAACATTTAACGTAACATGCCAATTTTATTTTTCAATAACATACATTATACCGTATTTTTGCGATATTAACAAAACATTTAAAATGCCATAAAATCATTCCCGTTACAAAATAAAAGAAAATAATACACCAACAAAAATAATTAACAACCTTCAAAATTACTATAATTATTTCTATTTGATGCAAAGAGCTCATCGTAAACATTGTCATTTACGGTCGATCTTTCTATACTACGGGTCTCAAATAAAATCAATAGTCTAATTGGAGTAGATAGTCTAAACTATAGCCCGGTTCGCACACCACCCACGTCTATTGAACAGGTGAAGAGGCTTATCCCTTGTTTCCTGTTCAGGTTGTGGTTTCCGGTTTTTCTCTTCTCCAAACTTTTCAATCTTTTTTTATTTTTTCAATTGGAGTAGATAGTCTAAACTATCGCCCGGTTCACATTCCACCCACATCTATTGAACAGGTGAAGAGGCTCATCCCTTGTTTCCTGTTTAGATTGTGGTTTCCGGTTTTGTTTTGTTTTTTCTTACGTAGCCCCCTGCGCATCAGTGGCGTTTTCGCCTTGCTTGGGATGATATGATTAAAAAAAAAAAAAATTATCTAGATTTTAGATTTCGTCTTATGTATAAGGGATGTGCGTTGTGGTGCAGTCGATATCGACTCAGAACGAGAAATCGACGAGCCAAGTTCGAATTCTAGTTGAATTCCCTGCATTCACTTACGCACGAATAACCTTTGGAAAAGTATTAACCCGCCCCTTTCCTCCAGTTATGGGTTAAATAAAAGGACAGATTGGATTCTATAGACTTGGTCGGCAATCAGTCTACTTCAGAAAGTAATGACAACTTACTGCGAGAAAATGTTCTGCCCAGTCAGTCAGTCATGTTTCTTTCGAGACATAATCGCCCAAGTGTGTATCTTGTATCGAACTTGACTGACTGACTTATGTATAGGTCAACATATACGTAGAAACATACGATATGTAAGAATGTACGTGGAGCTCAGATTAATCCCCAAAATATAAACATTTCATTTACATGATATATATTAGCGAAGAATTAAAGTGATTTATTGTTTAATAAAAAATATATATCTTTAAAAATTCGTTGTCAAAGCACAAATGCAGCATTATACGGCAAAAAGTCAAATCAAACTCTCACTAGCGTCATTTGTCGGGATTATAAGATTTGTGAAATACAACCCCGCCAAAACATTGCCTGACCCTCGAGACGCACTTATCAAAACCGTCCGCAATAAGCGAAGAGTGATGGAATATAAAAATGTGGGAAACGATATATAATTGTCCCCTGGGGTGAAGAAATTGGTTATTAATGCGACAGCTAGCAGAACCGGTGTATGTTACTATTGGTTACGATAACTTATATTGTCGAAAGAGACAACAAGAAAGTAAAAGGCATCTGACGACAGAAGACATTCACCATATCAAAGAGATCAAGCCTCAACGCTACAGCTGTGTGGATATTTCGTAGGCCAAGAGGAAAATATCAAAAGAAAGTCAAATTACATTTGTGCTATATCAAACAGACAAAGCAAAGTGTATAGGTTTACTAATAAAATCAGTCTACGACGACCTACTTTAACGAAAATCGAATGGCGAAAATCGATACCTGCCTGATGCAGTGTGTGTGTGTGAAATGATCGAAACAGTAAAAGAGGCTTTCTTACACGTTGTTGGAAAGTAAACATCCAAAGAATTGTTGCTGTCTGAGTGTCCCCGTTTATCTATTTTTCATGTTCCTCGAAACTGACTTTTCAGAGGTCAACTGAATTCTTCTTCATACTCAAATGAGAACATATTATAACATATAAGAAAATGATCTCCAAAAAGTTAATAGAATAGTAAAAAACTCTAGTATGACAGATTGGACGTAGATCTGTTTATGTTATCCTCTTTGGGATGAGGTTCACACCCAAGAGAGATAACATCACTAGAAAGTGAGGAAATTGATGGAAACTGAACATATATCAAAAACACTCGCAAACGCTTATAGTACAACTGTGTAAATTTTCAAGAAAATCGGTTCAGCCGTTTCGGAGTCCATAGGTAACGGACATACACACACAGACACACACACACACACAAAGTTCCATTTATAAATAAGTTGAGATAGATGTAGTATAACTAGAAGCATTAACACATGTTTTGCGACACATAGAATATTTGTTTTTAAGCCCATTTCCTGAGATTATTTCTTTACTTGGTAAATTGATAACTGTCAAAGTTTCATTTAAAGAAGGCACATTACGCTTGTCTTTCGCATGTACGAATTGACATCTCCATTACTTTTGCGGTTTCAAAACATTATTAAGAAAGATTTACAGGTTCAACTTTCGATAAATGTAACCGCTGAGGTGAAACCTCATATAACACGGAATCCATATGAATATAAAGCTAAAGATAAACACCAAAAACAGATGTTTGTAAAGTTTCGACGTCTTCCGTTTATTTCTAAAATAAATATTGCTCAGTTTTAAAAGCTTTCTTCTGTCCGTAAAATCTGTATTAAATCTCTGTTCTTTAAAAATCATTTTTCTTATTGAATTTCAGTGCAAAATACCGAAATATCTAAACTTATTTACAAATGGAACTTTGTCTGTGTGTATGTTTCTGTGTCTGTGTATATGTGTGCCCGTTATCTATAGACTCCAAAACGGCTGAACCGATTTTCTTGAAAATTTACACAGTCGTACTATAAGCGTCTGCGAGTGTTTTTAGCTAGGTTTTGTGTTGAGGTACGCCCGATAAATATGAAAATCGATAATCGAAAAAATCGGGTTATAGAAGGAGTGGTCCGATTTTAATCAAATTTGATACACTCACAGACAAAAACATAAGAAACGATATTCAAAATTTTCAAGGTTGCAGTTCTTACAATGTTTGTGTCTGTCTGTTTATCTGCCTGTATGTCCTTTATACAAATTTACAATTTTTATCCGATTCTCACCAAACTTCACACAAATGTTCTTTAGGCTGAGTCTGAGCTCCAGGACTACGGATTACTTTTATAGCTTTCATTACACCCGAGCAACGCCGGGCTATACTGCTAGTGCTTAAATAGATTTTAAGTTATAACTACAATTTCAAGCATTATTTTTAAAATCTATGTTGACGATCACTTTTTTCCTCACCCTGTGAACGATCTTACATTTATTTGCTGCAAGCCTCGTATTTACGTGGTGTTCATTTTCGCAAATTAATTTTTATAGAGCAGAAAGAGAAAACTCATTCTATATTTTGCCCGGAGCACAAATGAAATCTTTTTTTTTTTGAATTGCTGATAATAAAATGAATAATAATAATCAATCTTCATTAATTATTTTTCTTTTACATGTTGCAAGCAACGATTCGATTTAGAAATATTTAATATTGTAAATCACCTGGTGAGGATCAAACTTTATATTCTGCAAGACACGTTTGCTAAGAATTACACTAAAGCAAAATTGGCAATATTAATTTTACAGAATTAATATTGGATCAACTCCTCGGATTACGGCAGTCCGAACTACGTTAAATTCTTGATTATTTTCAAGTTCTTTTTCCTCATTGTGTCTCAGAAGGTCGACAGTTCTTAATTAGTCCTTATTTTTTCAGTTCGACTAATGCCGTTTGCCTCGGGTGTAAATAGATGGCAGAATACTTAATGTTACAAAGTATAGGAAGTTAGGGAGAGCTATGATTGCCCGTCACGTCTTAAACGGACCGATAATATAGAAGATGAGCAGAAAGGACACAAAAAATTCTTTCCGACGATATCAATAACACAAAGGAGAATAGGATCAAATACCTAGGTTCTCAAAAAAATAAGGGATACGTTATTGCCTTCGTTTCCTAACTCATTCAGTCAATAATTCACGTTTCTTTATAACTTCCTATCCGTTATGGCTTTTAGTAATATTTGCCTTTTCACTCTACCTCCCACGTTGGGTTCTGCCATTCATTTACCCAATCTCGTTACATAGGTTATGTCGTGGCGGTATCACCCATCAAACGGAATGAACTCTTACAACCATTACATATACCTCTCCTCACAAGAGGTGAAAGCAGATAGCCTGGAAGTAGCCAGTAGATAGCAAGTAGATAGCCTGAAAATAGCCTGACAACGACCTGAACATAGCCGAGAGTCGTCTACGAATACTGCTACCGTGACGACCATTACGAGTCCCAGTTCGAGAGTCGAATTATAGTATTACACACTAACCCGTATTATCGTTCTACTACCAAAGTTCCAAGTGTTGTATTTTGCTGTGTTTAATATATATTCGTTATTTCTTATTTTGGTTGTTTTGTATTATTCTTGCTGGACCTTTAACCGGATCCACGATAGGTTACGTGCTGTCTACTTCCTTTTCCCTTATGACTTCAGATTGTTTGTTGAGTGTCAAAGTTTCTGTCATAAGGAAAGGACGTTTTATTAAGAAATATTTTCTCCCAGTGTCGGTTTTCGATGCTATCTTACGGAATAGTTCATCAAAACATCAGTCTTGTGTCGGTAGCAGCCTCTGTTCGATTTGAAACAGGTGAGCTAAAAGAACTTGCATGTGCAAAGCGACTTTTTAAAAAGGGGTAGTTGTTTCAGGGCACTATTCCTCTGTCACCTATCAGTCAGTCAAGTGCCATACGTGATACACGCTTGTGCGATCATGTCGCGAAAGAGACATGACTGATTGGGTAGAAGATTATCCCGCAATAGATTGCCATTACTTTCTGCGGTAGACTGGTTGCCAGCCAAGGCTAAAGAACCCAATTTGTCCTGTAATTTAACCTATAACTGGAAGGAACAGCTGGATTAGTACCTTTCTCAAAGTTATTTGCGCGTAAGTGAATGCAGTGAATTCAACTGAAATTTGAACTTTGCTCCTCGATTTTCTGTCCCCTATAAGGTGACTGAAAAAGAAAACAGAACTATTTTTAATTTCAACAGCAACTGATTTTATAGCCTTACTCAATTTCCACGAAAGTGTTTCCAAAAAAATTATCATTTATATGTCGTATTCCTTCAGAACGTGAGAAATCTTGCTTCTGCACACTTCCTTTCTTTTTTAGATCTCAGAAGTATTTGTTAATTTACTATTCTTTCCACTCACTCCACATTAGGTACATAACTCGCTATTCACCCCTGTTCTTTCTGCCCTCATTCTTTCCTCATTTTTTTTTTTCGAAGAAGAAACTTAAGAAAATTTGAGGGAACATTAATTATACCATTGTTATTATTTTATGTGACAAAACTCTTCAGGATGTGAGCGAATAGGGCTCCCAAGAATTTGCTGCTACGAGCGTTGTTTCCTTCGTAAATGCACCCTTATTCTAAATCCTACTTCCTGTAATGCAAACCACTTAAACCAGATGTTTAATTAAATTACTAAATTTTTCATCTATCCACCCAGATTCTAATAGCCAATTCCTGGGTGCTCACCAATGTTAAGCAACGTTTAGTATCGTCAGTGCCAGGGTAATTTCTTGGGAATCTCAGGTACTGTAGACCGCGATCTGAGAATGATGTAATGTATAACTGATTAGAATTGTTAAACAGAAAGCAATTTCAGGTTGGTTCGTTATATTCATTTAAGAGCAAATAATATTATTTTCCCCTTGTAAGGCTGAGTTGGAAGACTTGTATCACTCAAGTATTATTATATCCAAAACATTTTTATAATCTTAAAATATTTTCTAGCTTTAAACAACATACACGTGGTTGATAAGCAGATAAAAAAGCAGGTCTATCAAGATTGAAATAGGTTATGTGAGTGTCTAATTCGCCAAGAATACTGTTTCTTAAAAATTGTCCCAAAAATATAAACTCTTTCTTTCTAATTCTAAGTCCACGCTTTGTTTTTTGATTCAATTTGCCTTAAGACTTACTCGTTTTTTACATATTCTGCCTATGATATTTTTAATATCCTTCTCTTGCGTTATTAAGGACAGTAATTGTTACTATTTTGTTTATGTGTTTGTCTAGCGTCTCTCAAGAAACTCGATACTGGAAATTTATATTTGTCATTTCACAAGATACACACAAATTCAGCCAAGGCCATGAAAAGCAACATTAATTTATTTCCTTTCCCCAGCCTCCTTCCTGACATGAATTTTAATTTTTCGTTTCTGATTTAATTTCTAATTTTTAATTTTTAATTTACTAATGCATTTCTCGAAATATATTTCTAAATAAATGCCAACATTATTTTCGAACATGTTTTTTCTTTGCTTTCACTCTCTTTTCTTTCTCAGGAATTATATTTGACTGCAGAATTTTAATTACTAAATGAACATCTTAGTGAATACTAATATGTCTTATTATTTGTATCTTTCCTTTAATATCTCTATGGCCTTGATATGCAGCAGGTCACCTGTTAACGTCTTTGATTGCTTGATGACTTATTGTTATAACCGGCAGCTCAATGATATGAACAAGATTTAAGGTTCAACGTCTATTCATTCCTTTTTATAATATTAAATCCACTAGAGTACTGGATTGATATGTGTTGTCAGTTCTTCATTATGGCAATGAATGCTGGACAATAACATCAAAGATGAAGGAAAACATTGAAGAAATTGAAATGCTGTTCTACAGAAGAATGCTGCTAATATCATGGATCGAGTATGTGAGCAATGATGAAGTCCTAGAAATGGTGGAAGCAAAAAGGAAATTGATACTGAGAATCAGAAAGAAGTTCCCCGGACATGCAATGAGGAAAGAGGGCTTGGAGAACATGATACTAACAGGCCAGGTACAGGGAAAAAGAGATAGGGGAAAGCAATATTTGAAGGACCTAATCAGGTAAATGATGGAACGAGGGTTGCATGTTCTAACAGGAGAAAGCCTGCTAAGAGCTACTAGGGATAGGGAGACATGGAAGGCTACGATCGCCTACGTCCTGAAAGGACAAGGTACATAGAAGAAGAAGAAGAGGAAATAAATAAATAAACCTTAAACATATGAAAGTGAATTTACACATTTTATATATTATTGAGGATTGACAACAAATATAATAAACACTATTTATTAGATTGTATATTTATACTATTTATTTATTAGACTGTTCATTAGAATGGTTGACAAAACATCCGCTACTTGTCAATTGATTAGTATTTATAAAATACATGGTGACTATTCTCATATTCGTTTCTTTATGAATTGGTAATTGATAAATTTTGCATTGTATTAGTTTTAATTGTAAGATTTAGAATGTTGCAAATATGAAATTTTACTTCTAAATAAAAACATGTTTTCCAAGGCCACATTAGAATATGGAATTAAATTCATTTGATCGGAAACGAGGCCCGTCATGTGAATGCGGATTCGTTTGGTTAAAAACTGGGATAGGGATTTCCTTTTTATATTCCATTTTACCTTTAATTTTATAAAACGCCGGTTTCTTCTTCTTCTTCTTCTTCTTCTTCTTCTTCTTCTTCTTCTTCTTCTTCTTCTTCTTTGTGCCGTGTCACTTCACGAAGTAGGCCATCATGGCCCTTTACATCTCCCTATCCCCTGTAGCTCTTAACACCCTATTTCTTGTTACCTTCCGACACTGTTTGACATCCATTTGCTCATGCCAACATTTCTTTCCCTTGTCTATCTTTCCCTCTATATGTTCTGTGAGCATCAGATTTTTAAACCTTCCTTCCTGATTACATATCCCAGAAACTTCAACTTTTTTTCTGATGTCAAGTATCAGTTCCTTTTCGTTTCCATCCTCCCTAAAGCCTCAACGTTGCTCACATGTTCGGTCTAGGGTATTCTCAACATCCTTCTGTAGAACCACATTTCGGTTGCTTCAGGTCTTTCTTTCATCTTTAATGAAGTTTTCAGCATTCGCTGCCATATTGAGGATCAGACATCACATAAGAATCCAGTGTTTTGTTCTTTATTTCAAGCATTATTTTTCTGTCTCTTTGTACTCTACTTAGTTTCTGGAATGCATATTTTGCCATGCCTATACGCATTCGGAGCTCACTGTCGCTCTTTCTGTACTCTGTTGCAAAACTTCCCAGGTATTTAAATCTCTGTATTTGATTTTAGTATCCCCGGAGTGTAGTTGGCATTTTGGGCCCCTCTTTTTACTGATGACCACGCATTCAGTTTTCTTGTAGTTTATATGTAGTCATTTCTTTTCGCTTTCCTTAGACGTTAAAAATCTCCTAGCAGAAAACATTGGGAAATCTCAAAGTTCGTTGCGGAATAGAAGAACACTAATATTAAAGTCCTAGAAAATCTGCGCTACGTAAGAAAGAAACTAAGTTATGGATTTTCAGAGCGAAATTTATTGGTAAACCATAATTTTCCGGTCAAAATATGAAACCGGCTCGCTAGACCCAATTTCCTTGAGGATTGCCATAAAGCTTTCACGGCTTTTAGTTTACGCAGTTTCTTCTAAAGCATTTTGTTTTAATTTACTTTTTCTTTTATATATTATAACGAAACGACGTTTATCGATATCACGTTAAGTAGGGACCTACTTTTCTTTATTTAGTTCTGATTTTTTAATAATCTTAATTGAATTTTCTAATATTTTCCCATTCTTTGCGTTATGTCTTTAAGCCATTTCTTGTTCTAGTTTCTCTTTTATTAATGGCTTTGTTATTTCATCCAATGCAGTTATTTTAATTTTATTTTCTTCATTGTTTTTACTGCTTTTCGTTATTTTCGCACGTTTCATTATTCTTTTCACTTTTTATCTGGAAGTCATAATCTTATTTTTTCGACTTTAAAGGAAAGCAACATTATCTTCAATTGTTATATTCAATAATGTTTTCTGTTTTTCTTTTCTGTCTTTCCTTTCCTTATTCTTTTGTTCTTGCTCAATGTTGTATTGTATTTTTCTACGCCCCGTGATCAGTTGTCAAATTCTGTCTGTCTCTTACTTCACTATAAACTTTATATCTGTTCTACTTAACGTATACAAATAAACACAATCCTACTTATGAATCCACTAAACCTCCTTTATTCGAATATGTTTAATGCATTAAGTTGTTGTCGAACTTTCCTCTGCAAACTTTTTTTCCCCCACTTGATATTTATGTTCTATTTTTTTTTTTTTTTTACTAAAAATCTTGATCATACTTCATCTTCTTCCTTGTCGGAGTCACTTCTGGTATCATCTACAGACTAGTCTTCTATTGTACAATACATATCTGATCTGAAGCACTCATCCTTTCTTCTCTGTCAAGATCTACTTCCGGCACGATGTCTTCGTTTTTAATTCAGGTTCTTAATTGGTCAGAATGGGCCATTGATATAATAGCCATGTTGTGTTCTCTTTTTGGTTTCATTGCTTTTAATCTTTCTTTAATTTGAATTCTAAACGTCTATACTTCAATCTCTTCTTCATTTGCTTTATTTTAATTTATTTATTTAAACATATGATCAAGCATCACCTTTTCTCTTTTCTTCTCCCTTTTCCATAACTCAGAGTCCGTTCCATTTGTCTCTTGACATCAGTTCAGTACTTCGGATGTTCACGGGTTTGAATCATTCTCATTCTTGCCGGTAAGAAAGAAGTTTCAGTCAACTTTCTCACAAGGAAGAGTTACTTTCTGAAACAAGCTTTTGTGTAAATGCTGCCTCAAACAGTAAAACTTTAACCTCTTTAAGTCGATAGTCAAGTAGTAATTAACTGCTTTGAATTGTTCATGAGCCTTGTATTGAAGAAATAAGATACAATTCCGTTTCATTCTTATTTTTCCTAGGTGCGTTGTAAGATAACTTTTTCCCTGCTTCAGTCTACTTCACTACTGTCTTTATTTTTAGCTGATTATCTGTTCTGTGCTTAACTGTGTAAAGCTTGAATTGGAATCGAGAAAGATGAATGATAAAACATATTGAAAGATTTCACAAATAAAAGCGCCTTTCACAACAGCACTCGAAAGTGAGCTTTTGATTTGACTTTAAGCGCCAATATCTGGCCTACCTATAACTGTACTGTCGCCTTGGCTTCAGTCGTTTTCTCCCCATCGTAAGTTTGTCTACGTGTCACATATTTGTCTCGACGATAACCATCAAAATGTTTACACATCGATTCGAGTATATTGCATTTTCATATCTATGGGCAGATATGTCTGCCCCAGATCGTGACAAATGGACAATGATAAATAAAACAATAAAATTGCTGTTTGATTGATATAATCGAACGGCAACCTTCCCAGGTCTACTTCAAAATATTAACACAGGCGATGATCAGCAATTCAAGGATGAACGTCGAAACGAGATGATTTTGATATAAAAATTTAATAAGTAATAAAAGATCAAAATAAAAAAAATATTTAAGTATGAATTAGAATATCCAATGACCTGAACCTCAAAATTATATTCGGATACTCAATGTAGTCGAAATAGCCATTTACAATATACAACACCAAATATGAATGAATACAGGCGACTACGAATGAAAGAGATTAACAAACGATAAAATGGGGGAGAACTATATTATATATAAACAAGTGGTATGGTGTATGTGGTAACATAATATTCATGAAAGTGTATGCGTGTTTTAACATGGGTCTAAGAACATAATAATGTATCTTTATATCAGTTCCTTCTCTCTTTCTTTTTCTGTCTTTTCTTTTCTTTTCTTTTCTCTCTTCCTCTTCTTTCTTTATACACTTGAAAGGTATGTAGTTACGACTGTTTCTTTCAGTTGACTATTATATTTTCAGCATGCAAATTTCTGAAAATGTTTGCACATATCTTTATTCTTTTCTGCAATCAACGTCGAATTTTCTGTATTCAAATAATTCTGCTTTGTTCTTTGTCTTCAAAATATATTCCTTTATATGTTGACTGCTCTGCGTCGTTATCTCTCTCTTTCTCTCTTTCTCTCTCGCTCTCTTTTCTTTTCTTCTCTTGATAAACCACTTGGCTTCGCTTTCTTTTTCTTCTTTGAATAAACCAGAATCAGTGTACGATTTATATTACAGCTTTTCTTCTTATTCTCGTCGCTAGCTTTCTTTCTTCTTTGATAAAACGATTCGGCCTCGCTTTCTTCTTTTTCCTTCAACAAGTCGGAGTCAGCATACAAATAATATTACAGTTTCTTTCATCTTCGTCGGTATATTTCTTTCTTTCTCAATAAACGGCTCGGCTCCGCTTTCTTTCTTGTTCTTTCAACAAATATAAACCAGCATACAAATCTTATCTTATTTCGTCGCTATATTTCTTCCTTTCTTGATAAAACGATACGGCCTCGCTTTCTTTCTTGTTTTAACGAATAAGAATTTATAAGTTCGGTCTTTTTCTTATACGGAGTTGCTTAAGTTAACTTAGTTAAATTACGATATTAGCTCAAATGCAGTTTTCCTTCATTCATCATTTTTCAGTGCTCAGCTAATATGACTTGTTCTGTCGAGATTTGACCTGCAATTGACTTCAAACTTTTGCTTTCCACGTGATTTGTTTTTGGCGCAAAATCTAACTCCTGCTGCTTCACGACTTGCAACTGACTTCCATGACCAGATTATTTCCTGTTTAGACATTTGTTCCTAAGGATATCTGGGTCAACTAGCCTTGACCCGCTATTCCAAAGCTGACGTTAGTCTCCCACGTTATCATCTCCTTGTTACCACGCAGACACCATTCTCAATAGAGGTGTGTATGTGTGTGTGCGGCTATATGTATCCGTAACATATGTTTGGATAATCTCTTCGCTATAGTACCAAGATGATTTTCATTTAATCGCAGTAACAGTTGAACTCGTGACATTCACTTACGCACAAATACCCTTGAGAAAGGTATTAATCCATCACTTCTCCTTCCAGCTATGGGTTAAATAGCAAGAGAGATTAGATTCTATAGTCTTGGATAGCAACAAGTCTACCGCAGAAAGTAATTGAAACCTACTGCGATAAAATCATGCAGTCAGTCATCTTTTGAAATATGATCGCCCAAGCGTGTGTCACGTATGGTACTTAACTGACTGACTAGATTGGAGTCAAGATCTTATCAATTTACAGTTAAGCTGGCTAGAGGTACCATAAGTCTTCTGATAGTAGTTTCTTCTGTTGCACTTCTTACTTTAATTATTCCAATGACGATCTACTGCGGGATAATCTTCTGCCAGGTCAGTCAAGTCTCTTTCGAGACATGATCACCAAAAGCATGTATCACGTATGGCACTTAACTGACTGATACCGATTTATTAAAATATTAGCTATGAAACCGGCCTTTACTAAGTTTTTTTACTATGTTTGCTTGAATACAATATAAAAATAAATGTAAGTCTGAAGATTATAAGAGGCAAAACTCGATCTAATTAAAAGCTTTAAAATCAGTTAATTATTTTAATTTACTTGAAAAATCAGATTGAAAAAATGCCCTGAGATGTGAGGACATCATAATGGTGCCTTCGCGAACTCCCTTCCATATACTTGCTTTCCTGACGGCGACAACCTCCAGAAATTTAAGTGCAATATCAATTCCCATTTCTTATCTATTTGACTCCAGTTCTTTCTACATCACCTGGTATATCTTGTTCATTTCCTTTCTCTTTACCCTAACTATCTTCACACCGGTATTCCCATCCTTCTCTTGCCCTTTCTCTGACACCCCCTGTAATTCGTTCTTCTTTCTCTTCACATTCCTCCTGCCTAAACTTTTACTCTTATGTAGCCCCTTGCGCATCAGTGGCAGTACCACCTTGCTGGGTAAAACGATTGAAAAATGACGCTGCTCAGTTAAGTGAGAAATTTATCTACATTAATCTTATTAACAATCTATCGTTATCTCAACTTTGACTACCAATAAATATTGTTATCAACAAACTATACATAAAATATATATCTACATATATATATATATATATATATATATATATATATATATATATATATATAGATTATCCGGTGGAGAACATTGGACGGGGATCAAGTGTTCAGTTGTCAATCTTATTTAAAGACCACTCTTTCCATCATAAGATCATGTCCTATACGGGTGCACTGGTTTTCACATGTCCCGATGATTCCACAGTCGCAGAGTTTGTTTATTTTTTTTTATTTTTATAAGCATTTCACCCCAGCAAGGCATGTCACTGCCACTACTGCGCAGGGGCTACATAGAGTGGAGAAAGGATGATTAAATATAGGAAATGTCAGAGGGTGGGTGAGAGGCGGATAGGGATACCGAGAATGGTTAAATATAGGAAATGTCAGAGGGTGGGTGATAGGCGGGTAAGGATACAGAGAATGAGGGTTGGGTAGATGAGAGTGTTCTGAGAATAATTGGGTGTTAGTTTGATAGGAGGTGTCTATTGACCCTACATTTAAACACCTGGAGGTTGTAGCCGTCGGGAAAGCATACTTGTGGAAGGGAGTTCCACAGGCGGGAAGCGCGAGAAAAGAAGCTGTTGGAGTAGAATTTATGGTTACATCTTATTTGATTAACTGTAAAAGGGTGGGACCTAGTTGCTAATCTAGTATCTCGTGTAAATTCGTGCTTAGGCGGTACCAGTGATCTAAGCTCATCGGAGCAGAAGCCATGAAAGTACTTGTAGAAGAGGCACAGGGAAGCCACATCACGCCGGTGAGAGAGTGGTTGCAGCCGGTCTGCCAAGTCAGTATCAACCACGTTACAGATCCTCGTTTGTATTTTGTCAAAAAGCCCAAAGAGAGCAGCAGGGGCACCCGACCAGATATGGCAGCAATATTCAATACACGGGCGGATGGTAGATTTGTATATGTGCAGAATAGATTCAGGTGGGATTTTTACCAGTATGTTGGTTTATATATATATATATATATTTCAAGAAGTAGTAGGAGGATTTGAACAATTATTAAGTAAATCATCGAGCTTTATATTCGACCTCAACAGAATGCAGAAAGCACTGGACGGCCGTTTCGTCCTATATTTGGGACTCATCAGCAGTGCGCATCCACTACCAGGAATCGAACCCAGACAGTCTTGGTTATTAAGCTGATGTTATACCGACTGCACCATGGGCCCTGGCGACGAAGAGGTAACGAATTAAGCTCGATGAAGTGCGCCGCTCATCACGAATTCCGTGGTGGAACCAATCCAAGCTCCTTTACCCATAGGATAGTGCCTCCCCAAGCAACGACTTCCGCAACCAAGCCGCTAAATCCATAGCGTGTTTCGTGGTTGAAGCACAGAGATATAATTCAAGAAGTAGTAGGAGGATTTGAACAATTATTAAGTAAATCATCGAGCTTTATATTCGACCTCAACACGCTATTTCAACCACGAAACACGCTATGGATTTAGCGGCTTGGTTGCGGAAGTCGTTGCTTGGGGAGGCACTATCCTATGGGTAAAGGAGCTTGGATTGGTTCCACCACGGAATTCGTGATGAGCGGCGCACTTCATCGAGCTTAATTCGTTACCTCTTCGTCGCCAGGGCCCATGGTGCAGTCGGTATAACATCAGCTTAATAACCAAGACTGTCTGGGTTCGATTCCTGGTAGTGGATGCGTACTGCTGATGAGTCCCAAATATAGGACGAAACGGCCGTCCAGTGCTTTCTGCATTCTGTTGAGGTCGAATATAAAGCTCGATGATTTACTAATATATATATATATATATATATATATATATATATATATGCAACACTAAAAACGTAATGTATCCTCTAAAATGCGATGAATGCGCAAAAATATACGTGGGGCAACACAAGGCCTGAATAAAAGAATGGCTCTGCACTGAAGTAACATTAAACTAGTTAATAACAGAAACTTGTACGTTTCTAAACAATTACTCGAATGTAGTGGAGGTAAATTCAGATAATGCCTATCTACCAAAATGAAGATATTGACATGCTCGTGATGCAGGAAGAAATATTTATTTAAAAATACAAGCCAGCCCGCAACAAAACATGAAAAACTTAGGAAACTCAACCAGAAACACTAAATTTAATCGAGGGAAAAAAAAAATTCACAAACCATTTCAAAAAATAGTATTCCAAAAACAACAAAAACAACTAGATGACCCCTACATTAGAACTGAATCGAAAATCGCTGAAACCAATTAGGAAGTATAAAGACGAAATCAATTTTCACAAATCAGTGTAAAAAAAAAAGTTATGGTTAACGAAAAGTGACTGACTTCCAAAACTGAAGAGATTTAACGTGCAAGCATGGAACAAACAAACACGTATGCATATGAACTTTCTGATCTGCTCACCACTTATCTATATATACACGATATTTTGACCATCAGAAAAAACCCGGATCTCAATATGTAAATTCACAAGGTTCTTCCCTTGAAGAGAGCCAACTTTATACTCGAAAGACGGGTAGCGACACAAATACTATCAAGTACACTTAGTATAACATACAAAAAGCAAGTAATAATAATTATAATAACAACAATAAATCCACACATTGAACAAAGTGTTTACGTTTTCTCGCACCTTTTTTTTTTCTATATCAATATCCCTTCTTGGAACAACCTCTATTTCTGTTTTTAATATATATATATATATATATA